>OU342744.1:137356648-137597984 GCA_910589775.1 Avena eriantha | reverse complement strand
TCTTAGCCCGGGGCTGAGCCTCGATGAACTTGAAGTGGATCTCTGATGAAATAGCATGTTGTGAACCTATAAAAGATTTTTTTTAAATTCACAAGCATTATATCATGTACTTGTAGTTCAAATCTTTGCAACCTCCTACCGATTCGGCAGGAATTGTCTTTTCATGATGGATGGATAGAAAGGTTCCAGATTACACCGTTTGGGAAATTGTCCATATAAGGTGGTCTAGTATTTTTGAAAAATGGGTTGGTACCCAATGCCAAACTTTAATTTGGTGGTTACTTAGCAGAACACCTCGATTTCGGCACCTCAAAATGGAAAATTGGCTTTTTCGTGCGTCGAAAGGAAACTTCCTCCTGCAACATCGTTAGCCATCCCAAGATGCACATGTGTGCACAATATGGGCACATTATCACAAACTATGCTCTGGTTCTAGCCATAACACTGGTGGTTTGACCTAAATGCCAAGAAACCTCGAACATGATAGGTCATTTTGTGAAGGATTTTTTATGATGTTTGCAATTTTTCAAGTTCAATATTTTTCCTTGCAACTGTGACACATAATATGACACCACGCGAAGGTTTCACATTGTTTGGATCATTTTTGAATTTCTTATGCCTGTTTCAAACTATATTCAAAACCGCAGGCATGAAGCTTCTTAGCCCGGGGCTGAGCCTCGCTGAACTTGAAGTGGATCTCTGATGAAATAGCATGTTGAGAACCTATAAATGATTTTTTTTAAATTCACAAGCATTATATCATGTACTTGTAGTTCAAATCTTGGCAACCTCCTACCGATTCGGCAGGAATTTGTCTTTTTCATGATGGATGGATAGAAAGGTTCCAGATACACCGTTTGGGAAATTTTCCATATAAGGTGGTCTAGTATTTTTGAAAAATGGGTTGGTACCAATGCCAAACTTTAATTTGGTGGTTCCTTCGGAGAACATCTCGATTTCGGCACCTCAAAAATGGAAATTTGCTTTTTCGTGCATCGAAAAGGAAAACTTCCTCCTGCAACATCGTTAGCCATCCCAAGATGCACATGTGTGCACAATATGAGCACATTATCACAAACTATGCCCCTATTCTAGGCATAACATTGGTGGTTTGACCTAAATGCCATGAAACCTCGAACATGGTAGGTCATTTTGTGAAGGATTTTTTTATGATGTTTGCAATTTTTCAAGTTCAATATTTTTCCTAGCAACTGTGACACATAATATGACACCACGCGAAGGTTTACATTGTTTGGATCATTTTTGAATTTCTTATGCCCGTTTCAAACTATATTGAAAACGGCGGCAATGAAGCTTCTTAGCCCGGGGCTGAGCCTCGATGAACTTGAAGTGGATCTCTGATGAAATAGCATGTTGTGAACCTATAAAAGATTTTTTTAAATTCACAAGCATTATATCATGTACTTGTAGTTCAAATCTTTGCAACCTCCTACCGATTCGGCAGGAATTTGTCTTTTTCATGATGGATGGATAGAAAGGTTCCAGATACACCGTTTGGGAAATTGTCCATATAAGGTGGTCTAGTATTTTTGAAAAATGGGTTGGTACCAATGCCAAACTTTAATTTGGTGGTTACTTCGCAGAACACCTCGATTTCGGCACCTCAAAAATGGAAATTGGCTTTTCGTGCATCGAAAAGGAAAACTTCCTCCTGCAACATCGTTAGCCATCCCAAGATGCACATGTGTGCACAATATGGGAACATTATCACAAATTATGCTCTGGTTCTAGCCATAACACTGGTGGTTTGACCTAAATGCCAAGAAACCTCGAACATGATAGGTCATTTTGTGAAGGATTTTTTATGATGTTTGCAATTTTTCAAGTTCAATATTTTTCCTTGCAACTGTGACACATAATATGACACCACTGCGAAGGTTTCACATTGTTTGGATCATTTTTGAATTTCTTATACCCGTTTCAAACTATATTCAAAACGGCGGGCATGAAGCTTCTTTGCCCGGGGCTGAGCCTCGCTGAACTTGAAGTGGATCTCTGATGAAATAGCATGTTGGGAACCTATAAATGATTTTTTTTAAAATTCACAAGCATTATATCATGTACTTGTAGTTCAAATCTTGGCAACCTCCTACCGATTCGGCAGGAATTTGTCTTTTTCATGAGGGATGGACAGAAAGGTTCTAGATACACCGGTTAGGAAATTGTCCATATAAGGTGGTCTAGTATTTTTGAAAAATGGGTTGGTACCAATGCCAAACTTTAATTTGGTGGTTGCTTCACAGAACACCCCGATTGCGGCACCTCAAAAATGGAAATTGGCTTTTTCGTGCGTCGAAAGGAAAACTTCCTCCTGCAACATCGTTAATCCATCCCAAGATGCACATGTGTGCACAATATGGGCACATTATCACAAACTATGCCCTGATTCTAGCCATAACACTGGTGGTTTGACCTAAATGCCATGAAACCTCGAACATGATATGTCATTTTGTGAAGGATTTTTTATGATGTTTGCAATTTTTCAAGTTCAATATTTTTCCTTGCAACTGTGACACATAATATGACACCACTGCGAAGGTTTCACATTGTTTGGATCATTTTTGAATTTATTATGCTCATTTCAAACTATATTCAAAACGGCGGGCATGAAGCTTCTTAGCCCGGGGCTGAGCCTCGCTGAACTTGAAGTGGATCTCTGATGAAATAGCATGTTGATGAACCTATAAATGATTTTTTTTAAATTCACAAGCATTATATCATGTACTTGTAGTTCAAATCTTGGCAACCTCCTACCGATTCGGCAGGAATTTGTCTTTTTCATGATGGATGGATAGAAAGGTTCCAGATACACCGTTTGGGAAATTTTCCATATAAGGTGGTCTAGTATTTTTGAAAAATGGGTTGGTACCAATGCCAAACTTTAATTTGGTGGTTCCTTCGGAGAACATCTCGATTTCGGCACCTCAAAAATGGAAATTTGCTTTTTCGTGCATCGAAAAGGAAAACTTCCTCCTGCAACATCGTTAGCCATCCCAAGATGCACATGTGTGCACAATATGAGCACATTATCACAAACTATGCCCTATTCTAGGCATAACATTGGTGGTTTGACCTAAATGCCAAGAAACCTCGAACATGGTAGGTCATTTTGTGAAGGATTTTTTATGATGTTTGCAATTTTTCAAGTTCAATATTTTTCCTAGCAACTGTGACACATAATATGACACCACGTGAAGGTTTCACATTGTTTGGATCATTTTTGAATTTCTTATGCCCGTTTCAAACTATATTCAAAACGGCGGCAATGAAGCTTCTTAGCCCGGGGCTGAGCCTCGATGAACTTGAAGTGGATCTCTGATGAAATAGCATGTTGTGAACCTATAAAAGATTTTTTTAAAATTCACAAGCATTATATCATGTACTTGTAGTTCAAATCTTTGCAACCTCCTACCGATTCGGCAGGAATTTGTCTTTTTCATGATGGATGGATAGAAAGGTTCCAGATACACCGTTTGGGAAATTGTCCATATAAGGTGGTCTAGTATTTTTGAAAAATGGGTTGGTACCAATGCCAAACTTTAATTTGGTGGTTACTTCGCAGAACACCTCGATTTCGGCACCTCAAAATGGAAATTGGCTTTTTCGTGCGTCGAAAAGGAAAACTTCCTCCTGCAACATCGTTAGCCATCCCAAGATGCACATGTGTGCACAATATGGGAACATTATCACAAACTATGCTCTGGTTCTAGCCATAACACTGGTGGTTTGACCTAAATGCCAAGAAACCTCGAACATGATAGGTCATTTTGTGAAGGATTTTTTATGATGTTTGCAATTTTTCAAGTTCAATATTTTTCCTTGCAACTGTGACACATAATATGACACCACGCGAAGGTTTCACATTGTTTGGATCATTTTTGAATTTCTTATGCCCGTTTCAAACTATATTCAAAACCGCAGGCATGAAGCTTCTTAGCCCGGGGCTGAGCCTCGCTGAACTTGAAGTGGATCTCTGATGAAATAGCATGTTGTGAACCTATAAATGATTTTTTTTTAAAATTCACCAGCATTATATCATGTACTTGTAGTTCAAATCTTGGCAACCTCCTACCGATTCGGCAGGAATTTGTCTTTTTCATGAGTGATTGACAGAAAGGTTCCAGATACACCGGTTGGGAAATTGTCCATATAAGGTGGTCTAGTATTTTTGAAAAATGGGTTGGTACCAATGCCAAACTTTAATTTGGTGGTTGCTTCACAGAACACCCCGATTTCGGCACCTCAAAAATGGAAATTGGTTTTTTTGTGCGTCGAAAAGGAAAACTTCCTGACGCAACATCGTAAGCCATCCCAAGATGCACATGTGTGCACAATATGGGCACATTATCACAAACTATGCCCTGATTCTAGCCATAACACTGGTGGTTTGACCTAAATGCCAAGAAACCTCGAACATGATAGGTCATTTTGTGAAGGATTTTTTATGATGTTTGCAATTTTTCAAGTTCAATATTTTTCCTTGCAACTGTGACACATAATATGACACCACACGAAGGTTTCACATTGTTTGGATCATTTTTGAATTTCTTATGCCCGTTTCAAACTATATTCAAAACCGCAGGCATGAAGCTTCTTAGCCCGGGGCTGAGCCTCGCTGAACTTGAAGTGGATCTCTGATGAAATAGCATGTTGTGAACCTATAAATGATTTTTTTTTAAAAATTCACAAGCATTATATCATGTACTTGTAGTTCAAATCTAGGCAACCTCCTACGGATTCGGCAGGAATTTGTCTTTTTCATGATGGATGGACAGAAAGGTTCCAGATACACCATTTGGGAAATTGTCCATATAAGGTGGTCTAGTATTTTTGAAAAATGGGTTGGTACCAATGCCAAACTTTAATTTGGTGGTTGCTTCACAGAACACCCCGATTTCGGCACCTCAAAAATGGAAATTGGCTTTTTCGTGCGTCGAAAGGAAAACTTCCTCCTGCAACATGGTTAGCCATCCCATGATGCACATGTGTGCACAATATGGGCACATTATCACAAACTATGCTCTGGTTCTAGCCATAACACTGGTGGTTTGACCTAAATGCCAAGAAACCTCGAACATGATAGGTCATTTTGTGAAGGATTTTTTATTATGTTTGCAATTTTTCAAGTTCAATATTTTTCCTTGCAACTGTGACACATAATATGACACCATGCGAAGGTTTCACATTGTTTGGATCATTTTTGAATTTCTTATGCCTGTTTCAAACTTTATTCAAAACGGCGGGCATGAAGCTTCTTAGCCCGGGGCTGAGCCTCGCTGAACTTGAAGTGGATCTCTGATTAAATAGCATTTTGTGAACCTATAAATGATTTTTTTAAATTCACAAGTATTATATCATGTACTTGTAGTTCAAATCTTGGCAACCTCCTACCGATTTGGCAGGAATTTGTCTTTTTCTTGAGGGATGGACATAACGGTTCCAGATACACCGGTTGGGAAATTTTCCATATAAGGTGGTCTAGTATTTTTGAAAAATGGGTTGGTACCAATGCAAAATTTAATTTGGTGGTTGCTTCATAGAACACCCCGATTTCGGCACCTCAAAAATGGATATTGGCTTTTTCGTGCGTCGAAAAGGAAAACTTCCTCCTGCAACATCGTAAGCCATCCCAAGATGCACATTTGTGCACAATATGAGCACATTATCACAAACTATGCCCCTATTCTAGGCATAACATTGGTGGTTTGACCTAAATGCCATGAAACCTCGAACATGGTAGGTCATTTTGTGAAGGATTTTTTATGATGTTTGCAATTTTTCAAGTTCAATATTTTTCCTAGCAACTGTGACACATAATATGACACCACGCGAAGGTTTTACATTGTTTGGATCATTTTTGAATTTCTTATGCCCGTTTCAAACTATATTGAAAACGGCGGCAATGAAGCTTCTTAGCCCGGGGCTGAGCCTCGATGAACTTGAAGTGGATCTCTGATGAAATAGCATGTTGTGAACCTATAAAAGATTTTTTTAAAATTCACAAGCATTATATCATGTACTTGTAGTTCAAATCTTTGCAACCTCCTACCGATTCGGCAGGAATTTGTCTTTTTCATGATGGATGGATAGAATGGTTCTAGATACACCGTTTGGGAAATTGTCCATATAAGGTGGTCTAGTATTTTTGAAAAATGGGTTGGTACCAATGCCAAACTTTAATTTGGTGGTTACTTCGCAGAACACCTCGATTTCGGCACCTCAAAAATGGAAATTGGCTTTTTCGTGCGTCGAAAAGGAAAACTTCCTCCTGCAACATCGTTAGCCATCCCAAGATGCACATGTGTGCACAATATGGGAACATTATCACAAACTATGCTCTGGTTCTAGCCATAACACTGGTGGTTTGACCTAAATGCCAAGAAACCTCGAACATGATAGGTCATTTTGTGAAGGATTTTTTATGATGTTTGCAATTTTTCAAGTTCAATATTTTTCCTTGCAACTGTGACACATAATATGACACCACGCGAAGGTTTCACATTGTTTGGATCCTTTTTGAATTTCTTATGCCTGTTTCAAACTATATTCAAAACCGCAGGCATGAAGCTTCTTAGCCCGGGGCTGAGCCTCGCTGAACTTGAAGTGGATCTCTGATGAAATAGCATGTTGAGAACCTATAAATGATTTTTTTTAAATTCACAAGTATTATATCATGTACTTGTAGTTCAAATCTTGGCAACCTCCTACCGATTCGGCAGGAATTTGTCTTTTTCATGATGGATGGATAGAAAGGTTCCAGATACACCGTTTGGGAAATTTTCCATATAAGGTGGTCTAGTATTTTTGAAAAATGGGTTGGTACCAATGCCAAACTTTAATTTGGTGGTTCCTTCGGAGAACATCTCGATTTCGGCACCTCAAAAATGGAAATTTGCTTTTTCGTGCATCGAAAAGGAAAACTTCCTCCTGCAACATCGTTAGCCATCCCAAGATGCACATGTGTGCACAATATGAGCACATTATCACAAACTATGCCCCTATTCTAGGCATAACATTGGTGGTTTGACCTAAATGCCATGAAACCTCGAACATGGTAGGTCATTTTGTGAAGGATTTTTTATGATGTTTGCAATTTTTCAAGTTCAATATTTTTCCTAGCAACTGTGACACATAATATGACACCACGCGAAGGTTTTACATTGTTTGGATCATTTTTGAATTTCTTATGCCCGTTTCAAACTATATTGAAAACGGCGGCAATGAAGCTTCTTAGCCCGGGGCTGAGCCTCGATGAACTTGAAGTGGATCTCTGATGAAATAGCATGTTGTGAACCTATAAAAGATTTTTTTAAAATTCACAAGCATTATATCATGTACTTGTAGTTCAAATCTTTGCAACCTCCTACCGATTCGGCAGGAATTTGTCTTTTTCATGATGGATGGATAGAAAGGTTCCAGATACACCGTTTGGGAAATTGTCCATATAAGGTGGTCTAGTATTTTTGAAAAATGGGTTGGTACCAATGCCAAACTTTAATTTGGTGGTTACTTCGCAGAACACCTCGATTTCGGCACCTCAAAAATGGAAATTGGCTTTTTCGTGCATCGAAAAGGAAAACTTCCTCCTGCAACATCGTTAGCCATCCCAAGATGCACATGTGTGCACAATATGGGAACATTATCACAAATTATGCTCTGGTTCTAGCCATAACACTGGTGGTTTGACCTAAATGCCAAGAAACCTCGAACATGATAGGTCATTTTGTGAAGGATTTTTTATGATGTTTGCAATTTTTCAAGTTCAATATTTTTCCTTGCAACTGTGACACATAATATGACACCATGCGAAGGTTTCACATTGTTTGGATCATTTTTGAATTTCTTATACCCGTTTCAAACTATATTCAAAACGGCGGGCATGAAGCTTCTTTGCCCGGGGCTGAGCCTCGCTGAACTTGAAGTGGATCTCTGATGAAATAGCATTTTGGGAACCTATAAATGATTTTTTTTAAAAATTCACAAGCATTATATCATGTACTTGTAGTTCAAATCTTGGCAACCTCCTACCGATTCGGCAGGAATTTGTCTTTTTCATGAGGGATGGACAGAAAGGTTCCAGATACACCGGTTAGGAAATTGTCCATATAAGGTGGTCTAGTATTTTTGAAAAATGGGTTGGTAACAATGCCAAACTTTAATTTGGTGGTTGCTTCACAGAACACCCCAATTGCGGCACCTTAAAAATGGAAATTGGCTTTTTCGTGCGTCGAAAAGGAAAACTTCCTCCTGCAACATCGTAATCCATCCCAAGATGCACATGTGTGCACAATATGGGCACATTATCACAAACTATGCCCTGATTCTAGCCATAACATTGGTGGTTTGACCTAAATGCCATGAAACCTCGAACATGATATGTCATTTTGTGAAGGATTTTTTATGATGTTTGCAATTTTTCAAGTTCAATATTTTTCCTTGCAATTGTGACACATAATATGACACCACGCGAAGGTTTCACATTGTTTGGATCATTTTTGAATTTATTATGCTCATTTCAAACTATATTCAAAACGGCGGGCATGAAGCTTCTTAGCCCGGGGCTGAGCCTCGCTGAACGTGAAGTGGATCTCTGATGAAATAGCATGTTGTGAACCTATAAATGAATTTTTTAAAAATTCACAAGCATTATATCATGTACTTGTAGTTCCAATCTTGGCAACCTCCTACCGATTCGGCAGGAATTTGTCTTTTTCATGATGGATGGACAGAAAGGTTCCAGATACACCGTTTGGGAAATTGTCCATATAAGGTGGTCTAGTATTTTTGAAAAATGGGTTGGTACCAATGCCAAACTTTAATTTGGTGGTTACTTCATAGAACACCCCAATTTCGGCACCTCAAAAATGGAAATTGGCTTTTTCGTGCGTCGAAAAGGAAAACCTTCTCCTGCAACATCGTTAGCCATCCCAAGATGCACATGTGTGCACAATATGGGCACATTATCACAAACTAGGCTCTGGTTCTAGCCATAACACTGGTGGTTTGACCTAAATGCCAAGAAACCTCGAACATGATAGGTAATTTTGTGAAGGATTTTTTATGATGTTTGCAATTTTTCAAGTTCAATATTTTTCCTTGCAACTGTGACACATAATATGACACCATGCAAAGGTTTCACATTGTTTGGATCATTTTTGAATTTCTTATACCCGTTTCAAACTATATTCAAAACTGCGGGCATGAAACTTCTTAGCCCGGGGCTGAGCTTCACTGAACATGAAGTGGATCTCTGATGAAATAGCATTCTGTGAACCTATAAATGATTTTTTTTAAAAATTCACAAGCATTATATCATGTACTTGTAGTTCAAATCTTGGCAACCTCCTACCGATTCGGCAGGAATTTGTCTTTTTCATGAGTGATGGACAGAAAGGTTCCAGATACACCGGTTGGGAAATTGTCCATATAAGGTGGTCTAGTATTTTTGAAAAATGGGTTGGTACCAATGCCAAACTTTAATTTGGTGGTTGCTTCACAGAACACCCCGATTTCGGCACCTCAAAAATGGAAATTGGTTTTTTCGTGCGTCGAAAAGGAAAACTTCCTGATGCAACATCGTAAGCCATCCCAAGATGCACATGTGTGCACAATATGGGCACATTATCACAAACTATGCCCTGATTCTAGCCATAACATTGGTGGTTTGACCTAAATGCCATGAAAACTCGAACATGATAGGTCATTTTGTGAAGGATTTTGTATGATGTTTGCAATTTTTCAAGTTCAATACTTTTCCTTGCAACTGTGACACATAATATGACACCACGCGAAGGTTTCACATTGTTTGGATCATTTTTGAATTTCTTATGCCTGTTTCAAACTATATTCAAAACCGCAGGCATGAAGCTTCTTAGCCCGGGGCTGAGCCTCGCTGAACTTGAAGTGGATCTCTGATGAAATAGCATGTTGAGAACCTATAAATGATTTTTTTTAAAATTCATAAGCATTATATCATGTACTTGTAGTTCAAATCTTGGCAACCTCCTACCGATTCGGCAGGAATTTGTCTTTTTCATGATGGATGGACAGAAAGGTTCCAGATACACCATTTGGGAAATTGTCCATATAAGGTGGTCTAGTATTTTTGAAAAATGGGTTGGTACCAATGCCAAACTTTAATTTGGTGGTTACTTCACAGAACACCCCGATTTCGGCACCTCAAAAATGGAAATTGGCTTTTTCGTGCGTCGAAAAGGAAAACTTCCTCCTGCAACATCGTTAGCCATCCCAAGATTGTTGGGGGGATACCCCCGGGTAGGGTCACGCCGGGGTATAAAGGCCAAGTTAGCTGAGGTTCGGCAAGGCCAAAGCATATGCTGGCCGGGTCACCTCAAGGCAGGCCGAATTCACGGGGTAATCCGGACCTGGGGGCGTTCGCCTAAGTAGGTCTCATCTGACTTAAGTAGTAAGTTGGAAGTGCATGTTTTACCTGCATGCAGGAACGGGTGTGGCCGGATGAACCATCATCCGGGTCACATCAAGCTTCTAGGAGAAGGAAGGAATCTCGCTGGTCAAAAGGAGCCCCGGTACGCACTGCCTGAGCGAAGCGAGCAAGGACAGGACCACCGGGGCATGGCCGACAAGTGTGATGACGCCCGTGTCGGCTGACGAGGGCGCCACAGAGGCTCACGTAGCTAAAGCATGTGTGACGCGGGGGGAAAAAGCACCCCGGTCGGCTTACCACTTTGGGAGGAGGCATATTCAAGAATATGCCTCCAAGTATGCCCTAGGCAGAAACCGAGCCTCCCCTATAAAAGGGGGGCTAGGGCTTCTGTAGAAGGGGCTGATCTCTGGGCGATTCTGTTCAAGGCTAGGGTTTCAAGTGTGATCTGTGGGTGAGAGTACGAGAGCTCCTTCTTCCTCATCTCGCCAATACAGCTCTAGGAGCACTTGTAACCTTGGAAGTTAATCAATATAAACTCCTGTGTGGAGAACCACTCCACTATCCCTCCCTGGATTCCCCTAGCGAGTATTAGTCCCCACCTTTAGCCTATACATGGCATCTGCCGTGACACCACCACGACAAATGGCGCCTACCGTGGGGATAGCAGCGCTAGCAGGGGTCAAAATCCGGACGGGAAACCTCATCGCCACCGGCGAGCGCATCGTCTCTGGGCTCGTTCAGCGCTTTGGAGCGCGGGACTTCGTCAGCAACAGCACAGGCTGCTTCGGCACATGCCCTCTCCGGTGCAACGTCATCTTCGTCAAGCTCGGTGCGCACAAGGTCTACATTGTGGTGGACGTGTCTTGCGTTCATCCGCGCCACATCGTCGAAGCAGGCGAACTGCCCCTCACTGTGGCTCGCGGGGAGCGTATCGCTCATTCCCCGGACCATGCAGAGGTAATGATGACAGCGCCAGGTGCAGGAGCGAGCAAAGATCCGGCGCCAGATCCGTTGGTAATGCCCAAGGCACCAAGGAAAGGTAGAGGTCCTCCGCTAGAGAGGCCGGAAAACGTGTTGAGAGAGGCAATAGATAGTTTGGCAAACCCTGTAGTAGCAGCGGTAGATCCGGCTCGTGCACAGGCCGAGCTGGAGGAAACTAGGCAGAAAATACTAGAGGGCGCAAAGAAAATAGCCGCGGCCTAGCAGTCATTGAACATGACGCTGCGTGAGTACGCTAAGGGGAACAAAGTTGATAATGTAAAAGTCAAACGGAGAAATCTCATGAGCGAGATGAACAGAGAAGGTGATGTTGGAATCGACGAATCAGAAAACTGTTTGTCCGTGGGGCTGCCGAGGTATAGTACCCCGGCCAAGAACCTCAGAGCAGCGGATGCAGCTACGTCCGAGTTAGAGGGACTGACGGGTGAAGCCCGACAAAGGCAGCAAGATCGGGTTAATGAGCTGGTTCGGATTGCGAATAGGCAGAACGAGGAGCTGCTCAGGGCAAACCCGGAGAGAGCTGGAGCCTCCAAGATCGTCCATTCGGTGGGGGGTAACCCGGAGAAATCCGCTGGAGCTGCATCGTCCCCTCATGGCGGTCCAAGGAGAGAGGAGGTGGTAACCTTGGCCAGACGGAACAAACAGATTGTCCCGTACGACCCGACACGGGCAGGGAAAGAAAAAGAAGCGCAGAAAAATGATGATCGACGGAGTGTGAGCCGAGGCAAAGCTGGCCGAGGTAACCGTGACCAAGGCAATGCCGGTCAAAGGAACGTTGTCAACGGCAATGTCGGGCAGCAAAACTCAGTCGGAGCAAGACAACCGCAACAGCGGAACATACCAAGGCAAGAGCATATTGCCGGCCGAGGTGTGCAACAGAAAGGTGCACCGCAAGAGCAAAACCGGTACAACGACGGTGATTCGGAGATGGCAAATGCGGGATACCCGAGACCGGACTATCATGTGATAGGGTCGAGATTGGGAAGTAGGGATTTGATGCCGGACGATGCAAGGTTGAAACTGAATTGACTGTATAGGTCGGAACAGATTGAATGTCAAGGTCCACTGGGTCCAGCGTGTTTTGGACCCCAGATCATGAAAGAGCCACCAGTACCGAACTTTCAGCTGCCCAGGGGCACCAAGACCTATGACGGTAGTACCAAGCCAGAGGATTGGCTGATAAACTACGCTACAGCTCTAAAAATTGCCATAGGCAACCTGAGATGGGCCATACGGTATGTACCCCAAATGTTGGAAGGCCCGGCAAGGGTGTGGTTGAACAATTTGCCACCAGGAAGCATCAACTGCTGGATAGATTTCGAGGAGATGTTCATCAGCAATTTTTCGAGTACGTATCAAAGGCCAAATAGGCCACAGACCCTAGCTATGTGCAAGCAAAGACCCAATGAGACAGACCGGGAGTTCTTGACCCGGTGGTGTACCGTGAGAAACTCATGTGAGGGCGTGATAGAATCACAGGCCATAGCATGGTTTGCACAGGGGTGTAGATATGGAAGCAAGCTGTGGATGAAGTTACAACGGAAAATGCCAGCTACGTTGGCAGAGATGATCCAGATTGCAGATTCGTATGCGTTGGGTGACCCGACCCAACCAAGGCTCGCGTCAAACGAGTCAAGCAATGAGTAATATCAGAGGGATGGATCCGGATCATCCCGGAGGAATGATTACAGAGGAAAAAGGAGAGATGATCGACCGGACCACCGGTACGGTTCGCACCAAGTTGCAGCTGTGAATCAAGATCAACCCGGAGCAGGGGGTAGCCAGCGCCAGAAAACTAGAGGTCAGTGGACTCCAAGGAACGATGGGAAGAAAACTTGGACACCGGAACAAAAGAAGTAGTGGCAAGAGAGGAAAGACCGTCCAAGGTATACTTATGAGTCGATGTTGGACCAGCCGTGTAAGTTTCACACGCCAAATCCGAACAACCCAGTGGGTCATATGACGAGGCAATCCGAGTGGATGCGCAAGATCGAGCAAGGTGGTTCGGGGAATGCTTAGGCACCCCGGAATGATCAGCCTCGGCAGGAGTTACCCCGGCAGCAACTGCTCTCCGGAGCGAACACGCAACAGCTAATGTTGCCTCCCCCTCCGCCGAGGTATGATAACAATGAAAGAAGGGATGCAGTGCACCAGGTAGAAAATCAGCATCAGCTGGATCAGAGGCACCCCGGAAATGAGGGGAGAAATGAGTACAAGGAGCATCACCAGAGCTACTGTGTATTCACCACAGAAGAAACTGATAGAAAAAGCTTGTAGCGTAGGCATATGGAGGTGAATGCAGTAATGCCCGCAGTGACGAGGTACATGCCTTGGTCCAATCAGGAAATCACCTGGAGCATTAGAGATCATCCCAAGCTCATGCCGAGCCCTGGTTCGTATGCATTGGTGCTGGATCCCACGTTCATTGGACCTAGCATTAATGTAAGGTTCCCAAAGGTACTGATCGACAACGACAGTAGCATAAATATCATGTACGCGGATACAATGCCCAATTTGGGTATCTCGGAGAACATGCTCTAGGCCACGAGGACAACTTTCCATGGCATTGTGCCCGACATTTCTTGCGAGCTCATAGGCAAGGTCCAGGTTGACGTCTTGTTCGGCACGAGGGATAATTGCCGAACTAAAAATCTGGAGTTCAAAGTGGTGAACTTAGAAAGCGCGTATCATGCGTGGCTCGGAAGGCCAGCGCTGAACAAGTTCATGGCAAGTTGTCATATCAGCTACTTGAAGATGAAATTGCCCGGACCAAACGGAGTGATTACCATTGCTGGGGACTTCCGACGTTCCATGCAGTGTGCGTCAGCTGGATCAAACTTAGCCGAGTCACTTGTGATCACGCAGGAAAAAAGAAAAATTCAAGAGGTGGCGGCATTGGCTCAGTCCGCGCAGCAGTATATGCCGGCGCTGAGTAACCCGCATGGAATTGTCTCTTTCCAGGCCACGAAAGATACCAAGAAGGTTCCCGTTGATGACATGTTCCCAGAGCGCACCATAACAGTTGGTGTCGGGCTAAGTGATAAATAGGAAAGCAAGCTCGTCAGCTTCCTCCGTGAGAATCGGGAAATTTTTTGCTTGGTCCACACAGGACTTGCAAGGTGTTCTGAGGGAGTTGGCCGAGCACTCTTTGAATGTGAGACCCGGAGCCAAGCCAGTGAAGCAACCTCTCTGCCGCTTCGCCGAAGATAGTAGGAAAGTCATTGGGGATGAGATAGCTCGGTTGCTAGCTGTAGGATTTATCATGGAGGTCCTCTACCCGGATTGGCTGTCCAATCCGGTGCTGGTGGAAAAGAAGAAGGATGATCCGAACGTGGCAGTGGCTTGGCGCATGTGTATCGATTACACGAACCTGAACAAGGCGTGTTCGAAAGATCCGTTTCCGCTGCCAAGAATAGATCAGGTCATAGACTCAACTGCTGGATGTGAACTGTTGTCATTCATTGATGCTTATTCTGGTTTCCACCAGATACCTCTGAATCCGGATGATCAAATAAAGACTGCATTTATTACCCCGTATGAGGCTTATTGCTATCGTACCATGCCGTTTGGTTTACGTAATGCAGGGGCAACATACCAGAGGTGTATGCAAAAATGTTTGCACGACCAAATAGGTCAAAATGTACAGGTATACGTGGATGAGGTGGTTATCAAGACCAAGGAAAGCAAAACGCTCCTTGACGATATCAGGCAAACGTTTGCGAACCTAAGGAGGTTTCGGATGAAACTTAACCCGGAAAAATGCACCTTCGGTGTCCCGGCTGGAAAATTTCTCGGCTTTCTTGTTTCCAGCCGAGGTATCGAGGTTAATCCAACCAAAATCCGGGCCATCGAACGAATGGAACTGCCGAAGTGCCTTAACGATGTCCAGAAGTTCACAGGTTGCCTGGCCTTGTTAAGTCGGTTTGTATGTCGGTTGGGAGAAAAGGCTTTGCCTCTTTACCAACTCATGAAAAAGTCGGATAAGTTCATTTGGACACCGCAGGCCGATGAAGCCTTTGCCCACCTAAAGAAAATGTTAGCCATGGCACCAGTGCTAGCCTCACCACTATCAAAGGAGTCAATGTTACTCTATATAGCCACAACCAACCGAGTTGTAAGTGCAGTGATAGTGGTGGAGCGCGATGAGGAAGGTAAGTCGGTGCAAAGGCTGGTGTATTATTTGAGTGAAGTGCTGCCAACCTCAAAGCAGAACTACCCACATTATCAAAAAGTGGCATATGGCGTGTACATGGCCGCCAAGAAACTGAAGCACTACTTTGAGGAGCATCCCATCCGGGTCATATGTGAGGCCCCCATATCCGAGATAATGAGTAACAAGGATGCAAGCGGCAGAATTGCAAAATGGGCAATCGAGCTAGCTCCTTATGCTCCGCAATATGACAGGCGAGAAGCCATCAAATCTCAAGCTGTGGCGGACTTTTTCGTGGACTGGGCCGAGGTATAGTACGAACCACCACTTTTGGATCCGAACTATTGGCGAATGTACTTTGATGGATCAAAGACCAAAACCGGGCTAGGTGCCGCAGTTGTACTCACGTCACCGAAGAAGGACCAGTTGAAATATGTGCTGCAGATCCACTTCACCGCATCAAACAATGTCGCAAATGTCCGGAGTGTAGCAAAAGAAATTGGTATACGTCGGATCATATGCTTTGGCGACTCGGATTTGGTGGTGCAGCAAGTGTCCGGAGTGTGGGACGCCCTTGATCCAAACATGGCACTATACAGATTTCATGTGCAGAAGATTTCTGGTTACTTTGAGGGATGCGAATTTCATCATGTACCCCGGGTGGAAAATGAGGCTGCCGACATGCTGTCGAAGCTCGGGTCAACCAGACAAGCAATTCCACCGGATGTAGCATTAGAGCACCTCAGGAAACCATCCATCAGGCTATCCCCATAATCCGAGTCAATCTACGTCCCGGAGGACGCATAATCCGGAGTTGTGCCCATGGACTTGGACACGGCAAGTGGTGCGCAAAACCCGGGGACTGCTTCGGCAAACCCGAGGACTGCTCAGCATGGTCCGGTTGAAGTTATGCCGGTGGATCAGATGGAGATAGACGAGGACATGTTCCCCATGCGGCCAATACCGGCTTGGGCACTGCCTATATTTCAATTCCTGAAGGATGGAACGTTACCCACTGAGGAGGTGCTGTCCAGGCAAACACAGAGGAGGGCAAAGGCCTACACGATCATCAATTCCGAGTTATACAAAAGAAGTGTGACCAATGTCCTACAGCGGTGTGTCGACCCGGAAGAAGGGCTTGAAATCATCCGAGATATACAACAGGGGGAATGCGGGCATCACGCCTCATCCCGATCCTTGGTAGCAAAAGCTTTCCGACATGGATTCTACTGGCCAAATGCCTTAGAGAAAGCTGAAGATCTGGTGAGAAAATGTAATGGTTGTCAGAGGTACGCTACAAAGACACATATGCCAATGTCGGAACTCAAGACCATCCCAATCACTTGGCCATTTGCTGTATGGTGCTTGGATATGGTTGACCCGTTCAAACCAGCAAGGGGAAATATGACTCACATTCTGGTAATGGTGGAAAAGTTTACGAAGTGGATTGAGGTAAAGCCTATAATAAAATGTGATGGAGCTACGGCCGTAACGTTTCTCAAAGATATCATCTTGAGGTACGGTTATCCACACAGTATCATAACTGATAATGGCACGAATTTTGCGGAAGGAGCATTTTCTCGTTTTTGCCGGGATAAGAGGATCCGGCTGGACGTAGCTTCGGTAGCCCACCCCGCATCGAACGGGCAAGTGGAAAGATCCAACGGATTAGTATTATCCGGGATAAACCCCCGGCTCATTGAGCCGCTGCAAAGATCAGCGGGGTGCTGGATAGAAGAACTACCAGCAGTACTGTGGAGTTTAAGAACAATTCCGAATCGATCAACAGGCTATACGCCGTTCTTTCTGGTATATGGGGCAGAGGCTGTATTACCAGCCGACATAGAGCATGATTCGCCTAGAGTCACCCAATACACAGAAGCCGAAGTGCAAGAAGCCTGGCAAAATGATGTTGATCTGCTGGAAGAAGCGAGAGAACTGGCACTGTCCAGATCCTCCATATATCAGCAAAATCTGTGACGCTATCATAGCCGGAAAGTGTTCCCCCGAGTCTTTCAGGAAGGCGATCTGGTGCTCCGGTTGATCCAACGTACTACTGGAATGCATAAATTATCCCCCCCATGGGAAGGGCCATTCATCGTGAGCAAAGCATTGCACAACGATTCTTATTATCTTATAGATGCAAAGCCACAGGAAAAGAACAAGGCAGACAGGTCCGGAGAGGAATCCAAGCGACCATGGAACATAGCTCTACTTCGGCCTTTTTACACCTAGCTAAGAAGTGTATGTATCCGGGTTATCTCATATGTCGGTATGTATGTCGGCAATGAGCTTATCAATGAAATGTTGGCACCTCGAGCAGTAACTCGGGGACTGCCTTAATAATGTTTGTTGTTTTTCGCACGTTAGCTAGAATAAGTTGTTCTACTTAGCTCGGATTAGTAGTATGTGAGCACCAAAAACCCAACTCTTCGACTTGCTGCTGTCCAACAAGAATTGGCTTCATGGCAAGCAAGAGAACAAGTTTGGAATTGCGTAGCACATGAAAAACGACTAAGGAAAAGAATTTATTCGAGCTGACGTTTGTGTTTCAGACTAATCCCGTATTCATTTTTAAATTATTATACAGTTTTATTTTTGAGCTAAGTCTAAAAGTTTCCCAGTATTGTTAAGACAATTTTTCAGGCTCGGATTCGTAAGTTGTAAAACCGAAACAAGGTAGACACGATCCGAGCCAAAAGATTGAACGAACAAGAAAAAGAAACTCGGAGACTACGCCCAAGTTAATCCGGCATAAGTACTCAGTAGCAAACTATCACATGTGTTTGGAATACAATTCCACCCGGCATACCGGGGATCTCATAAATTTTCAAGTGTTTTTTACTTAAGGAGCAGCGGGAGGAAGTTCGGCATCATCGCCGCCCTCTTCGATATCCGAGGCAGTGTCCTCTTCGTCTTCACCCGAGTCATCTTCAACGTTCTCAAATTCCTCTTCGCCTGCGACTTCCAGGAAGCTCGGACCCTCAGTCCATTCGTGAATGGGGGCATATTCGATGAGGTTGTGGGCGCAAGCCTAGTGCCGAGCTACCCACTCCGGGTCAGCTGTCCATTTGGATCGGGTGCGCAGGCGTGTGAGGAGGCTGAGATCTATCTTCTCATACCACGTCAAAATGTGGTGAAGGATGGTATCGGCAGCAGCACGTCCAGCGGACTCTCGCCAGAGGTCGAGCTGGGTCTCGATTTCTGAAAGTTTTTCAGCGAGCTGTGTGACTCTCTCTGGAGCATCATCGGCGGGCCGGAAGGCGTTGAAGACCCAGACTGAAACATCGAGGAGGTCCCTGCCGTAGTTCTTGATGATTTCCACGCGAGACGACAGGCTGACCAACAGGTCCTCCATATCAAAGGGAATGCTCTCACCCTCAGGAGCGACCGGAGTACCCCTTTCTCGGCGGAAATTGGCGATAGCAGCGCTGGCAATAGCAGTACCCTCTGGAAAGTTGCCTGGAAACAAGGCAAAGGACAAAGTTGAGAAAACAAGACATATGAAGTAACCCGGAGAAATAAGGCAGATAAAGGAAAAGAAATTACATGAGATGTGACTGTGAATCCGGGTCAATTCCTTGGTGCAAGCATCACGTCTTTTCTGAAGCTGCTCGAGCTCAGCATTTGCCGACTCAAGTTTGACCTCGGCTTCCTGAAGAAGCTCACGGTCCTTAGCATTTTGGAGCTTGAGGCGCTCACGTTCTTCGGTGTAGTCCTGGCCAGCCCTTTTTAGCTCGGTTTGGTGCTGCGCCTTCATTTTAGCCATTTCAGCCTTGAGCTTGGCTATCTCATCGTCTTTGGTCCGGAGGAGGGCGAGCTCATCATCTTTCTTCTTTAGTTCGGCTTGGCGCTGCCCTGCTTATTCGAGAAAATGTAGCATCACGTCAGGCACAGGCACACTATCTTCAAGCGATGCTGAAATAGTGCGTTGGCCCGGTAGTGCCGAGGAATGAATGTTTGCCGAGCCAAGGAGGAAAGCCGATGGAAACCACGGTAAAGACAGACAAGAAGGACGTACCCTTGATCTGCTCCAAGTTCTTCCGCTTTATCTTGTTTTCAGCTTCCACACCAGCTGCAGAAACCGAACAATCAGATTAGTTCGGCAAGCGAAGTTGAAGAAAATTGAGGAAAGGATAAGGAAGAAATTTACCCCTTTTCTCGTACTCCGCGATGAGAGCAGCCTGTTTTCGCGAAGATTCTTGTGCGTATCCAGCAAGTGTTGGAATTCAGCACTCTGGCGGTTGGTGGTCACCTAAAAGAGATACAGAAAATTAAGTCAGGCTAGTGCATATTCGAAGCGTACTAAAAATCCGGGCCAAGTGGAACTTAACCTGGCTCTAGGTGTGTGCATATTCGAAGCGTACTAAAATCCAGGCCAAGTGGAACTTAACCCGGCTCTAGGTGTGTGCATATTCGAAGCGTACTAAAATCCGGGCCAAGTGGAACTTAACCCGGCTCTAGGTGTGTGCATGTTTGAAGTGTACTAAAATCCGGGCCAAGTGGAACTTAACCCGGCTCTAGGTGTGTGCATATTCGAAGTGTACTAAAATCAGGGCCAAGTGGAACTTAACCCGGCTCTAGGTGTGTGCATGTTCGAAGTTCTCAAGGAGCTACGTTAGTGTTCTAAAAGAGCATCCAACCGAGTAACAAGTCACTCCCTCGGAGGCTCGGGGACTAATCGTTATTATCTACAACTTGTCAATGAGGAGCAACGTACCTCCATCATTCGCCCAGCGAGGTTAATAGCTTTTGCGGCCGTGTTCATCTGAGTGGAAAACTCAGCAGGACCGAACTTTTCCGGGAGATCAGATTCCTGGACTACCTCGGCCTTGTTCCAATTCATAACAAATTCCATCAAGCTTGGAGGGTACCGTTCACCCGTGGGCATATGGGGCGTCACCAAGCCCTTTGCATGTGCTTCCTTCCTCTCCCCCAAGGCAAGGGCAGGGCTGGTGTGCAGGGCCAACTGCTGGGCTTCACTTGGCTCGGCAGGCACATCCTTTGCCGCTGATGTCTTCTTGGAGAGCATTGACAAAAGGGTGCGCTGCCCAGGCTGGGTAGAGGAAGCTGTAGTAGTGGTTTTCCCCTTAGAAACTGCCGGGGTAGTTCCTTGCCGAGGTTGAGAGGACTCGGAAGATGCAGAGGAACTAGGTGCTGGTACTCTCGCTGCTGGGCTTGGTGCCGGCGCTGAATTTTTCGCTGCCGGAGTTGGTGCTGATGCCGAGGTTGGAGTTGGCGCTGGTCTGCTTGCTGGTACTAGAATTGGTGCTAGGGCCGAAGTAGCCTCAGTGGCTGCTGGTTGAGGTGTTGTCGAGGCGGTGGATGCCGTTGCTCTGGCTAGGCCGGTCTCCCCCACTCCAAGGTTACACTCCTCTTGCCGAGGTGGAGCTGAACCCGGAGCGGCCACAGAACCTTCTGGGATAGGGCTCAGCGGGCGTGACTCGTCGTCACGATGGGGAGAAGGGCTAAGTCGGAGAGGTGAAGAGATGCTAGATCCACTTTGAGGGACCTCCACCGGAGCGCTGCGAAATCAAATAACGTCAGAAGAAAAATTACGACGAAGTAAGGAAGAACGTGTTGCAGAAGAAAGAAGGACTTACGCATCCGAGGTTTCGGCCGCTTTGGGTTTCCGAGCCCTTCGTGCTGGGGCCTTGCCTACTGGTTTGGGGGCAGTCTTGTCCCCGGATCTCTTTCGCCTTTTAACGGGCTGAGAGGGTTCGGAGGAAGAACTCGAAGAAGCCACACGTTTCTTCTTCGTTGCCACCGGAACAGGCTCGCCCGTAGCGAGAGGGGGATCCTCGTGAATATGACCGCCGGGGTGATCTGATGGCGGAAAAGCAAAAGAAAGGGGGACAGCCTCAAAAGGTTCAATCACCTCGATTTCCGAGTCATCTTCATCATCGGGCCAATCTCTAATAGAAGAGGATTTACCCGTGGGTCGTTTCGTGGCGTCGGTCATAGGGAGGAACATCTCCTGGTCCGGCTCTTCCTCATCTGGAGTCTCCCGGTCCGGCGCCCACTTAAGGGACGGATCGGTGCCATCCTCAAGGGTCTGCTGAAGGAATTGCTGAGGAAAAGAGTGAGCAAAAGAGTCAAAAATTGCAACAATAACTGACATGTAATTAGTCCGGGTTAAGTTTACAGCATGAAACTTACCATGGGAGGAAGCCGGTCACGGCAGAAATGCTCGATCCCCCAAGCCCAATCAGTGGAAAAGTCCTTGTGAGTGGTGAAGAGAGCCTTAACCCGGCGATAAATCTCCGAGTTGGTCAGCTCGAAGGAGGAGGTCCGGTTAGGATCGCGGCTGTAGCTCATGTGACACACCTTGTGGGTGCGCTTCTGAAGAGGTGAGATTCGGTTACGCACAAAGGTGATCATGGCGTCCTCGTTGCATAGTCCGAGCCCCTTCAGTTCCACGAACCTTTTGCTCACTTGGTTGGCCAAGGCTGTGGGCTTCTTGGGGATCACATCCCACAGGTCCGGGTTAGGTGGACCCGGAATGTAGGGAAGCAACTGGATCAAGTCTTCGGTGCCCGTATTCCGGACATAGAAGAAGGTCCGGGCCCATCCTTTGCATGACTCTAGCCCGGTGACCTGGGGAAAAACAGAAAATCGCCGGGGTGAAATGGAGGCCGCTCCAAATTGAGTGAGTCGCTTGTCCTTCGGATCAGCATGGATATTGGGAATGACGTTGCGACGAAGGCCGAAGAACCGGATCCATAGCTCTTTCGTGGGCCATAGTCCGGCGTAGCCTTCGATCGTAGAGGCAAATGCAGAGAGAGAGGTGATGGCGTTGGCTGGAAGGTGATGTGGCTGGAGTTGATACGTACCGAGCCAGTCCTGGAAAAAATCACTCACCGGCAAGCCGAAGCCCCATTGGAAATGGGACAAGAACACGACGAACTCGCCCGGATTCGGTGAGGGGGCCAGTTCGTTGGAAGGAAGACGCGTGGCGACGCCGGCCGAGATGTGTCTGGTCCGGTAGAGCCAGTCCAGGTCATCCTGGCAAACCCAGGAGCTGGCCCACGCGCCGCGGTCCGCCGCCACGGCGTCTTCTTCCATCTCCTGCTCAGCAACAATGAGTTCCTCTTCAGTCATCTGGTCCTCGAGGCCCTCGCTGGCACTGGAGGCGGCGGGGGATAGTGGTCGGGACTAGTGCGGACCCGTGGCGAGAAATTCACGTCGCGGTGGCGGCGACGCGGAGGTGCAATGGAGAAGCGCGGCGGCGACGCTGTTATTTGGTGATGCTGGCGGCGGCACGGTCGCGAGGAAGAGGAAGAAGGATAGCATTGGGCAAAGGGGTGCGAAGGGGGAAAAATCCTAAGGGACGCACCCCTCCGCTATTTAACCACTCCCATCAGGGGTGAGTGGGATCGCGCCTTGTGGGCCGGTCACACGCTGTGGCCATGTATCACCCGTCCGGACGAATCAGTGAGGAGCCACACGGAGGCCCACAGGGCGGAGAGAGTCTTGTGACGCGACACGCTGATGCGGTAAACGAGGAGGTAGGCGTGACGTGACCCGCGCACAGTGATAACTGACAATTACTGTGGCGCTTACTGTACCGTCCCTTAAAATAAGAAGACATAATGATTACCCTTCACATGGGTTAGCGTACGAGAGAAGGAAGCAAGACCCGGATGGAACTGTGGTAACCCGGCCGGCAAGTGAAAACTTGAAATGTGCGAAGGGAACGTAAATCCAAGCAGTCCGAGGTACAGAGGTAACTCGGCAATAACGACCGGGGCACAAGATTGAACCTGGTGTGGCCTTAGCGGCCAAGGCAACTAAGACCGCACCAGCTTCAGGGACTAATGTTGGGGGGATACCCCCGGGTAGGGTCACGCCGGGGTATAAAGGCCGAGTTAGTCGAGGTTCGGCAAGGCCAAAGCAGATGCTGGCCGGGTCACCTCAAGGCAGGCCGAATCATGGGGTAATCCGGACCTGGGGGCGTTTGCCTAAGTAGGTCTCATCCGACTTAAGCAGTAAGTCGGAAGTTCATGTTTTACCTGCATGCAGGAACGGGTGTGGCCGGATGAACCATCATCCGGGTCACAGCAAGCTTCTAGGAGAAGGAAGGAATCTCGCTGGTCAAAAGGAGCCCCGGTACGCACTGCCTAAGCGAAGCGAGCAAGGACAGGACCACCGGGGCGTGGCCGACAAGCGTGACGACGCCCGTGTCGGCTGACGAGGGCGCCGCAGAGGCTCACGTAGCTAAAGCATGTGTGACGCGGGGGGAAAAAGCACCCCGGTCGGCTTACCACTTTGGGAGGAGGCATATTTTTAAGAATATGCCTCCACGTATGCCCTAGGCAGAAACCGAGCCTCCCCTATAAAAGGGGGGCTAGGGCTTCTGTAGAAGGGGCTGATCTCTAGGCGATTCTGTTCAAGGCTAGGGTTTCAGGTGTGATCTGTGGGTGAGAGTACGAGAGCTCCTTCTTCCTCCTCTCACCAATACAGCTCTAGGAGCACTTGTAACCTTGGAAGTTAATCAATATAAACTCCTGTGTGGAGAACCACTCCACTATCCCTCCCTGGATTCCCCTAGCGAGTATTAGTCCCCACCTTTAGCCTATACATGGCATCTTCCGTGACACCACCACGACAAAGATGCACATGTGTGCACAATATGGGCACATTATCACAAACTATGCCCTGATTCTAGCCATAACATTGGTGGTTTGACCTAAATGCCATGAAACCTCGAACATGATAGGTCATTTTGTGAAGGATTTTTTATGATGTTTGCAATTTTTCAAGTTCAATATTTTTCCTTGCAACTGTGACACATAATATGACACCACGCGAATGTTTCACATTGTTTGGATCATTTTTGAATTTCTTATGCCCATTTCAAACTATATTCAAAAC
Organism: Avena eriantha; assembly: GCA_910589775.1. Taxonomy (NCBI): domain Eukaryota; kingdom Viridiplantae; phylum Streptophyta; class Magnoliopsida; order Poales; family Poaceae; genus Avena; species Avena eriantha. The sequence goes on along the minus strand of OU342744.1, from coordinate 137,573,535 downwards.
GGCGGGCATGAAACTTCTTAGCCTGGGGCTGAGCCTCGCTGAACTTGAAGTGGATCTCTGATGAAATAGCATGTTGTGAACCTATAAATTATTATTTTTTAAATTCACAAGCATTATATCATGTACTTGTAGTTCAAATCTTGGTAACCTCCTACCGATTCGGCAGGAATTTGTCTTTTTCATGATGGATGGACAGAAAGGTTCCAGATACACCGTTTGGGAAATTGTCCATATAAGGTGGTCTAGTATTTTTGAAAAATAGGTTGGTACCAATGCCAAACTTTAATTTGGTGGTTGCTTCACAGAACACCCCGATTTCGGCACCTCAAAAATGGAAATTGGCTTTTTCGTGCGTCGAAAAGGAAAACTTCCTCCTGCAACATCGTTAGCCATCCAAAGATGCACATGTGTGCAAAATATGGGCACATTATCACAAACTATGCTCTGATTCTAGCCATAACACTGGTGGTTTGACCTAAATGCCAAGAAACCTCGAACATGATAGGTCATTTTGTGAAGGATTTTTTATGATTTTTCCAATTTTTCAAGTTCAATATTTTTCCTTGCAACTGTGACACATAATATGACACCATGCGAAGGTTTCACATTGTTTGGATCATTTTTAAATTTCTTATGCCCGTTTCAAACTATATTCAAAACGGCGGGCATGAAGCTTCTTAGCCCGGGGATGAGCCTCGCTGAACTTGAAGTGGATCTCTGATGAAATAGCATTTTGTGGACCTATAAATGATTTTTATTAAAAAATTCACAAGCATTATATCATGTACTTGTAGTTCAAATCTTGGCAACCTCCTACCGATTCGGCAGGAATTTGTCTTTTTCATGAGGGATGGACAGAAAGGTTCCAGATACACCGGTTGGGAAATTGTCCATATAAGGTGGTCTAGTATTTTTGAAAAATGGGTTGGTACCAATGCCAAACTTTAATTTGGTGGTTGCTTCACAGAACACCCCGATTTCGGCACCTCAAAATGGAAAATGGCTTTTTCGTGCATCGAAAAGGAAAACTTCCTCCTGCAACATCGTAAGCCATCCCAAGATGCACATGTGTGCACAATATGGGCACATTATCATAAACTATGCCCTGATTCTAGCCATAACATTGGTGGTTTGACCTAAATGCCATGAAACCTCGAACATGATAGGTCATTTTGTGAAGGATTTTTTATGATGTTTGCAATTTTTCAAGTTCAATATTTTTCCTTGCAACTGTGACACATAATATGACACCACGCGAAGGTTTCACATTGTTTGGATCATTATTGAATTTCTTATGCCCGTTTCAAACTATATTCAAAACAGCGGGCATGAACCTTCTTAGACCGGGGCTGAGCCTCGCTGAACTTGAAGTGGATCTCTGATGAAATAGCATGTTATGAACCTATAAATTATTTCAAAAAAAATTCACAATCATTATGTCATGTACTTGTAGTTCAAATCTTGGCAACCTCCTACCGATTCGGCAGGAATTTGTCTTTTTCATGATGGATGGACAGAAAGGTTCCAGATACACCGGTTGGGAAATTGTCCATATAAGGTGGTCTAGTATTTTTGAAAAATGGGTTGGTACCAATGCCAAACTTTAATTTGGTGGTTGCTTCACAGAACACCCCGATTTCGGCACCTCAAAAATGGAAATTGGCTTTTTCGTGCATCGAAAAGGAAAACTTCCTCCTGCAACATCGTAAGCCATCCCAAGATGCACATGTGTGCACAATATGGGCACATTATCACAAACTATGCCCTGATTCTAGCCATAACACTGGTGGTTTGACCTAAATGCCAAGAAACCTCGAACATGATAGGTCATTTTGTGAAGGATTTTTTATGATGTTTGCAATTTTTCAAGTTCAATATTTTTCCATGCAACTGTGACACATAATATGACACCACGCGAAGGTTTCACATTGTTTGGATCATTTTTGAATTTCTTATGCCCGTTTCAAACTATATTCAAAACGGCGGGCATGAAGCTTCTTAGCCCGGGGCTGAGCCTCGCTGAACTTGAAGTGGATCTCTGATGAAATAGCATTTTGTGAACCTATAAATAATTTTTTTTAAAAATCCACTAGCATTATATCATGTACTTGTAGTTCAAATCTTGGCAACCTCCTATCGATTCGGCAGGAATTTGTCTTTTTCATTATGGATGGACAGAAAGGTTCCAGATACACCGTTTGGGAAATTGTCCAAATAAGGTGGTCTAGTATTTTTGAAAAATGGGTTGGTAACAATGCCAAACTTTAATTTGGTGGTTACTTCACAGAACACCCCGATTTCGGCACCTCAAAAATGGAAATTAGCTTTTTCATGCGTCGAAAAGGAAAACTTCCTCCTGCAACACTGTTAGCCATCCCAAGATGCACATGTGTGCACAATATGGGCACATTATCACAAACTATGCCCTGGTTCTAGCCATAACACTGGTGGTTTGACCTAAATGCCAAGAAACCTCGAACATGATAGGTCATTTTGTGAAGGATATTTTATGATGTTTGCAATTTTTCAAGTTCAATATTTTTCTTTGCAACTATGACACATAATATGACACCATGCGAAGGTTTCACATTGTTTGGATCATTTTTGAATTTCTTATGCCCGTTTCAAACTATATTCAAAATGGCGGGCATGAAGCTTCTTAGCCCGGGGCTGAGCCTCGCTGAACTTGAAGTGGATCTCTGAGGAAATAGCATTTTGTGAACCTATAAATGATTTTTTTTAAAATTCACAAGCGTTATATCATGTACTTGTAGTTCAAATCTTGGCAACCTCCTATCGATTCGGCAGGAATTTGTCTTTTTCATGATGGATGGACAGAAAGGTTCCAGATACACCGTTTGGGAAATTGTCCATATAAGGTGGTCTAGTATTTTTGAAAAATGGGTTGGTAACAATACCAAACTTTAATTTGGTGGTTGCTTCACAGAACACCCCGATTTCGGCACCTCAAAAATGGAAATTGGCTTTTTCATGCGTCGAAAAGGAAAACTTCCTCCTGCAACACTATTAGCCATCCCAAGATGCACTTGTGTGCACAATATGGGCACATTATCACAAACTATGCCCTGATTCTAGCCATAACATTGGTGGTTCCACCTAAATGCCATGAAACCTCGAACATGATAGGTCATTTTGTGATGGATTTTTTATGATGTTTGCAATTTTTAAAGTTTAATATTTTTCCTTGCAACTATGACACATAATATGACACCATGCGAAGGTTTCACATTGTTTGGATCATTTTTAAATTTCTTATGCCCGTTTCAAACTATATTCAAAACGGCGGGCATGAACCTTCTTAGACCGGGGCTGAGCCTCGCTGAACTTGAAGTGGATCTCTGATGAAATAGCATGTTATGAACCTATAAATGATTTTTTTAAAAATTCACAATCATTATATCATGTACTTGTAGTTCAAATCTTGGTAACCTCCTACCGATTCGGCAGGAATTTGTCTTTTTCATGATGGATGGACAGAAAGGTTCCGAATACACCGTTTGGGAAATTGTCCATATAAGTTGGTTTAGTATTTTTGAAAAATGGGTTGGTACCAATGCCAAACTTTAATTTGGTGGTTGCTTCATAGAACACCCCGATTTCGGCACCTCAAATATGGAAATTGGCTTTCTCGTCCGTCGAAAAGGAAAACTTCCTCCTGCAACATCGTTAGCCATCCCAAGATGCACATGTGTGCACAATATGGGCACATTATCAAAACCTATGCTCTGATTCTAGCCATAACATTTGTGGTTTGACCTAAATGCCATGAAACCTCGAACATGATAGGTCATTTTGTGAAGGATTTTTTATGATGTTTGCAATTTTTCAAGTTCAATATTTTTCCTTGCAACTGTGACACATAATATGACACCACGCGAAGGTTTCACATTGTTTGGATCATTTTTGAATTTCTTATGCCCGTTTCAAACTATATTCAAAACGGCGGGCATGAAGCTTCTTAGCCCGGACTGAGCCTCGCTGAACTTGAAGTGGATCTCTGATGAAATAGCATTTGGTGAACCTATAAATATTTTTTTTAAAAAATCCACAAGCATTATATCATGTACTTGTAGTTCAAATCTTGGCAACCTCCTACCGATTCGGTAGGAATTTGTCTTTTTCATGATGGATGGACAGAAAGGTTCCAGATACACCGTTTGGGAAATTGTCCAAATAAGGTGGTTTAGTATTTTTGAAAAATGGGTTGGTACCAATGCCAAACTTTAATTTGGTGGTTGCTTCACAGAACACCCCGATTTCGGCACCTCAAAAATGGAAATTGACTTTTTCGTGCGTCGAAAAGGAAAACTTCCTCCTGCAACATCGTAAGCCATCCCAAGATGCACATGTGTGCACAATATGGGCACATTATCACAAACTATGCCCTGATTCTAGCCATAACACTGGTGGTTTGACCTAAATGCCAAGAAACCTCGAACATGATAGGTCATTTTGTGAAGGATTTTTTATGATGTTTGCAATTTTTCAAGTTCAATATTTTTCCATGCAACTGTGACACATAATATGACACCACGCGAAGGTTTCACATTGTTTGGATCATTTTTGAATTTCTTATGCCCATTTCAAACTATATTCAAAACGGCGGGCATGAAGCTTCTTAGCCCGGGGCTGAGCCTCGCTGAACTTGAAGTGGATCTATGATGAAATAGCATGTTGTGAACCTATAAATGATTTTTTTTTAAAATTCACAAGCATTATATCATGTACTTGTAGTTCAAATCTTGGCAACCTCCTATCGATTCGGCAGGAATTTGTCTTTTTCATGATGGATGGACAGAAAGGTTCCAGATATACCGTTTGGGAAATTGTCCATATAAGGTGGTCTAGTATTTTTGAAAAATGGGTTGGTAACAATGCCAAACTTTAATTTGGTGGTTACTTCACAGAACACCCCGATTTCGGCACCTCAAAAATGGAAATTAGCTTTTTCATGCGTCGAAAAGGAAAACTTCCTCCTGCAACACTGTTAGCCATCCCAAGATGCACATGTGTGCACAATATGGGCACATTATCACAAACTATTCTCTGGTTCTAGCCATAACACTAGTGGTTTGACCTAAATGCCAAGAAACCTCGAACATGATAGGTCATTTTGTGAAGGATTTTTTATGATGTTTGCAATTTTTCAAGTTCAATATTTTTCCTTGCAACTGTGACACATAATATGACACCATGCAAAGGTTTCACATTGTTTGGATCATTTTTTAATTTCTTATGCCCATTTCAAACTATATTCAAAATGGCGGGCATGAAGCTTCTTAGCCCGGGGCTGAGCCTCGCTGAACTTGAAGTGGATCTCTGATGAAATAGCATTTTGTGAACCTATAAATGATTTTTTTTAAAATTCACAAGCATTATATCATGTACTTGTAGTTCAAATCTTGGCAACCTCCTACCGATTCGGCAGGAATTTGTCTTTTTCATGAGGGATGGACAGAAAGGTTTCAGATACACCGGTTGGGAAATTGTCCATATAAGGTGGTCTAGTATTTTAAAAAAATGGGTTGCTACCAATGCGAAACTTTAATTTCGTGGTTGCTTCACAGAACACCCCGATTTCGGCACCTCAAATATGGAAATTGGCTTTTTCGTGCGTCGAAAAGGAAAACTTCCTCCTGCAACATCATAAGCCATCCCAAGATGCACATGTGTGCACAATATGGGCACATTATCACAAACTATGCCCTGATTCTAGCCATAACATTGGTGGTTCCACCTAAATGCCATGAAACCTCGAACATGATAGGTCATTTTGTGAAGGATTTTTTATGATGTTTGCAATTTTTCAAGTTCAATATTTTTCCTTGCAACTGTGACACATAATATGACACCATGCGAAGGTTTCACATTGTTTGGATCATTTTGAATTTCTTATGCCTGTTTCAAACTATATTCAAAACGGCGGGCATGAAGCTTCTTAGCCCTTGACTGAGCCTCGCTGAACTTGAAGTGGATCTCTGATGAAATAGCATTTTGTGAACCTATAAATGATTTTTTTAAAAATTCACAAGCATTATATCATGTACTTGTAGTTCAAATCTTGGCAACCTCCTACCGATTCGGCAGGAATTTGTCTTTTTCATGAGGGATGGATAGAAAGGTTCCAGATACACCGGTTGGGAAATTGTCCATATAAGGTGGTCTAGTATTTTTAAAAAATGGGTTGGTACCAATGCCAAACTTTAATTTGGTGGTTGCTTCACAGAACACCCCGATTTCGGCACCTCAAATATGGAAATTGGCTTTTTCGTGCGTCGAAAAGGAAAACTTCCTCCTGCAACATCATAAGCCATCCCAAGATGCACATGTGTGCACAATATGGGCACATTATCACAAACTATGCCCTGATTCTAGCCATAACATTGGTGGTTCGACCTAAATGCCATGAAACCTCGAACATGATAGGTCATTTTGTGTAGGATTTTTTATGATGTTTGCAATTTTTCAAGTTCAATATTTTTCCTTGCAACTGTGACACATAATATGACACCACGCGAAGGTTTCACATTGTTCCCGGTTGGTGGGACGAACCAGGACCAAAGGTCAGACCATTGCTCCCGGTTCGTCCCACCAACTGGGACCGTTTGTCCTTTGGTCCCGGTTATTAGGACGACCCGGGAAATATGGTCTGTACAGTTAACAGCCCCGGCCCTAACTCCTCCCCAACTCCCCCAATTCACAGAGCACATCGACGCGCGGCTAAGGAAAATTTGCGGCGGAGCAAAATCACGTCGGCAGGCTGCCCAAATCCAGAGCGGTCGCTTCACGTCGTCGACGCCCGTCGCCGAGCGCCACTGTCCGCTGCCGCGAGCAGGCAAGGAAGCTCTGCCTCGCTGCAATCGACCCCACCGTCCCTGACTCCGGCTGCCACGTTCTCTACTGATTCCGGCAGCGCCCGGCCTCCTCCGGCCTCGCCGCACCCTCCATCGGCCTCTTGGTGAGCCACTGGTGGTCCAGCACCACTCCTACGTCTCCCTCCCTCACTGTATCATCCTCCCCACGAGCACCTGCTGCCGTCGGCCGCCGGCCACCGTCAAACACCTTGCTCCGGCGCACTTCCCGTAGCGGCGCCGCCCGTTTTAGGTAGCCCGCATCGCGCTGGTTTGAACTGTCCTAGTCGCGTCACCCCACACGCTTCTCTCCGCCGTCTTCCACCACCGCCTGGCAGTTTGCCGGCGAGCCTACGTGGCGCCACTGTGGCGTCGACGTGGCGTCGCGTGTGCCTGACGTGGGCGCTGACCAAGCCCCGCCAGCGTGGCATCTGAGGTGACTTGGGCCCCTCGCGTCAGTCTCTGTGGCTAGTTTAGCCATGGAGAAAAAAACCCACTCCAAGCTAACGTCATAATGACGCAGTAAAAGTTTAATAATTGTTTAAATAATTTCAGAAAAGAGTTTAATCTTATAAATTCAATAACTAATTATTTCTAAGTCAGAAAAATATGTATAATCTATCAAAATCTTCAGAAAAATGAGATCTACACAATAGAATCATAATCATGCATTGTTCAATAACTTTAATTACAAGTTTAATAAGAGAATGAAATCAACCCCTCGTAGGTGATTTCGGGGTCTCTCCTGTACTAGGGTTTGGACACTTCGGATCCCACTTAAATTGCCAAGCATGCCTTAGGGTTAAATTTCAACTCTGTTTAACTTGTCATATCATCATCGATGCCATGTGTTGATTGTTGTTTCCCCTTTCTTGTCATAAATTTAATATGTAATTCCAGAACATCATCTTTGCAGATACTATGGATCCAACACATCAGGAAAACATCCTCCAAGGAATGATCTGCGAAAATGAAGATATCGATATCGATGTCACCAGTGAGTTTCTGAACGATTCCGGTCAGGGAGATGAGTCTCTCAACTAAGGAGACGGCTCCGGTGAGGTAGAAGCCGAAGCCTGGGACAGGGGAGAAGCTAATGAGGAAGAAGAAGACGGCTCCGGCGGAACCTTAAATCTCGCAAACACCGACGAGGTGTATATATGTATTTTTGTAATTAAAATGTTGCTGTCTATATATATACCTGCATATATTAACACTCTTTCTTCTTTTAGCCCACCGGATCGAGAACTTCTTCTGTAAGAACGATACGAGGCCCAACAAAAAATTTGGATGACACTATGAGGTATAGGATCGACGTGGTCAGTGTAGATGGCGAACCGCAAGCTCCCGTCGATGTCGCAAGAAAATTTGTCAAGCAATGCGGAGTTCTTGTGAGGGACTACATCCCGATCACCGTTCAAGAATGGAATCGGCCAAGCGACGGTGGAGTCCCATATGTCGGAGACACCGCCAAAGATAAGCTTTTTGACAAGCTCATGACTAATTTCCTCCTGCCGATGCCTGATGTGAATCCAGATGAGGAGGAGAGAGCAAGAATGGAGCTTGTGCAAAGAGTCAAGAAGTTTGCTCTCAGCAAGATGGCTGATGCATTCAAGAACTGGAAGAAGAAACTATACAATAACTTTGTCAAAGTAGAGAAGACTCCGGATTTCACTCATGGCGGCTATCCTAAGTTAAGACACTAGTGGGATGATTTTGTGAAGTACAAGACATCAGAGAAAGTTGAGGAAAGGTCTAGAATAAATACGGAGAACACTCCTAAGAAATTGTACCATCATAACATGGGGCCTGCTGGCTACGCCGGTTGCATGCCTAAGTGGGAGGCACTTGAGGTTAATTACATAGCTGCCGGGATCAGACCAGAGCCCGCAACATGGATACCACAGGCGAGAAACTGGTTTTACAGCCATGGGGGCACGTTGGAGAAAGAAGGGAGGGAAATATATAATCAGAAACACAAAGATGATCCCCTACTGCCCATCGACGATATTAGAAATGCAGTAGATGATGTTGCAGCGGGACGGTTCATTCTCGATAGAGAGAACGACGAGCTCACACGCGCCCTTAAAAATCCTGAACACGACGGACGAGCACGAGGCACACCAGGCTCCAAGCCGTGGAAGGTTTCCTTCCCCTCGGAAATGAAGAGATATCCCAATAAAAGCCATCAGAAGAGAAAGGAAAGGGAGGCAGCTGAGAAAGCGGCCGCTGCAGACCGGTTGCGTAATGTAGAAGAAGCATTAAAGCAGCACCAGGATCAACTCGACAGACTTAGCCAGCAAGGTACTAGCGGCCAATCTCAGCGGCACGTGGTAGAAGCTGCATTCGAGGGTACCGGCCCCTTATCGAATAAGAAAAGCAGCGTCGCTTCCACGCAGCTCCATGATGTTGATGATGATGCACCGACGACATCTCCTCCTAAACGCTACCAAGTGGATGATATCACGGAGACCACAGCTTGCGAGAAGACAGATGAGGAAACTGATGCGGCCGCAACTGCCCATTATGAAAAGTGGAAGATTGACATGGCTAACAAAAAAAACTGATAGAGGCATATTTCCCGATCTCCGCAGAAGATAAAGCCAAAGCAGCCGCGCTTAAGATTCAGCTTCACCAACCCATAGCGCTCACATCCGACGATAATCGCTCTATTACCAAGTTGGCTGAGGCAAAAGAGCGGAGAGTCAGGAAAGAAGTTGCCCAGCTCGGACAACAGAAAAATCAATCGATCGAACCGCTCAAAGTGTACGATACCAATGAGTGGAGAGCCCAGGAGCGGCATGATCCGAACATTGATCCGGAGTTTGTTCGAATATACGGAGAAAAGGCCCAATTATATGGACTGTCTATTACTAAGTACATGAGCCGTATGGATGAGTTCGAGGGGTACCAAGAAACAGCATACGTGTACCAGTACGTGGCTCCTCCCATCAAACCAGAGTTAGTCAAAGATCTACCAACAAAAATGTGAAGATTGCATAACTGGTACATCCAAGCCTGTGCTGATTCCAAAAACTGGATCTATGCTGCATATAAACACCACCATTACGGTCATGGAGATGGCTTCCTACTGATCGAATTTCCAGAATTATTTCAGTTTTACCAACAAGACGCCCTCGACAAAACTATCGTCAGTGCCTATTGTTTGTAAGTATTATTAATTTCTGTAATTAAGTCTTTGTAGCTCAGCTCATTTGTTGCTTGTATAATCTTACTAATCACTATACTAATTATATATGCAGAATGAAGATTCAAGAATGCAACAAAGGACAAATCTATGACCTTGGGTTTGTTGACTGTAATTTCGTTCATGAAGTTACACTAAAAACAAAACCCAAAGAGACAGAGGATAACTTGTTCCAAGCATTGAAGTATTTCAGCAACAGAAGGGAAATACTATTTTCTTACAACGCTGGGTGAGTGTTACTATCTTGTACACATTCTATTTTCTCTTACTTGATGTTAGGCGTATAATTGACTCGTGTTATATTTTGTTAGTGTGTCCAGCTTCCACTATATTCTGTTAATCATTGCTGTTGACACCGGAGTAGTAAAAGTCCTGGACTCGAAATGCACACCATTAGAAAAGTGGGCGGACATGCAGGAATGCCTCCAGAAGGCTTGGAAACGGTTCACCGCCAAAACTAGGGGTGTTTGGAAGCTAGAGCTTACATTTCAACCATTGACTGTAAGTACTACTTGCTAGATCCACGCATCTCTTTGATTCTAGTTTCAATACCACCATTACCATGCTTGATTATTATTTTGATTGAACTCCGTTCTCGTAAAGTGCTTGAGGTAGGAAGCCGGGAATAACTTATGTGGATACTATGTCTGCGAGTTCATTCGCCAGACGACTAAAGAGAAGGGCGCAGACCGGAACATCAAAAAAATTGAAGTACGATAAACAATAATCACAACTTTATTTTATTACCACCAATTGTGTTTAGTTTCATTCATATATATTGATCCCCTTCTTTATATTAGATCGAACGGATGCGGGACGGTCTTCTATCACAATAACGTGTGCAAGCAATTCAAGAGGAAATTGCCAGATTCTTGTTAGAACAAGTCATAAATCCGAAAGGAGAATACTTTTACCCGCTTCATTTGGATGGGTGAAGTGTAAAAAAGAAGATGTAAATTAGATCAAATTCGTGTGAGAGTATCGTTTGTAATTATAATATGTTTTGACCAAGAAGACGGATGAGACGGTGTATATATTTGTGATCATGCATGATGTGTAATATATATATTGTGGTTTCATTATTGCTGTATATATGTAGTACCATTAAATTGATAAAAAAATCCTGCCGCGGTAGAAAAATAGCCCGAAAATCCTGCCGCGGCACAAAACCCTGCCGCGGCACAGAGACCAACGATCCTGGTTCGTGGAACAAACCGGGACCAATGATCCACCCTCGCCCGTCTCTGGCGCTGCCACTTGGAGACCCATAGGTCCCGGTTTGTTCCACGAACCAGGACCAATGATCCACCCCCCTCGTCGTGCGCCCTCCCACGTGGAGACCCATTGGTCCTAGTTCGTGCGCGAACCGGGACCAGCATTAGTCCCGAGTGATTGGTCCCGGTTCGGGAACCGGGACCAATGGCCCTGATGAACCGGCAATAGAGGCCATTTTTCCACCAGTGCTTGTATCAGCTCCTTAATGCACTTGAAGAGCAGCCGGAGGAAGGAATAAACTTTGATTCTCTGGGCATATGTACCTTGACCTCCTAGAGTAGCAGTGTAGCACAAGGCCTTTGTAGACACACCTCATGTGTCGTGCAAATGCTACCCCACCGGCGCGCTGCTGTTGTCCTGAATCCTGATCAGCTGCGCAGTGGCAGTGCGGCACTCTCGGTGTAGTGCCCGTCGGCACCATGCGGTCGAAGAACTCACCGCCAGCACAAAGCTCAATGACAATGTGCCCGAACTGTCCATGTCCCAGCTTCTTCCTGATGCAGTATATGCTCGCATAGGTTGGCCGTCTGACGCGGACCGCCCGGTTGCCGCCGGTGGGGCCTCGTACTCGCGCCACCTGTTGTGTTGTCGGTCCCTTCCGGATGCATTGACGCACACCCTGTATGAGGAACCGCACAGCGACACCATGGATCAACAGAAACTAAGAGGTCTTAAATTAGGGGAACAGGAGCAGGATGTAACTCCGATGGGATTCCTGTGGATTACAACGGGCAACCGCCGGCCGACGACATCGGGAAACAGCCTCCCCCCGAGGTCAGGTCACCGTCTGTCTGCAGCCACAACCCGCCGCTGCCCTCCCCCCTCGAATCGACGCGCCATCTCTCCAATCAGCCCTAGGCGTGGCGGTCTAGCCCTCATCTCCTCTTCCCTGCTCCACGCGCCGCCACCGAAAAGGGCAAGCATCCAGACGGACAAAACCCTCCTCCATGTCCAATCTATCACGCTGCAGGCCATCGTTTATGGTCTCGGCCTGGTCGTCAGGAAACCTCGGTGACTACGTTTACGGTCGCCACTACTAGCGGTGGATGGGGAAGGAGGTGTGGGGAGATGGATGTCTATGTAAGCGGCCCTTGGATTTCTAGTCTAAGAACTCTAGATCACTCTAGTATGGATGAAGAACAGGGGAATTTCGGCTGTATATCCTCCCAACCACCCACACAGCCAATCCACGGCACAGCCGTCCGGTTCCTTTCTTCCGTTACAAGCCAAGTACTCTGAAACTATCGTCCTCCCCTAAATAGCTCTCTTCCTACGGCGACTTTGTCATTGGGCTTCAGTGGGCCCATTCTTCGCCCCGAAGCCAGCCTGGCGGTATCGTAGCCCTCTGAAGTCTGACCCTGTCCCTCCTTGCATCTTGGGCCACCTCTTCTGCGTCCTCGCCTCAGTGGTTCGCCCACAGCCGCTGACAATCCCCCCTTCTTGAGAACTTGCTTGCCCCCAAGCACAGGCATGGGTAAGTCCTGGCGAAGAGCTTCAAGTTCCTCCCAAATAGCTTCTGTCTCCGGCAATCCACTCCACTGCACAAGGACTTGCACCACCGTACGGATCCCCTTGGCCCGGACCCTGGACTGCAACACTTGCATAGGAACTAAAAAGGTGTCTTCAGGAGAGGGCAAATGGGAGGATACCTGACGGCCTGGTCCAACACACGGCTTCAACTGCGACACATGAAACACCGGGTGCACACGACTCGTAACAGGCAAGTCCAACCTGTAAGCCACTTGTCCAATGCACTCCAAAACGTGAAATGGACCGAAGAATTTAAAGGACAGTTTCTGATTCTTCCGGTGCGCAACAGTGGTCTGGATATATCGCTGAAGTCGTAGAAACACCTTATCCCCTACAGCGAACTGACGCTCGGAACGATTCTTGTCAGCCTGATGCTTCATATGATGTTACATGCGAAGGAGATATTCACGGACACAAGCTAGGATAAAGGAACGCTCATCGAGCCAAGCTTGAACATCAGTAGCTGCAATCTGCTGCGAGGCAGTAATACCAAAGTACCGCGGTTGCCTTGCATACAGCAACTCAAAGGGGGACTTGCCCAAAGATGAATGCCAATTAGTATTGTACCAGAATTCACAGAGCGAGATCCACTTGGACCAATGCTGAGGATGCGCGCTGATAAAACAGCGAAGGTAGCACTCAATAGATTGATTAATATGCTCGGTCTGTCCATCAGTCTCTGGATGGTTACTTGTGCTCATCTTCAATTGAGTTCCTATAGCACGAAAAACAGACCGCCAGAACTGACTTGTGAATACTGGATCACGATCTGGGACCAATGCTAACCGCAGACTGTGTAGTTTAAAAATGTTGTCCACAAAAACCTCCGCCACTTTGCAAGCTATATACGGGTGTCGGGGAGGAATAAAGTGGGCGTATATGGTCATCTTATCAACCACAACCAGCAAGCAGTTGAACTGTCTTGAGGGAGGCAGGCCATCAATGAAATCCATTGTTGCGACCTCCCAAGGTTCAGTAGGAACTGGCTGCGGTTGTAACATACCTGGTGGATGGATGCGCTCAGGTTTTTCCTGCTGACAAGTGTGGCATCCATGAACAAACTCACATACCATTTGCTTCATCTACGGCCACTTAAAGAGTGAAGTAAGGCGGCAATATGTGACGGGATAACCGGAATGCCCACCCTGAGGACTGTCATGAAAAGCCGAGATGATCTGCAGTTGGAGAGACTCATCAGCTCCTACCCAAATGCGCCCTTTGTAATGAATGATACCCTGGTTGAGTGTATACTTATCCTCAGAAGGAGATGCCACGGCCAACTTCTGGAGCAATTGCTGGGCAATGGTGTCAGTCAGGTAACTAGCTTGAACAACATCAAGCCAAGCAGGTTGAACAGTAGTCACAGCCAAAATTTGAGAACTAGCCGACGGTTTCTGGGACAAGGCATCCGCGGCCCCATTGTTAATGCCCTTTTTGTAAACTTATATTGGAGACCCATCATTTTGGTAAGCATCTTCTGCTTCCAATCTGTATGCAGCCATTGGTCAGTCAAGTGCGTCAAGCTTTTGTGATCTGTTCGGATTACAAATTCACCAAGTTGCAAATACGAACGCCATTATTGGACAGCTAGGAGAATTGCCAGATACTCCTTCTCATACACATATAAGCCAATATTGCGAGGCACCAACGCCCTGCTCACATAGGCCAATGGGTGACCATTCTGAGACAGAATTGCGCCAATTCCAACATGGCAAGCATCAGTTTCAACCACAAATTGTTGTTGGAAATCAGGAAGAGCTAGCACCAGTGCTATTACAAGTGTTTGCTTCAAGGTATGAAAAGAAGTGGCAGTAGCATCTGTCCAAACAAAAAGAACCCATTTCTTAAGCAAGGTTGTCAATGGCTGGCTAATGATCGCATAGTGTTTAATGAACTTCCTATAATATCCAGATAAGCCCAAAAACCCTCTCAACTCCTTAGCATTAGTTGGAGTGGGCCAATCCTGGATGGTCTGAATCTTGGACTCCATAGTGGCAACCCCTTCACAAGAAATCACATGACCAAGATAGGCAATGCGCTGTTGAGCAATGGAGCATTTAAACAATTTAACCTGCTAGCTGTCTTTCTGCAGAATACCCAGACCAGTGGCTAAATGCTAGATGTGCTCATCATATGTTGCACTGTAAATAAGGATGTCATCAAAGAACATGAGAGGAAATTTCCTGAGGACAGATGCAAAAGATGCATTCATAGCTTGCTGGAATGTGGCCGGAGCACCTGTTAATCCAAACGCCATCACTCTGAATTCAAAATGACCATTATGAGTTTGAAATGCTGTCTTGTGCTCTTCATCTGGGGCTAAACGAATCTGATGATATCCAGCCTTCAAATCCAACTTGGAAAACCACCTAGCACCACTCAATTCATCAAGTAACTCATCAATCACCGGTAGGGGATATTTGCTTTTTACTGTAAGAGCATTCAAATGTCTGTAATCCACTACCAAACGCCAAGCGGGCGGTGTAGGTAGTGCCTCATTATCAGCAACAGGTTCCGGCTTCTTTACTAAAATAACCAGGGAACTAAAGGCACTTTGGCTATGGGCAATCACCCCTTGGTCCAACAGCTCCTGAACTTGTCTTTCCAACTCAGATTTCATATTAGGAGGCACTCTGTAAGGTCGAATAGATATAGGTCATGCCCCTGGAATCAGTGGTATATGATGGTCACACTGTCTACGAGGGGGAAGACCTGTTGGTGTGGCAAACACTGAACTGAACTGGTCAAGTAAACGTTGCACCTCCGGCAACACGATGGCAGAGTGGTTGGTGAGTCTTGTATCAATTGTACTTCCACAAGGGCATGAGTGCAATATTGAGCTCCTTCTCCATGTAGAACCACTGTTCTACTGCCTTGCTGAAAGGATAACCAGCCCTGCTCCCAATGAGTAGTCATGGGGCTGTATTTAGCTAGCCAGTCCAACCCAATGATACCATCATAGCTTCCAAGAGACAGAATTCGGAAGGAATCTGTAAATGTTGCAGAATCCGCAGGCCAAACCAACTGAGGAAAGAATTATGTATACTGTAAGATTGCACCTCCTGGCACCTTAACATTCACTGGTAAGGACAAGGGTTGTCGCCCTTGTAGTAACAATGCCTTGGTCTGGTCGATAAAATAAGTAGAACTGCCTGAATCGACAAGGAATAAGAAGGAATGGTCCTGAATAGTCACCTGCAACTACATAGAACGTGGAGCTGTAACAGTTGGATTAATGGTAGCCAATGAGAGCATCATCAAATGAGGGTCAAGAACAATGTTGTCGTTTTCAGGTGGAGCAGCATCAGGTTCCTCAACAGCTTGCATGTACTCGATCATCACTTGCACCACATGCAGTTGGATCATGTTCTTACACTGGTGGTACTTGCCCCACTTCTCTCCGCAAACGAAACAGAGGCCCTTGGCACGCCGGTATGATCTCAGGCTCTGCCACTTATCCTCTGCAGAATTCTTGTTGAATTCAGTTAGTTTCTTCTCTTCCACAATCCGAGATACCCATTTAGCTGGAGGTGGAGGAGGGGGAGGAGGTTGGAACGATCTTCTAGTTACTGGTGGAGAAGGAATTGTACCGCCCAGAATGATCGAGTCATCACCCAGTTATTCATACAAAAGGGCCAATGAGTAAGCCGCATCCAAATCAACAGGTTTCTGAATAGTGACCAATAACCGCACCACAGGCTTCAGTCCATCCAGGAACTTGGTGACATAATACACAGGATCTGGATGAGACTGATAAGCAGTAATATGATCCATAAGAGATGAGAAACGGGCCACATAGTCCTCCATGGTAGTCTCCTGATAGATATGCAAGAGACGCCGGACAAGTATAGAGTGCTAATTCCTGCTGAACCGAGCCAAGACAGTGAGAACAAATTCCTCCCACAGCGGCCTGGAATGTTGCTGCAGATAAGATTCAAGCCAAGTAGCTGCATCCCCCACAAAATGATCCGACGCATAGGACGCCCAATGAGTTGGTGGAGTCTGCCATCTCTGGAAATATTCTTCGCAGCGTCATTGCCACAATTTCGGGTTGGAACCATCAAATTGAGGCAGCTCAGCACGAAGGCCAGGAGCAGAGTCAGTAAGATGCGAGGAACTCGAACCAATTCCAGGAGAAACAATAAGGTTGTGACCAATTTCGTACCTCCTACCGGAGGAGGCATGTGAAAGTCATAGGCCTTCCCCCGGGTGTCGTGTTCACAGCGGCGCCCATCTGGGCCGACGGTACCACCTTTGGGCTCGCGACATTGTTGCGCCGAAGGCCACACCACCATGGCGTTTGGATCGGGACGCGAGATGCGCCCCACCGCGGCCGCCAAGTCTGCAATCTCAGCGCTGAGTGACCCCGCACCGAATCGAGGTCGCCACCAATCTAGGCCTAGATCGCCTCTAGATCAGAGGCCACCGACTCCCTCAGCGACTCCACAGCTGCCGTGACAGCCTTGAGCTTGTTGGTGGTGTTGGCGATGAACGGCTTGAAGGAGTCGAGAACGTCCTTCTTGTAGGCGAGGAATCGCTTCTCGTACTCCAACTGGGAATTGGTCATCAACAACTCGTAGAGAGCCTTGGACTCCGCCGATAACTCCTCCATGATCATCGAGCGACAGCGAGATGAAAATCGGGTAGGATAGTGGTGGGTCGGGATCTCCAGTATGATGATGGATCGCGGACAAGGCTCTGATTACCAAGTGTAAGAGGCCCTTGGATTTCTAGTCTAAGAACTCTAGATCACTCTAGTATGGATGAAGAACAGTGGAATTTCGGCTGTATATCCTCCCAACCACCCACACAGCCAATCCACGGCTCAGCCGTCCGGTTCCTTTCTTCCGTTACAAGCCAAGTACTCTGAAACTATCGTCCTCCCCTAAATAGCTCTCTTCCTATGGAAACTTGGTCGTTGGGCTTCAGCAGGCCCATTCTTCGCCCCGAAGCCAGCCTAGCGGTCTCGTAACCCTCTGAGGTCTGGTCCTGTCCCTCCTTGCGTCTTGGGCCTCCTCTTATACGTCCTTGCCATCAGTGGTTCGCCCACGGCCGCTGATAGTTTGGGGTCACGGGGGGATGCATCGGTGACCTCGGCCATGAGTGGGGACTGTTGGGTCCGCAGCATAGAAAACAAAAAATTTCCTACGATGTGAACTACACGCCAAGATCTATCTACTAGGTACAAAGCAACGGGTGGACATACATCCATCGAGAACTTACCCTCGAAGGCAACGAGTTTTGCTAACGAGTAGGAACTCGTGGTTGATGTAGTCGTACACTTGCCGATCTCAAGATCGTGAGGAAGTCCGAGCAGGTCTGGCTCCAGCACGTCCTTCGGATCCAGCTCCAGCACCACCAAGTCCAGCACCGCAAAGCAGCAGTGCATCCGTGATCGCACACACGTCCGGTACCCCGATAACCTCCGTCCCTCGCTCCAGCAAAGCAACGGAAGCAGCAACTCCTTTCCAGATAAAGCCACCGGGAACATGTATCTCTCTAATCCGAGACCATGGGGAATAATACTAGAGGGGGAGAGAGATCCTTCACAAGGAGGTGTGTTTGAGAAGTGAGGAGAGGGTGGCCTTTTATAGGAGGAGGGGGTGCCCCTCCTTCATGGCCGGCGCATGGAGGAGGTGTCTCTTCACCTCCTCCATTCATGTGGTGGTAACCCCTCCACATTAAAATGCCTCTTCACATTCCCTTTTAAAGTCTCCACTTTAAATGCATTAAATTTCTCCAAATTTAATGCTCTCTCATTTAATAAAACTCTTTTATTATTTTTTATTCAGAATTTTTTTAATTACTTTAATTATCAAACATTCACATAAAACCCCCTGCAACATTTCAATATTACATGCAGAACCAATTTTAGCAATTTCACCCGAAACAGTTTCGGTGTCTATTGAAATAATTCGAGCGCTTTCTTAAATCTTTATCTGAAACATATTTGGTCCAAATGGTGTCGGTATCCCTTAAGTGTGTCACCCTATGGTTCGCGAATAATGTAGACATGATCGAGACCCCTCTCCGATCAATAATCAGCAGCGGGACCTGGAGATCTGTACTGACTCCTACACATTCAACGATGACTTCTGTGATCGTGAGAACCTTTAACGCTTGTAACTAAATCCCTTTGTCTTGCGATATATTACATGTCCAAGATTCGACCATCGGTATCTCCATACCTAGTTTGATCTCGTTACCGACATGTGCTCTATTCTCGTTCCCGTGATATAACATTCTAGTGATCACATCACTTTCTTGCAAGCTATCTTAATGTGATATCACCGAGAGGGCCCAGAGTATATCTATCCCTCATCGGGATTGACAAATTCCACTCTTGATCCATGAGCCTCAACATAACACCTTCATAGCACTAAACCCATCTTTATACTCACCCTGTTACGGTGTGACGTTTGATGTTATCAAGATACTCTTCCGGTGTTAGCAATTAACATGATCTTATGGTCTAAGGATAAAGATTACTTCGTATAGTGCTATAGAAATATAAACATAATGACCTTGATCGTAATGCTATACTTCGGATGAATGTTCATCACATCATTCCACCAATGTTGTGACCTCGTTATTAACAACATCCAATGTCCATGATCAGGAAACCTTGATCATCTTGTTAATCAACGAGTTAGACTATAAGAGAGGCATAACTAGGAACCCTTTTTGTTTATTAAACACACATGTATTGACATTTCCGATCAATACAATTATAGCATGTAAAATAAACATTTATCATAAACATGGAATAAGATAATAACCACTTTATTATTGCCTCTCGGGCATATTCCCTTCAGTCTCCCACTTGCACTTGAGTCAATAATCTAGTTTAAAAAACTTTGCGTATTGAACACCTATGGCTTTCTGGTGTTGCATATACGCTATTGCTAGTGGTTAACATAATCTCCGGATCTGACAGTGTTAGGTCTGTGTTTTTGCATGTCTTTGCGTCTCTACGCATCAGTCATTCTCAAATGAGATGGCATTGTATAAATTTGGTCCTTTGGTGAGACCTTTAGTTTGTTCCGATTAAAATATGTTGATATTATTGTCACACAATATATCTTCATAGTATTAGCCCACTTTGAACCACCCCTAGTTTGATAACAAACTACTTAACACAAATGCCCTCCTATGCTGCTACTATAGCAGTCATATACTTAGCCTTTTGTTGTAGTATCCGTCACAATGTCTCAACTTTGGAACTCATCCAAATCCATCATGGAACATCATTTCCATTACATTGTGCCACCCATAGTCTAAATTGAGATAAATTTAATTTGTATCTTGTGACAAAACTAGTATCAGTGTAACACTTTACAATGAACTACCTTTAACTATTTGTCACTTATACATTATATATTCTTAGTTCTTCCAAATCTCATAAGAATATCTTTACTATCGTCTAATGATCATCTCATGAATCATTTTGGTATGTGCTCATAACATTTAGAGCATAGGACATTCTAGATATATACATATCATGGTATAATTGATCAAAATCTTCATGTGATTTTACTCACCAAGTGTTGAAACACTTGAATTTTGATACAATCCTTTCCATGCAGCAAGAACCTTTCTTGTTGTTTCCATATTGAACCCTTTCAATATCTCATATATGTATGTCTGGCACAACCATATTAGCGCCTTAATCTATCCACATAGATATTGATGCCTAATATTCCGGTTTTGCCCAAGTCTTTCATCGAAATCTTATTTTAATGAAATTCTTAACTTGTGTCAATACAAGATACATCATTTCCAATCAACAATATGTCCTCTACATAAAGTATTAGAAATATGTCTTAGCGCTCCCACTTAATTTCTTGCAAATGCAAGCATCTTCATCATCTCTGATGAATTTAAACTCCTTTAACAGTTTCATCATGGTGAAGATTCCAACTCCGCTATGCTTAATTCAACTATTGAAGTTTGCATGCCCTTTTAGCACCCTTTGAATTAAAAAAAACCGTTCGGACCGTGTCATGTACACGTCCTAGGTAACCATTCTATTAGAAGAACCTTGTTTTGTTTATTCAACTACCATATACCAAATTATATGTAGTGGTTGCTACATTAATCCGTCAAGACTAAATATCGCTATGAAAGATCAAATCTTGTCATAGTCAACTCCTTGAACATTGCCGTAAACTTCTTTCCGACAAGTCGACTATTTCATAGATGTTAAACATCCATGTCTATTTCTTTATAGATCCAAACACAACCGATAGGCTTCATGCCTTTCCGGAGGGTCTTCCAAGTTCAGAAACTTGATTTCTCGTGTATGGATACTATCACGGATTCTATGACGTCTAGTCATTTTATGGAGTCAGGGCCCATCATCGCTTCTTTGCATGTAGTCGGTTTATCATTGTCAAAACAATAACGGCTTGCTTACCAAATCTTACTATTTGATTCTTACCGACCCACACAGTTCTATAGGAACTCTAATCTCCGAGATCACACCTTTTGTAATCACGAGAGCCATGAGCATTGTGGCCGCCACCTGGGACACTTTCCGGCACTGCGCTACTTAGCACATATAGCTAAGGTTCAACAACCTTATCAAAGTTCTATTGTCCTCCCACTTAACTTTTCACGAAAAATTTCTTCTCAAGAAACTTGACGTTCCAAGTAAAAAACTCTTTTGTCCTCGGTGTTATGGAGAAATTCCCAACAAATTCTTTGGGATAACCTACAAAGACGTGCTTATCTGACTTTGGTTGTAAACATTTTACTTATGCATAGCATACCAAAATTTAAGAAAAGACAATTCGGGTTTTATCCCAAACCATAACTCATATGGTGTCATTTCAATGGATCACGATGGTGCTCTTTTGAGTGTAAAAGTGGTAGTCTCTAAAGCTTCAATCCTTAAAACATAATAGCAGTTTTATAAATGACACCTTTGATCTTACCATGTCAAACATTGTTTCATTTCATCTCTCGAACATACCATACTCCCATGGTTTATCGGGAAATCCAAATTCATGGAATAATTCCTCAAATCTTAGGTGTTTTTATAAACATGTAACTCAAATATCTTCCTTTATGATCGAATCATAAACTCTTTATTTTCTTGTTACAATGATTTTCCACTTCATCTTGAAAGTCCTTGAACAACTTTCAAATGTTTCATACTTCTTCCTTATTAAGTAAATATACAGATATATTCACTCAAATTTTCGAAGAAAGCATATGAAGCAAAAAGATCCATCGCATATGGCTACACATAATGGACTATGCACATCAGCATGCACAATTTCCAATAAGCTAGTCATCCATTCCTCTCTGGCCTATGGATGGAGTTTCATTTATCTCGAGGAAAGTCTCACATGCGTCAATTGATCAAAATCAAAGACTCCAAAAATTCATCAACATGGAGTTTCTTCATGTTTTCTTTCCAATATAATTTAAACAGCGATGTCACTTCATAAGTGATCTTTCAATCATTTGTCTTGCGACATTTTAGCAATAGTGTTTATGGATGTGATCTCTCCCACAAGACTTGTAAAAGTTCATCCATCCTTTATGGAATACGGTAATTATTTGAACAACCATTGTTCTCGTAATACCGGAACAAAATAACAATTATTAAAACAAATCTTGAAGGCTAGGTTTGACGACAACGAAAAAGCACAATAACACTTTATTTTTTTCGATGATCATCATCACTTATTCTCTTGCTAGTTACTTAGGCCATTGTAGTTCATGAATTGCGTTGTCCTGTATGACACTTCATACCAACCAATTCGGTATCCAATACCGGTATCCAATACCTAAGAACCACATTGTTTAATAAGCAAGGAATACAACCATAACATGTATATCTTCTATATACCCAAGTTGGACATCTCCAACCTTTTATTTTCTGCCAAATATTTTATAGATTCTCTTTCAGCAATTCCTTTTCTTTTAAAATAATCTATCAACATCAATAGTGGTGTCATCAACATGACACATGGTACAAAGCTTGTATATACTCAAATACTAATACCTTTGGACTTGCACTTTGAAGTGGATCACCATCATCAAATGTTTGGCATTCTTTCAAAAATCCATTCTTTAGTAATCTATTAGTGTAGTAAACATTTTACTTACATCTTCTATTCATCCTTATCATGACAACTTTCATGATCAAGCTACTATAGCCTATAAGGAAGAATCGCGAGTATAATATCAGTTCCCAAAACCTTTTTGGTAGATTCGGATGCCTAGCATCTCCAACCTTCATAAATTCTCATACAATATGAGAACATGTATTTTGCTAAATTATACTCTATCATAATGCAACCAAAACATTGTTTCAGATATCACAATATCTTTCACACATGATGGTTTCTGAAACAATTTTCAGCTCCAATATAATCTTGATATTAAAACAACTTTTGAATATCAATAATCATGGAGGCAAACATGATACTTTAGATACTAACATTGGAATCCTTACTCTTGATTTAATACTACTTATTAAACTTCATGGAGTAAATAGAGTTTGCTGAAAGTTTGCAATAGGACTTATAAACTTTAAATTGACATTCAAAACAATACGATACCAGTTCATAAAGTAAATATCCAGAATTCTATAGTTCTATTATCTCAAATAAAAAAGTAAGCATAAGGTAGAAAGCAAATGCCAATGACTACAACAAAATATGCAAATTCACTTTGATTTAATTTATGACAAATTTGGTTCGACTAATCCAAATTAGAAATGAACTCCCACTCAAAAACGACATCCCCCGTGTATTTTTGGTGATTACATGAACCAAATCCACTACACCAAGTCCGATCATCACGTGAGTTGATGTAGCTTCAAAGGAGAGCATCTATATGGGCATCATATCAACTATATGACTCATGCTTAACCTTTCGGTCCGTGTTCCGAGGCCATGTATGTACATGCTAGGCTCGCCAAGTAAGAACCTTAGTACTCGCATGTGTAAAACTGACTTACACCCGTTTGTATGAAAGCGTAGAGTCGAGTACACCCGATCATCACGTGATGTCTCGAAATACGATCCAAAAAACGGTGCATACTTAAGTAATAACACATTTTTATCTTGATATCTAAATGATGGATCATCTTACAATGCTACAGAAAGCGCCAAACTAGCAGTATAAGATGCTAACATCTAATGTGTAAAGTGAGATGATATGGTCCATGCATTTTATCTCTATCATTTGCATCGTGGTATGATCTCTATCATTCCTTTGTGTGTAAGGCCAAGGTCTATGGAACTCACACGTTGAGTGTGTTGTAAGAGTATCTATTATACATCTACTTACAACAATACCATATCAAGACACTAGCCCAGCAACGATCTAAACTAGATGCCTCTAATTTATCAATTGCAAGTTTTACGTGGCTTAGGGCTTTCGGAGATAGAACCATTCTTACCTACAAACATGAACCACAACGAGGATAACGAAGTTATTAGCAACTCGTTGTAAATCGGATATTGACTATAGTAGGAGAGACAGACACCCGCCAGCCACTTATGCAAAACAAGTTGCATGTCAGTCGTGGAACCGGTCTCATGTACGATGACATGTAAGGTTCGTCCGGGCCGCTTCATCCCACTATGCCACCAATATCCAAAATACATAGAAGATGCAATAACATGATCATCATCGCCCACATATAAACATATGTGTACTACCCGTGCAAAGCACCTACGCATAGATCAGGCTCTGATACCACTGTTGGGTCCGCAACATAGAAAACAAAAAAATTCCTACGATGTGAACTACACGCCAAGATCTATCCACTAGGTACAAAGGAACGGGTGGACATACATCCATCGAGAACTTACCCTCGAAGAAAATGAGTTTTGTTAACGAGTAGGAACTCGTGGTTGATGTAGTCGTACACTTGCCAATCTCAAGATCGTGAGGAAGTCCGAGCAGGTCCGGCTCCAGCACGTCCTTCAGATCCAGCTCCAGCACCACCAAGTCCAGCACCGCAAAGCAGCGGTGCATCCATGATTGCACACACGTCTGGTACCCCCGACAACCTCCGTCCCTCGCTCCAGCAAAGCAGCAGAAGCAACAACTCCTTTCCAGATAAAGCCACCAGGAACATGTATCTCTCTAATCCGAGACCATGGGGAATAATACTAGAGGGGGAGAGAGATCCTTCACAAGGAGGTGTGTTTGAGAAGTGAGGAGAGGGTGGCCTTTTATAGGAGGAGGGGGTGCCCCTCCTTCATGGCCGGCGCATGGAGGAGGTGTCTCTTCACCTCCTCCATTCATGTGGTGGTAACCCCTCCACATTAAAATGCCTCTTCACATTCCCTTTTAAAGTCTCCACTTTAAATGCATTAAATTTCTCCAAATTTAATGCTCTCTCATTTAATAAAACTCTTTTATTATTTTTTATTCAGAATTTTGTTAATTACTTTAATTAACAAACATTCACATAAAACCCCTGCAACATTTCAATATTACATGCAGAACCAATTTCAGTAATTTCACCCGAAACAGTTTCGGTGTCTATTGAAATAATTCTAGCGCTTTCTTAAATCTTTATCTGAAACATATTTGCTCCAAATGGTGTCGGTATCCCTTAAGTGTGTCACCCGACGGTTCGCGAATAATGCAAACATGATCGAGACCCCTCTCCGATCAATAATCAGCAGCGGGACCTGGAGATCCGTACTAACTCCTACACATTCAACGATGACTTCTGTGATCGTGAGAACCTTTAACGCTTGTAACTAAATCCCTTTGTCTCGCGATATATTACATGTCTGAGATTCGATCATCGGTATCTCCATACCTAGTTTGATCTCGTTACCAACATGCACTCTTTTCTTGTTCCCGTGATATAACATTCTAGTGATCACATCACTTGCTTGTAAGCTATCTTAATGTGATATCACTGAGAGGGCCCAGAGTATATCTATCCGTCATCGGGATTGACAAATTCCACTCTTGATCCATGAGCCTCAACATAACACCTTCGTAGCACTGAACCCATCTTTATAGTCACCCTGTTACGGTGTGACGTTTGATGTTATCAAGATACTCTTCCGGTGTTAGCAATTAACATGATCTCATGGTCTAAGGATAAAGATTACTTCGTATAGTGTTATAGCAATATAAACATAATGACTTTGATCGTAATGCTATACTTCGGATGAATGTTCATCACATCATTCCACCAATGTTGTGACCTCGTTATTAATAACATCCAATGTCCATGATCAGGAAACCTTGATCATCTTGTTAATCAACGAGCTAGTCTATAAGAGAGGCATAACTAGGAACCCTTTTTGTTTATTAAACACACATGTATTGACGTTTCCGATCAATGCAATCATAGCATGTAAAATAAACATTTATCATAAACATGGAATAAGATAATAACCACTTTATTATTGCCTCTCGGGCATATTCCCTTTAGGGACGGCGGGGTGCAACGTCACTGGTGCGCAGCATCAGGCGACCTAGCAGCCACGCCCCACTGCCCGTCCTCGGTGTCACTAGGGCAGCCCCGTGTATCCTCCCTCTCCCTGCTCTGCCCATCAACGACCCATTGGTATTTCTCTATGTTTATTGAGGGGATCAGGTCGTGCGTCAGGGACATAGAGAAGAGAAACGAAGGGCGCCGCACGCAGCAGGGAAGAGGAGGGGATAAGGTCGTATGTTTCATTGGTTCACTTTGCGGTGGCAGTGTTGTTATTTCTCCAAATAGCGAGGGGTAAATTAGTCCAAAACCGACAGACGGAAAAATGGCCGGGTGGTGAACGTATGGCTACGTAAATTAGTAGATAAATAGATAAATGAGTTAAATATCATAGATTTAAGGAGTTTGACTTGAACATCTTGCATACACACATGTCTTAGACTCTATTTAGTTTAGATGCGGGCATGGAAATAATGGAGTGTGGTCTGAATTGTTGGGCTAACCCTCCCCATAATGCCAAAGTAAGAAAAATCATTTCTCTTAATATCATTTTGTGATATGTGAGCTTAATTGACAAGTATTGGTTATGAAGCCAAGATATATCTTCACGGTGTCATGACGTACACTCATACATGGTGGCCTCGGCCACCGCCCTCTTCTTTGTGAAGAGTTGGTTTTTTTGGATATTTTTGGGTTTTCTTGTTTATCCTATGTTCTTATGGAAAACACACTAAATATTGGCTTTTCGTTTATTTGCCTCTTGCAATTTTGGGTGTGAGGTACCATTTTAGTTTGGTTATCGACACCCAAGACTATCCCATCTTAATCCATCTATCTTTCATGCACACAAGTCCTATTTGTTGATACTTGAGGTTTTTGGGAAGAGCTGGCATGAATTCCGTGTAAGCCGAAAAATTCAGAGAGGGCCGGATTATCCGCTCCGAGTGGTGCCCGGATTAACCAGCCTGGGCATCTGTCCCATATAGGGATGGGCGTCGAGGTGAGAGGTGTAGCACCCCGGTAAAACCACTACTAGAAAATCACGTGTTGTTTTTATTTTCTGCATCATCATGACCGCATGCTCATGTCATCATGCCACATTGCATTTGAGCATCCTCATGTCATCATGCATCTTTTGCCTAAAATGTATTTCTCTAAAGGCCTTATATTTGTTTTCTAAATATCCCCCTCTCTATTTCAAATGTAAAACCCCGACCCTTCGAATTATTTTGTTTGTCTAAACTATTTATCAAATTATTTATTAAGATAAAACAAACAAGTTTCAAAAATGATAGTTGTACCGGGGGAGGCAGCCCAGCCCGTAGGCCAGGCCACCTACAAACTTGGTTGGCCCAGCCCGTTTCATCATCAAATATCTAGACAAAACCCTAACCCTAATCCAACCTATTCGAAACCCTAGACCCCACCCTCTACCCAACCGACCGAACCACCCCGCTCTTGACGTTCCTCTCCCGTCCATAATTCCCACGTGACCGACAACCCGACCCCACCCACAGCAGCAGCGCTGCATCTCACCGCGTGCGCCGCACCTAAACTACCACACGACACCGACACGGCCACCTCACGTTGCCTCGCACCTTCGCACGCTCCTCGCCAGGCCCTCACATGCACGTCCCCACGTGGGACCCACCCAATCGCGATCCCCATCTCGCTCCTGCTCGCACCCGCATCGCTACCACCTACCCATCCCCGCCGCCTCTGCATCACCCCACCACCGCCGCCAGGGACCCGAGTTCCCCGCGACCGGTGCCCTCGCCCTGTCCTCTTCCCCTCGTTTCGCTCGCCGCGCATGCCCAGAGCTTCACCCTGCCGCCTCTCCCCTTCACCGGCCTCTGCCTCACCGACACAGCGGTCGCCTCTACTAGCACTGCCGCGCGCGACCTCGTCGGCAGGAGCTCCTCAGCGCGCCCGCCTCGGAGCTCCCCCTCGCCACGACGCCTTCTCCTCGCCGCCCGAGCGTGCCCCTGCAGCGCTCGGTTCCCGCCGTCGGGTCCCCCTCCTCGAGCTGGCACAGCTCGGCCACGCCCACCACTGCCCTCCTCTGGGAGCCAGCCTAGTCGGGGCCTCCTCTTTCCGGCGCCAGGGGCGTCCTCGTCCCCTCTATCCCGTGCTACACCCGGTCGCCGCGCCACATCGTCCTCCACACGCTCACACAAGCTCCACCTGGACCACCTCGTCTCTGCTTCCTCCGTGAGGGCCCTGGCCTGCAGACGCCCGAGCTTCTCGGTCCAAGTTCACGCGTGTATCGGTTTGGTGTCGACCTTGCTGCTGCTTGTCCTCCCTGGTGCTTGAGGTGATGCGATGTGAAGTGAGATGGTGGTGGATTGAGTGGTGTCGTGCCACCTGAAGGACACCGCTGAGAACCGTGCCGATATGTTCTCTGTCGAGACCATCAAGCAGCTATAAGTGTTGCATTGGCAAGTCTGAACCCGGAGGCCGTTGATATGGAAAACCCACGACCCCGAAGTTGGAACCCCAAGATCTTCTTCACGGATTCGACTCGACCTTCACCATGGAACTCGAAGATCTTCTACATGGACCCCAACGCCCCGATCATGGGATCCGAAGACCCGAAGACCGATCCCGTCGAACCCCCTCGACGAACCCCAAGATCGCCGATACCCAATGTGTGATTCCGATCCGAGCCCTCTATTTTTATAAATTACCATCTATATATCTGGTTGCATTAAATCATTCATGTCGCATACATTCTTTGGGGGTTGTGGGGTACTTTGTCGATTCACCTCATAATTAAATATGGAGACCATATGCGGGTTATTCTTGTCTATTATTAACTCTATTTAAATTGGTGTAGCGAACCGATGCCATGTTTCGCCTTGTTAAGCCAACATTTAAATTGTGGGGTAGCTAAACAACATGAACCATCCTAATTAACTGCCGGGACCCCGGTTCCGCTTAATATTGCCTAATTGCACCGCATCTGTGCCATGTCATGCATCATATCATAAACATGCCGATTCTTCTGCTGTAGTATTATATAGTGCCTCCGGCGTTTGTTTTAGTGCTTTGCTTCTTCGCGGATTACGCAGATGAGTTGATGTGAGTATCGACAAGTTCTTCGGATAATGAACCTTCGGCAGTGTTTCCTAGGCGAGCATTCTCCCCCTTTCTACCTATTTTCCATTTATAGTCTTTATTTCCTCCTATTGATCTATTGCTATCCGTTTCACGATGCTTTAGTGTTCCGTACCAGATATATTCTGTGCAGCCTTTATATTGCCTTGGACCTCCTATTACCTATTGTTTGGTAGATATATGGTCTTGCGAGTCATAGTCGCTTGCTCAGGTGTGATCCCGTGTCATGAAGTACCACACAGTTGTTGGAATGTTGTCATATGCTTTACGGTGGAGAGGATCATGACTTTAAATATAAATATTAAATTGCTGGGAATAGATATAACTAATGAAGAGGCATCGGTGGGCAATAGATGTTATTTGGTTCTTCCATGCTCACTTGTGTCCCATAGGACCCCGAGTACTTGATACTTGTTCCTTGACTATCGCACTATCCGCATGTGGGACCATGAATCCTCTTCTCCAGAGCTTGATTCATTTCTTATTTCTTGGGGACACAAACTAGTTTGGGGCTTTATTACTATCTTTTACTTATGCCATGCTTTACTGCTTTATTAACGATTGTGCGTGGAGCACATGTACTGTTTTGGATCATGACACGTTTTCGCTGTATCGATAAGCCCAGTCACACTATCAGGTTCCTAGTCGTTTACCACCATGTACACAAACCCTGGGTCCATTCTGGCGCCGGCCAACTTCGTTGCGGGTAGCTTAGTGGGGTGGCCCCCTGAAATCTTTTATGAATCCTATGATTGCTTTGTTGTGAAAGCCTCGTTGGGTTTTGATTTGGTTTTTTCGAGGTTGATCGTGTGTGTGTTGCTATTTGTGCACCCCTGTAGGGTAAATCTTTCTGAAAGCCGTGTCCGTGCTTATGGACGACTTGGAGAACAATATCTCAATCATAGACAAGCATAACTAAAGTAGTGCTATAAATTTGACTTAATATGTGTCTACTAATTAGCTTCACTACAATGGAATGGGTAATAAAAATGCCAACAACTGGTGGGACTAGGGTGTATCGTGTCATGTTATACCTGCCTAGTAAGTTCGCAACTCTAATGGAATGAAATAAAAGTGCCAACAACTGCTGGATTTGGGATATCTCCGGCTAATTGTCTCTGACTAGTAAGTATTACAACTACAACAGAATGGTTAACTAAAACTGCCCACAGCTATGAGATCAGGATGACTCGTGCTATCTATATCTGACTAGTAAGTGATGTAACTATAATGGAATGAATAAAACTTCCAACTATGTGAGTTCCTCGGTTTGACTTCCTCGTTTGGTCTCGAGGGGGAATACCAGGATGGGTATGATTGGTGTTAGTATAAGGTTGGTTCTGAATAGTTCTTTCTTATCTCTCTGTAATAGCCGATAGTTTATTGAGTCTCTATAGATAGTTTAGTGCATGCTTCGCTGCCACTACAGTCCACCATACATATGTAGGCGACAGCCGCCGAATTCTAGCCTCGACATGTACTAGCCTCAGTACTGACCGCTCCCTTTTTCCTTTGCCCTTTGTCGGCACCCCTTTTGTTTTAGCAGGTATGAGATCGACGTCGTTAGCAGGGTTACCCTTCCGGCTTGGCCTGGGCAGGGTTATGGACGCCATTGGTTATTCTGCAGGGCTCTTAGCCCCATTTGCATCTTATCCGTACTCGGATGTTGTATCGTTTTCAAGATGATTTGGATCTTTGTATTGTATATCTGTATTTTTGACTCATGGAGTCGTTGTTATATATATATATATATATATGTATGTATGTATGTATGTTTCTGTGGGTTCCATCGTGAACTATTGTGTAATGTTATTACTTCGTTTTCCTTCGGCATGCATGTGCCTGCTGGGTATCTTTGAAACGTTTCTATGCGGGTTTGGCGAGAATCGCTAAAATTTGCATAGGGCCGATTCGAGGGTGTTACAAAGTGGTATCAGAGCTCAGCAGTTGCGATACCCCACTGGTCCAGTCTGTAGGATAACCTAGCTAACGGCCGATATAGAGTGTCAAAACTATTTTTGCAAAATCGGTTGGATAGATCTGATTAGGTCTACCCCTATGCTATTCTCCTCTTACCTCTACGTGTTTTGAATCTGCTCTCTTACCATTTCTTTGAGTCCAGGTTTTCTCGTGGATGGGTTTCCATCGTACCTTTAGGGTTTCTCTTCCTCTCTTTTATAACGGTGGAGCTACAATCATCTAATCTGCATCTCGTTTGATGTACCCTTCATCCAAACTTTTTGGTCCTTGTACTCTTTATTTTTATCTGCACCTTGACAGATATCTGTATCGTTGAAAAACATTATGAGAAGGATGAGCATTGGTGAAGTTACAGTATACCTTGAGCAGGTGTTATTCATGCCAATGGAACCATCACGAAACCTAATCATTATGTAGTTTCATACGATTTATTTTGTATCTCCGATGTTCCCCAGCGCGACGACATCATCTATGAAGAGCATGCATCACTCCTTTGTTTTCCAAACATTGCTTGTGAAGATCTTCAGTCTAAATTCCGAGAGTGGTCGCATGATTCTTCTATTCGTGTACAGAGTAATGCTTTGAGTTCGGGATGGAGTCGCGACCATACCACTACTCTTATCATTCGCTTCTGTACATTGAATTGGTGGATCAATGCAATTTACTCATTCCACTGAAGTTAGAGGTAGCCTTGTGACCTTTAACTTTATCTTTGTTCCTCCGGAGTGTCCTCTCGACAAACGTGAGCAACGACCCCTTGTTGGTGGTGTCGCCGATTTCAAGATGGAGCAAGGATCTTTGTTAGTGGTGTCGCGATGATCTACACTACACGAGAAGATTCAGATCATCGGCCTTCTTCCCCGTACCATGAGGTGGATCTCGGGGGCAAGATCCATTGTTAGTGGTGTCGAATTGTAGCACCCCGGTAAAACCACTACTAGAAAATCGCGTGTTGTTTTTATTTTTTGCATCATCATGACAGCATGCTCATGTCATCATGCCACATTGCATTTGAGCATCCTCATGTCATCATGCATCCTTTGCCTAAAATCTATTTCTCTAAAAGCCTTATATTTGTTTTCTAAATATCCCCCTCTCTATTTAAAATGTAAAACCCCGACCCTTCGAATTATTTTGTTTGTCTAAACTATTTATCAAATTATTTATTAAGATAAAACAAACAAGTTTCAAAAATGATAGTTGTACCGGGGGAGGCAGCCCAGCCCGTAGGCCATGCCACCTACAACCTCGGTTGGCCCAACCAGTTTCATCATCAAATATCTAGACCAAACCCTAACCCTAATCCTACCTATTTGAAACCCTAGACCCCACCCTCTACCCAACCGACCGAACCGCCCCGCTCCCTGATGTTCCTCTCCTGTCCACAATTCCCACGTGACCGACAACCCGGCCCCACCCACAACAACAGCGCTGCATCTCACCGTGCGTGCCGCACCTAAACTACCACACGACACCGACACGGCCACCTCACGTTGCCTCGCACCTTCGCATGCTCCTCGCCAGGCCCTCACACGCACATCCCCACGTGGGACCCACCCAATCGCGATCCCCATCTTGCTCCTGCTCGCACCCGCATCGCTACCACCTACCCATCCCCGCCGCCTCTGCATCACCCCACCTCCGCCGCCAGGGACCCGAGTTCCCCGCGACCGGTGCCCTCGCCCTGTCCTCTTCCCCTCGTTTCGCTCGCCACGTGTGCCCAGAGCTTCACCCTGCCGCCTCTCCCCTTCGCCGGCCTCTACCTCACCGACACAGCGGTTGCCTCTACTAGCGCTGCCGCACGCGACCTCGTTCGCAGGAGCTCCTCAGCGTGCCCGCCTCGGAGCTCCTCCTCACCATGACGCCTTCTCCCCGCCGCCCGAGCGCGCCCCTGCAGCGCCTGGTTCCTGCCGTCGCGTCCTCCTCCTCGAGCTGGCACTGCTGGGGCACGCCCACCTCTGCCCTCCTCTGCGAGCCATCCTAGTCGGGGCCTCCTCTGTCCGCCGCCAGGGGCGCCCTTGTCCCCTCTATCCCGTGCTACACCCGGTCACCGCGCCACGTCGTCCTCCACGTGCTCACACAAGCTCCACACGGACCACCTCGTCTCTGCTTCCTCCGTGAGGGCCCTGGCCTGCAGACGCCCGAGCTTCTCGGACCAAGTTCACGCGTGTATCGGTTTGGTGTCAACCTTGCTGCTGCTTGTCCTCCCTGGTGCTTGAGGTGATGCGATGTGAAGTGAGATGGTGGTGGATTGAGTGGTGCGGTGACACCTGAAGGACACCACTGAGAACCGTGGTCGAGACCATCCCGCAGCTACAAGTGTTGCATTGGCAAGTGTGAACCCGGAGGCCGTTGATATGGAAAACCCAAGACCCCGAAGTTGGAACCTCAAGATCTTCTTCACGGATTCAACTCGACCTTCACCATGGAACTCGAAGATCTTCTACATGGACCCCAAAGCCCCGATCATGGGATCCGAAGACCCGAAGATCGATCCCGTCGAACCCCCTCGGCGAACCCCGATACCTAATGTGTGATTCCGATCTGAGCCCTCTATTTTTATAAATTGTCATCTACCTATCTGGTTGCATTAAATCATTCATGTCGCACACATTCTTTGGGGGTTGTGGGGTACTTTGTCGATTCACCTCATAATTAAATATGGAGACCATATGCGGGCTATTCTTATCTATTATTGACTCTATTGAAATTGGTGTAGTGAACCGATGCCATGTTTCACCTTGTTAAGCTAACATTTAAATTGCGGGGTAGCTAAACAACATGAACCATCCTAATTAATTGTCGGGACCCTGGTTCCGCTTAATATTACCTAATTGCACCGCATCTGTGCCATGTCATGCATCATATCATAAACATGCCGATTCTTTTGCCGTAGTATTAAATAGTGCCTCCGGTGTTTGTTTTAGTGCTTTGCTTCTTCGCGGATTAGGCCGATGAGTTGATGTGAGTATCGACAAGTTCTTTGGATAATGAACCTTCGGCAGTGTTTCCCAGGCGAGCATTCTCCCCGTTTCTACCTATTTTTCATTTACAGTCTTTATTTCCTCCTGTTGATCTATTGCTATCCGTGTCACGATGCTTTAGTGTTCCGTACCAGATATATTCCGTGCAGCCTTTATATTGCCTTGGACACCTCCTATAACCTGTTGTTTGGTAGATATATGGTCTTGCGAGTCGTAGTCGCTTGCTCAGGTGCGATCCCGTGTAGTGAAGTACCACACAGTTGTTGGAATGTTGTCATATGCTTTACGGTGGAGAGGATCATGACTTTAAATATAACTATTAAATTGCTGGGAATAGATATAACTAATGCAGATGCATCGGTGGGCAATAGATGTTATTTGGTTCTTCCACGCTCACTTGTGTCCCGTTGGAGCCCGAGTACTTGATACCTGTTCCTTGACTATCGCACTATCCGAATGTGGGACCATGAATCCTCTTAGCCAGAGCTTGATTCATTTCTTATTTCTTGGGGCCACAAACAAGGTTGGGGATTTATTACTATCTTGTACTTATGCCATGCTTTTCTGCTTTATTTACAATTGTGCGTGGAGCACTTGTACTGTTTTGGATCGTGACACATTTTTGCTGTATCGACAAGCCCAGTCACACTTTCGGTTTCCCAGTCATTTACCACCATCTACACAAACCCTTGGTCTGTTCCGGAGCCGGCCAACTTCGTTGCGGGTAGCTTAGTGGGGTGGCCCCCTGAAATCTTTTATGAATCCTGTGGTTGCTTTGTCATGAAAGCCTCCTTGGGTTTTGATTTGGTTTTTTCGAGGTTGATCATGTGTGTGTGGTTCTATTTGTGCACCCCTACAGGGTAAAACTTTCTAAAAGCCGTGTCTGCGGTTATGGATGACTTGGAGCACCGTATCTCAATCATAGACAAGCATAACTAAAGTAGTGCTATAAATTTGACTTAATATGTGACTAGTAATCAGCTTCACTACAATGGAATGGATAATAAAAATGCCAACAACGGGTGGGACTAGGGTGTATCGTGTCATGTTATACCTGCCTAGTAAGTATCGCAACTCCAATGGAATGAAATAAAAGTGCCAACTACTGCTGGATTTGGGATATCTCCGGATAATTGTATCTGACTAGTAAGTATTGCAACTACAATAGAATGGTTAACTAAAACTGCCCACTGCTATGAGATCAAGATGACTCATGCTATCTATATCTAACTAGTAAGTGTTGCAACTATAATGGAATGAATAAAACTGCCAACTGTGTGAGTTCCTCGGTTTGACTTCCTCGTTTGGTCTCGAGGGGGAATACCGGGGTTGGTATGATTGGTATTAGTATAAGGTTGGTTCTGAATAGTTCTTTCTTATCTCTCTGTAATAGCCGACAGTTTATCGAGTCTCTATAGGTTGTTTAGTGCATGCTTCGTTGCCGCTTCAGTCCACCATACCTATGTAGGCGAGAGCAGCCGAATTCTAGCCTCGCCATGTACTGGCCTCAGTACTGACCGCTCCCTTTTTCCTTTGCCCTTTGTCGGCACCCCTTTTGTTTTAGCAGGTATGAGACCGGCGTCGTTAGTAGGGTTACCCTTCCGGCTTGGCCTGGGCAGGGTTAAGGACGCCATTGGTTATTCTTCAGGTCTCTTTGCCCCCTTTGCATCTTATCCGTACTCGGATGTTGTATCGTTTTCAAGATGATTTGGATCTTTGTATTGTATATCTGTATTTTTGACTCATGGAGTCGTTGTTGTATATATATGTTTCTATGGGTTCCATCGTGAACTATTGTGTAATGTTATTACTTCGTTTCCTTCCGCACGCAAGTGCCTGGTGGGCATCTTTGAAACGTTTCTATGCGGGTTTGGCGGGAATCGCTAAAACTTGCATAGGGCCGATTCGAGGGTGTTACAAAGTGGTATCAGAGCTCAGCAGTTGCGATACCCCACTGGTCCAGCCTGTACGATAACCTAGCTAACAGTCGATATAGAGTGTCAAAACTAGTTTTGCAAAATCGGTTGGATAGATCTGATTAGGTCTGATTTTACTCCTTGCCCTATGCTATTCTCCTCTTACCTCTACGTGTTTTGAATCTTATCTCTTACCTTTTCTTTGAGTCCAGGTTTTCTCGTGGTTGGGTTTCTTTCGTACCTTCAGGGTTTCTCTTCCTCTCTTTTATAACGGTGGAGCTACAATCATCTAATCTGCATCTCGTTTGATGTACCCTTCATCCAAACTTTTTGGTCCTTGTACTCTTTATCTGTATATGCACCTTGGTAGATATCCGTATCGTTGAAAAATATTATGAGAAGTATGAGCATTAGTGAAGTTGGAGTATACCTTGAGCAAGAGTTGTTCATGCCAATGGAACCATCACGAAACCTAATCATTATGTATTTTCATACGATTTATTTTGTATCATC
This sequence comes from Avena eriantha, assembly GCA_910589775.1. Classification (NCBI taxonomy): domain Eukaryota; kingdom Viridiplantae; phylum Streptophyta; class Magnoliopsida; order Poales; family Poaceae; genus Avena; species Avena eriantha. The sequence continues at coordinate 137,536,711 of OU342744.1, read as the reverse complement.
CGGTGGTCCCCAGCACGACGACATGATCTATGAAGAGCATGCATCACGCCTTTGTTTTCCAAACATTGCTTGTGAAGATCTTCAGTCTAAATTCCGAGAGTGGTCGCATGATTCTTCTATTCGTGTACAGAGTAATGCTTTGAGTGCGGGATGGAGTCACGACCATACCACTACTCTTATCATTCGCTTTTGCACATTGAATTGGTGGATCAATGCAATTTACTCATTCCACTGAAGTTAGAGGTAGCCTTGTGACCTTTAACTTTATCTTTGTTTCTCCGGAGTGTCCTCTCAACAAACATGAGCAACGACCCCTTGTTGGTGGTGTCGCCGATTTCAAGATGGAGCAAGGATCTTTGTTAGTGGTGTCGCGATGATCTACACTACACAAGAAGACTCAGATCATCGGCCTTCTTCCCCATACCATGAGGAGGATCTTGGGGGCGAGATCCATTGTTAGTGGTGTCGAATTGTAGCACCCCGGTAAAACCACTACTAGAAAATCGCGTGTTGTTTTTATTTTTTGCATCATCATGACAGCATGCTCATGTCATCATGCCACATTGCATTTGAGCATCCTCATGTCATCATGCATATTTTTCCTAAAATGTATTTCTCTAAAAGCCTTATATTTATTTTCAAAATATCCCCCTCTGTTGGGGGGATACCCCCGGGTAGGGTCACGCTGTGGTATAAAAGCCGAGTTAGCTAAGGATCAGCAAGGCCAAAGCTGATGCTGGCCGGGTCACCTAAAGGCAGGCCGAATCACGGGGTAACCCGGACCAGGGGGCGTTCGCCTGACTAAATCTCAACCGACTTAAGGAGTAAGTCGGAGGTGTCTGTTTTATTTGTATGCAGGAACGGGTGTGGCCGGATCAGCTATAATCCGGATCACGTCTAGCTTCTAGGAGAAGGAAGGAATCTCGCTGGTCAAAAGAAGCCCCGATACGCACTACCTGAGTGAAGCAAGCAAGGACAGGACCACCGGGGCATGGCCGACAAGGGTGACGACGCCCATGTCGGCTGACACGGGCGCCGCAGAGGCTCATGTATCCTCTGCATGTGTGACGCGAGGGAAAGGCACCCCGGTCGGCCTACTACTTTGGGAGGAGGCATATTCTTAGGAATATGCCTCCACGTATGCCCTAGGCAGAGACCGAGCTCCCTCTATAAAAGAGGGGCTAGGGTTTCACTAGAAGGGGTTTGGTTCCGCTATTCTGGTTTGGCTAGGGTTTTAGGTGCGATCTGTGGGTGAGAGTAAGAGAGCTCCTTCTTCCTCCTCTCGCCAATACAGCTCTAGGAGCACTTGTAATCTTGGAAACAGAGCAATACAAACAACTGTGTGGAGAATCACTTCACTATCCCTCCCTGGATTCCCCTAGCGTGTATTAGTCCCCACCTTTAGCCTATCCATGGCATCTATCGTGACACCACCATGATAGTTGGCACCCACCGTGGGGCTAGCGGTGCTAGCAGGGGTCAAGATCCGGACGGGAAACATCATCGGCACCGGCGAACGCATCGCCTCCGGGCTCGTTGCTTTGGAGCGCTGGACTTCGTCAGCGACAACGCTGGCTGCTTCGGCACGCGCCCTCTTCCGCGCAATGGCCTCTTCGTCAAGCTCGGCACACACAAGGTCTACGTCGCTGTTGACGTGTCGTGTGTTCATCCGTGTCACGTCGTCGAAGCGGGGGAGCCACCCCTCACCGTGGTTCCCGGGACGCGTATCGCTCGCTCCCCGGACCGTGCAGAGGTGATGATGACCACGCCAGGTGAAGTCGCAAGCAAGGATCCAGTGCTAGATCCGGAGATAACGCCTAAGGCACCTAGGAAAGGTAGAGGTCCTCCACTAGAGAGGCCAGAGAATGTGTTGAGGGTGTAGCATTAGAGTACCTCGGGAAACCATCCATCAGGCCCTCCCTAGAAACCGACTCAATCTATGTCCCAGAGGACACAAAATCCAGAGCTGTGCCCATGGACATTGACATGGGAAGTGGTGCGCAAAACCCGGGGACTGCCTCGGCAAACCTGGGGGCTGCTTCACTAAACCCGGGGACTGCTTCGCAAGACCCGGGGACTGCACAGCGTGATCCGATTGAAGTTATCCCGGTGGATCAGATGGAGATTGATGAGGATGTGTTCCCTGTGCGAGCAATACCAGCTTGGGCACTACCTATATTTCAATTCCTAAAAGATGGAACATTACCCACTGAGGAAGTGTTGTCCAGGCAAACACAGAGGAGGGCAAAGGCGTACACGATCATCAATTCTAAACTATACAAAAGAAGTGTGACCAATGTCCTCCAGCGATGTGTTGACCCGAAAGAAGGGCTTGAAATCATCCGAGATATACATCAGGGGAAATGCGGGCATCATGCCTCATCCCGAGCCTTGGTAGCAAAAGCTTTCCGGCACGGATTCTACTGGCCAAGTGCCTTAGAGCAAGCAGAAGATCTGGTGAGAAAATGTAATGGTTGTCAGAGGTATGCTACCAAGACACATATGCCGATGTCGGAACTCAAGACCATACCAATCACTTGGCTGTTTGCCATATGGTGCTTGGATATGGTTGGCCCGTTCAAACCAGCAAGGGGAAATATGACTCACATTCTGGTAATGGTGGACAAGTTTACGAGGTGGATAGAGGTAAAGCCTATAAGAAAATGTGATGGAGCTACGGCCATAACGTTTCTCAAAGATATCATCTTGAGATACGGTTATCCTCACAGTATCATAACTAATAATGGCACAAACTTTGCGGAAGGAGCATTTGCGCGTTTTTGCCGGGATAAGAAGATCTGACTGGACGTAGCCTCGGTAGCCCACCCCGCATCAAACGGACAAGTGGAAAGATCCAACGGATTAGTATTATCCGGGATAAAACCCCGGCTCATTGAGCCGCTGCAAGGATCAGCGGGGTGCTGGATAGAAGAACTACCACCGTACTGTGGAGTTTAAGAACAACTCCGAATCGATCAGCAGGCTATACGCCGTTCTTTCTGGTATATGGGGCAGAAGCTGTATTACCAGCCGACATAGAGCATGATTCGCCTAGGGTCACCCAATACACAGAAGCCGAAGTGCAAGAAGCCCGGCAAAATGATGTTGATCTGCTGGAAGAAGCGAGAGAACTGGCATTGTCCAGATCCGCCATATATCAGCAAATTCTCCAACGCTATCATAGCCAGAAAGTATGCCCCCGAGTCTTTCGGGAAGGCGATCTGGTGCTCCGGTTGGTACAACGTACTGCTGGCATGCATAAGTTATCCCCCCCATGGGAAGGGTTGTTCATCGTGAGCAAGGCATTGCACAATGATTCTTATTATCTTATAGATGCAAAGCCACAGGAAAAGAACAAGGCGGACAGGTCCAGCAAGGAATCCAAGCGACCATGGAATATAGCTCTACTCCGTCCTTTCTACACTTAGCTAAGAAGTGTATGTATCCGAGTCATCTCATATGTCGGTATGTATGTCGGCAATGAGCTTATCAATGAAATGTTGGCACCTCGAGCAGTAACTCGGGGACTGCCTTAATAATGTTTGTTGTTTTTTGTGCGTCAGCTGGAATAAGTTATTCTACTTAACACGGATTAGTAATGTGTGTGAACCAAGAACCCAACTCTTCGACTTGCTGTTGTCCAACAAGAATTGGCTTCATGTTAAGCAAGAGAACAAGTTTGGAATTGCGTAGCACATGAAAAACGACTAAGGAAAATAATTTATTTGAGCCGACGTTTGTTTTTCGGACTAACCCTGTATTTATTTTCAAGTTATTATGCAGTTTTATTTTTGAGCTAAGTCTAAAAGTTTCCCAGTATTGTTAAGACAATTTTTGAAGCTCGGATTCGTAAGTCGTAAAACCGAATCAAGGTAGACACGAACCGAGCCAAGAGATTGAACAAACAAGAAAAAGAAACTCGCGGACTACGCCCAAGTTAATCCGGCATAAGAACTTAGTAGCAAAATATCACATGTATATGGGATACAACTCCACCCGGCATACCGGGGATCTGATAAATTTTTAAGTGTTTCCGCTCAAGGAGCTGCAGGAGGAGGAAGTTTGGCATCGTCTTCGCTGCCTTCAATGTCCGAGGCGTCATCTTCTCCTTCATCGTCCGAGCCATCTTCATCGTGCTCAACCTCTTCGTCCCCAGCGGCTTCCAGGAAGCTCGTTCCCTCCACCCATTCATGAATGGGAGCGTATTTGATGAGGCTATGGGCACAAGCCTGGCGCCGAGCTACCCACTCCGGGTCATTGGTCCATCTGGATCATGTGCGCAGACATGTCAAGAGGTTGAGATCGATTTTTTCATACCACGTGAGTATGTGGTGAAGAATGGTATCAGCTGCGGCACGTCTAGCAGACTCTCTCCAGAGGTCGAGCTGAGTCTCGGTTTCCATTAACTTCTCAATGAGAAGTGCGGTGGTCTCCGGGGCATCTTCGCCGGGCCAGAACGTGTTGAAGTTGCGAGCTGCAGCGTCGAGGATGTCCTTGCCGTAATTTTTGATGAGCTCCACGTGAGATGACAAGCTGACCAACAAGTCCTCCAGGTCATAAGGAATCCCTTCACCATCAGAAGCGGCCGGAGTACCCCTTTCTCAGCGGAAGTTGGCAACTGCTGCGCTCGCAATAGTAGTGCCCTATGGAAATTTGGCTGGAAACGAGGCAACGGAGGAAGGTCAAGAAAAGACATATGGAGTAACCCGGAGAAGTAGGTCGGAAAAGGGAAAGGAACTTACGTGATATATGGCTGAGGATCCGAGTCAGCTCCTTGGTGCAGTCATCACGTCTTTCTGAAGCTTCTCAAGCTCAGCGTTCGCCGACCCAAGCTGGATGCCGGACTCCTTGAGAAGATCCTGGTCCTTGGCGATCTGAAGATTGAGGCGCTCGCGCTCTTCTGTGTAATTCTGGCTAACCTTTTGAAGTTCGGATTGGTGCTGGGCCTTCATCTTTTCCATCTCAGCCTTGAGCCTGGTAATCTCATCGTCCTTGGTCCGGAGGAGGGCGAGCTCGTCATCTTTCTTCTTAAGCTCGGCTTGGTGCTGCCCTGCTTGTTCGAGAAAATGGAGCATCATATCAGGCACGGGCACACTATCTTCAAGCGATGCTGAAATAGTGTGTTGGCCCGGCAGAGCCGAGGTATGAAGGTTTGCCGAGCCAAGGAGAAAAGGAAGTGGAAAGCACTGCAAGGTCGGACAGAAATGACTTACCCTTGATCTGCTCCAGATTTTTCCGCATAATAATGTTCTCAGCCTCCACCCCGGCTGCGAAAACCGAATGATGAGATTAGTTCGGCAAAGGAAGATGAAGAAAAATGAAGAAGCTCTAAGGAAGAAATTTACCCCTTTTCTCGTATTCTGCGATAAGTGCAGCCAGCTTTGCGCGTAGCATCTTGTGGCTATCCAGCAAGCGTTGGAATTCAGTACTCAGGCGATTGGTGGTCACCTGAAAGGGATACAAAAACATAAGTTAGCTTGGTGCATATTCGAAGTGTACTAAAATCCGGGCCAAGTGGAACTTAACTCGGCGCTAGGTGTGTGCATATTCGAAGTGTACTAAAATCCGGGCCAAGTGGAACTTAACCCGGCTCTAGGTGTGTGCATATTCGAAGTGTACTAAAATCCGAGCCAAGTGGAACTTAACCCGACTCTAGGTATGTGCATATTCAAAGTGTACTAAAATCCGGACCAAGTGGAACTTAACCCGGCACTAGGTGTGTGCATATTCGAAGTGTACTAAAATCCGGGTCAAGTGGAACTTAACCCGGCTCTAGGTGTGTGCATATTCGAAGTCCTCATGGAGCTACGCTAGTTTTCTAAAGAGCATCCGGCCGATTAATAAGTTACTCCCCCGGAGGCTCGGGGACTAATGGTTATTATCTACAGCATGTAAAGGGGAAGCAACGTACCTCCATCATCCGCCCGGCGAGGTTAATTGCCTTTGGGGCTGTGTTCATTTGGGCGGAAAACTCGGTGGGGCCGAACTTCTCCGGGAGATCAGCGTCTTGAACTACCTCTGCCTTATTCCAATTCATGACAAATTCAATCAAGCTCGGAGGGTACCGTTCACCGGTGGGCATATGGGGCGCCACCAAGCCCTTTGCGTGCGCTTCCTTCCTTTCAATCAAGGCAAGGGCTGGGCTGGTGTGCAGAACCACCTGTTGTGCATCAGTTGGCTCGGCAGGGGCGTCCTTCGCTGCTGGAGCTTTCTTGGTAAGCATTGATGCGAGGGTACGCTGCCTAGCCTCGACGAATGTTGGCTTGGTAGCGTGCGGAGCCTTCTTTCCCTTAGCTTGCTGGGAAGAGGAAGTCGTCACAACGGATTTCCCCTTAGGAGCTGCCGGGGTAGTTCCTCGCCGAGGTTGAGAAGACACGGACGAGGCAGAGGAGCTAGGCGCTGGTGCTCTTGTTGCTAGACTTGGTGCCGCTGTTGATGTTTTTGCAGCCGGAGTTGGTGCTGATGCCGGAGTTGGTATTGGTGCTGGTCTGGTTGCTGGTGCTGGAGCTGGTGCTGGTTACGAGGTAGCTTCGATAGCTGCTGGTTGCAGCAAAGCCAAAGTGGTGGATGCCGTCGCCTCGGCCGGGCCGGTCTCCCCCGCTCCAAGGTTACCCTCCTCTTGCCAAGGTGGAGCAGAACCCGGAGCAGCCGCAGAACCCTCTGGAATAGGGCTCAGCGGACGTGACTCGTCGTCACGACAAGGAGAAGGGCTAGGTCGGAGCGGTGAAGAGATGCTAGATCCACTTTGAGGGACCTCCACCGGAGCCCTGCAAAAGAGAATAATGTCAGAAGAGAAATCACAACGATGCAAGGAAGAGCAAGTTACAGAAGGAAAAATGGCTTACGCATCCGAGGTTTGGGCCTCCTTGGGTTTCCGAGCCCTTCGTGCTGGGGCCTTGCCTGCTGGCTTGGAGGCAGTCTTGTCCCCGGACTTCTTTCGCCTTTTAGCGGGCTGAGGAGGTCCGGAGGAGGAACTTGGAGCAGCCCCGCGCTTCTTCTTCGGCGCTACCGGAACAGGTTCGCCCGTAGCGAGCGGAGGATCCTCATGGATGTGACCACCGGGGTGAGCTGATGCCTGAAAAGCAAAAGAAAGGGGGACAGCCTCAACAGGTTCAATCACCTCGACATCCGAGTCATCTTCATCATCGGGCCAATCTCTAATAGAAGAGGATTTACCCGTGGGTCGTTTCGTGGCATCGGTCATCGGGAGGAACATCTCCTGGTCCGGCTCTTCCTCATCCGGAGTCTCCCAATCCGGCGCCCACTTAAGGGTCGGATCGGTGCCGTCCTCGAGGGTCTGCTGAAGAAATTGTTGAGGAAAGGAATGAACAAAAGAATCAAAAATGCAACAACAACCGACACGTAATTAGTCCGGGGTAAGTTTGCAGCATGAAGCTTACCGCGGGAGGAAGCCTATCGCGGCAATAATGCTCAATTCCCCAAGTCCACTCGGAGGAGAAGTCCTTGTGGGTGGTGAAGAGATCCTGAACCCGGCGATATATCTCCGTGTTGCTCAGCTCGAAGGATGAGGTCCGGTTGGGGTCGCGGCCGAAGCTCATGTGGCACACCTTGTGGGTGCGCTTCTGGAGGGGGGAAATTCGGTTGTGCACGAAAGTGATCATAGCATCCTCGTTGCGCAGCCCGAGCCTCTTCAGCTCCGCGAACCTTTTGTTGACCTGGTTGGCCAAGGCTGTGGGCTTCTTGGGAATGGCATCCCACAGTTCCGGGTTAGGTGGACCTGGAGTATAGGGGAGCAGCCGGATTAAGTCTTCGGTGCCGGTATTCCGGACGTAAAAGAAGGTCCGGGCCCACCCTTTGCAGGACTCTAACCCGGTGACCCGGGGGAAAACGGAAAACCTCCGTGGTGAGATGGAAGCAGCTCCAAATTTAGTGAGCTGCTTGTCCTCTGGATCGATGTGGATGTTTGGGATGACGTTGCAATGAAGGCCACAGTCCGGCATAGCCTTCGATCGTGGAAGCAAAGGCGGAAAGATAAGTGATGGCATTGGCAGGAAGATGGTGCGGCTGGAGTTGGTAGGCACTAAGCCAGTCCCGAAAAAAGTCGCTCACCGGCAAACCGAAGCCCCGTTGGAAGTGGGACAAGAACACGACGTATTCACTCGAATTGGGTGAGGGGGCCAATTCGGAGGAGGCAAGACGAGCCGCAACGCCGGCGGGGATGCGCCTGGTGCAGTAGAGCCAATCCAGGTCGTCTTCGCAGACCCAAGAACCGGCCCACGCACCGCGGTCCACCGCCGCGGCGTCCTCCTCCATTTCTTGCTCAGCGACGAAGAGCTCCTCCTCCGTTATCTGGTCTTCGTTGCCCTCGCTGGCGCTAGCGGCGACGGGGGGCAGAGGCCTGGATTGGCGAGGACCCGTGGCGAGAGAGTTGCGTAGCGGTGGCGGCGGTGCAGAGGTGTGAGGGAAAAGCGAGGCGGCGACGCTGCTATTTGGGAGCACCGGCGGCGGCGCGGTCGCGAGGAAGACGAAGGAGAAGAGCAACGGGCAGAGGGGCGCGGAAGGAGAAAAATCCTAAGGGATGCGCCCCTCCGCTATTTAACCACTCCCTCAAGGGGTGAGTGGGATCGCATCATGCGGATCAGCCACACGTAGTGGCCGTGTATCACCTGCCTGGACCAATCAGTGGGGAGCCACACGGAGGGCCATAGAGCGGAGATGATCCCATGACGTGACACTGTGATGCGATAAACGAGGAGGTAGGCAAGACGTGACCCGCGCACAGTGATAACTGACAATTACTGCGGCGGTTACTGTGCAGGACCTTAAAATAAGACAACATAATGATTACCCTTCACATGGGTTGGCGTATGAGAGAAGGAAACAAGACCCGGATGGAACTGTGTAACCTGGCCAGCAAGTGAAAACTTGGAATGTGCGGAGGGAAAGTAAAACCATGAGGTCCGAGTTAAAGTGGTAACCCGGCCGGCAAGTGAAAACTTGGAATGTGCGAAGGGAACGTAAATCCATATAATCTGAGGCAAAGAGGTAACTCGGCAATAACGACCGGAGCACAGAATTGAACCTGATGTGGCCTTAGCGGCCAAGGCAGCTAAGACCGCACCAGCTTCGGGGACTAATGTTGGGGGGATACCCCCGGGTAGGGTCACGCTGTGGTATAAAAGCCGAGTTAGCCGAGGTTCGGCAAGGCCAAAGCTGATGCTGGCCGGGTCACCTAAAGGCAGGCCAAATCACGGGGTAACCCGGACCAGGGGGCGTTCGCCTGACTAAATCTCAACCGACTTAAGGAGTAAGTCGGAGGTGTTTTTTTTATTTGTATGTAGGAACGGGTGTGGCCGGATCAGCTATAATCCGGATCATGTCTACCTTCTAGGAGAAGGAAGGAATCTCGCTGGTCAAAAGAAGCCCCAGTACGCACTACCTGAGCGAAGCAAGCAAGGACAGGACCACCGGGGCATGGCCGACAAGGGTGACGACGCCCATGTCGGCTGACGCGGGCGCCGTAGAGGCTCACGTAGCCTCTTCATGTGTGACGCGAGGGAAAGGCACACCGGTCGGCTTACTACTTTGGGAGGAGGCATATTCTTTCTTAGGAATATGCCTCCACGTATTCCCTAGGCAGAGGCCGAGCTCCCTCTATAAAAGAGGGGCTAGGGTTTCAGTAGAAGGGGTTTGGTTCCGCTATTCTGGTTTGGCTAGGGTTTTAGGTGCGATCTGTGGGTGAGAGTAAGAGAGCTCCTTCTTCCTCCTCTCGCCAATACAGCTCTAGGAGCACTTGTAATCTTGGAAACAGAGCAATACAAACAACTGTGTGGAGAATCACTTCACTATCGCTCCCTGGATTCCCCTAGCGTGTATTAGTCCCCACCTTTAGCCTATCCATGGCATCTGCCGTGACACCACTACGACACCCTCTCTATTTCAAATGTAAAACCCCGACCCTTCGAATTATTTTGTTTGTCTAAACTATTTATCAAATTATTTATTAAGATAAAACAAACAAGTTTCAAAAATGATAGTTGTAGCGAGGGAGGCAGCCCAACCCGTAGGCCAGGCCACCTACAACCCTGGTTGGCCCAGCCCGTTTCATCATCAAATATCTAGACGAAACCCTAACCCTAGTCCTACCTATTCAAAACCCTAGAACCCACCCTCTACCCAACCAACCGAACCGCCCCGCTCCCTGACGTTCCTCTCCCGTCCACAATTCCCACGTGAGTGACAACCCGGCCCCACCCACAGCAGCAGCGCTGCATCTCACCACGCGCGCCGTACGTAAACTACCACACGACACCGACACGGCCACCTCACGTTGCCTCACACCTTCGCACGCTCCTCGCCAGGCCCTCACACGCACGTCCCCGCGTGGGACCCACCCAATCGCGATCCCCATCTCGCTCCTGCTCGCACCCACATCGCTACCACCTACCCATCCCCGCCGCCTCTACCTCACCCCACTGCCGCCGCCAGGGACCCGAGTTCCCCGCGACCGATGCCCTCCCCCTGTCCTCTTCCCCTCGCTTCGCTCGTCGCGCGTGCCTAGAGCTTCACCCCGCCGCCTCTCCCCTTCACCGGCCTCTGCCTCACCGACACAGCGGCCGCCTCTACTAGCGCTGTCGCGCGTGACCTCGTCGGTAGGAGCTCCTCAGCGCGCCTGCCTCGGAGCTCCCCCTCACCGCGCGCGACCTTCTCCCTCCTGCCCGAGCGCGCCACTGCAGCGCCCGGTTCCCGTCGTCGGGTCCTCCTCCTCGTGATGACACCGCTCGGCCGCGCCCACCTCTGCCCTCCTCTGCGAGCCAGCCTAGTCGGGTCCTCCTCAGTCCGCCAGCAAGGGCGCCCTCGTCCCCTCTATCCCGTGCTGCACCCGGTCGCCATGCCTTGTCGTCCTCCACGCGCTCACACAAGCTCCACCCAGACCACCTCGTCTCTGCTTCCTCCGTGAGGACCCTGGCCTACAGACGCCCGAGCTTCTCGGTCCAAGTTCTCGCGTGTATCAGTTTGGTGTCGACCTTGCTGTTGCTTGTCCTCCCTGGTGCTTGAGGTGATGCGATGTGAAGTGAGATGGTGGTGGATTGAGTGGTGCGGTGCCACCTGAAGGACACTACTGAGAACCATGCCGATATGTTCTCTGTCGAGACCATCCCGCAGCTACAAGTGTTGCATTGGCAAGTATGAACCCGGAGGCCGTTGATATGGAAAACCCAAGACCTCGAAGTTGGAACCTCAAGATCTTCTTCACGGATTCGACTCGACCTTCACCATGGAACTCAAAGATCTTCTACATGGACCCCAAAGCCCCGATCATGGGATCTGAAGACCCGAAGACCGATCCCGTCGAACCCCCTCGGTGAACCCCAAGATCGCCGATACCCAATGTGTCCTTGCCCTCTATTTTTATAAATTGCCATCTATATATCTGGTTGCATTAAATCATTCATGTCGCATACATTCTTTGGGGTTGTGGGGTACTTTGTCGATTCACCTCATAATTAAATATGGAGACCATATGCAGGTTATTCTTGTCTATTATTGACTCTATTTAAATTGGTGTAGCGAACTGATGCCATGTTTCGCCTTGTTAAGCCAACATTTAAATTGCGGGGTAGCTAAACAACATGAACCATCCTAATTAATTGTCGGGACCCCGGTTCTGCTTAATATTGCCTAATTGCACCGCATATGTGCCATGTCATGCATCATATCATAAACATGTAGATTCTTGTGCCGTAGTATTAAATAGTGCCTCCGGTGTTTGTTTTAGTGCTTTGCTTCTTCGCGGATTAGGCTGATGAGTTGATGTGAGTATCGACAAGTTCTTCGGATAATGAACCTTCGGCAGTGTTTCCCAGGCGAGCATTCTCCCCCTTTCTACCTATTTTGCATTTATAGTCTTTATTTCCTCCTGTTGATCTATTGATATCCGTGTCACGATGCTTTAGTGTTCCATACCAGATATATTCCGTGCAGCCTTAATATTGCCTTGGACACCTCCTATTACCTGTTGTTTGGTAGATATATGGTCTTGCGAGTCGTAGTCGCTTGCTCAGGTGCGATCCCGTATCGTGAAGTACCACACAGTTGTTGGAATGTTGTCATATGCTTTACGGTTGAGAGGATCATGACTTTAAATATAACTATTAAATTGTTGGGAATAGATATAACTAATGCAGAGGCATCGGTGGGCATTAGATGTTATTTGGTTCTTCCATGCTCACTTGTGTCCCATAGGATCCGGAGTAATTGATACCTCTTCCTTGACTATCGCACTATCTGCATGTGGGACCATGAATCCTCTTAGCGAGAGCTTGATTCATTTCTTATTTCTTGGGGCCACAAACTAGTTTGGGGCTTTATTACTATCTTGTACTTATGCCATGCTTTACTGCTTTATTTACGATTGTGCGTGGAGCACCTATACTATTTTGGATCGTGACACGGTTTCACTGTATCGACAAGCCCAGTCACACTTTCAGGTTTCCAGTCGTTACCACCGTCTACACAAACCCTGGGTCCGTTCCGGAGCTGGCCAACTTTGTTGCGGGTAGCTTAGTGGGGTGGCCCCCTGAAATCTTTTATGAATCCTGTGATTGCTTTGTCGTGAAAGCTTCGTTGGGGTTTGATATGGTTTTTTCGAGGTTGATTGCTATTTTTGCACCCCTGCAGGGTAAATCTTTCTGAAAGCCGTGTCCGCGGTTATGGACGACTTGGAGAACAATGTCTCAATCATAGACAAGCATAACTAAAGTAGTGCTATAAATTTGACTTAATATGTGACTAGTAATCAGCTTCACTACAATGGAATGGATAATAAAAATGCCAACAACTGGTGGGACTAGGGTGTATCGTGTCATGTTATACCTGCCTAGTAAGTATCGCAACTCCAATGGAATGAAATAAAAGTGCCAACTACTGCCGGATTTGGGATATCTCCGGATAATTGTATCTGACTAGTAAGTATTGCAACTACAATAGAATGGTTAACTAAAACTGCCCACTGCTATGAGATCAGGATGACTCGTGCTATCTATATCTGACTAGTAAGTGCTGCAACTATAATGGAATGAATAAAACAGCCAACTGTGTGAGTTCCTCGGTTTGACTTCCTCGTTTGGTCTCGAGGGAGAATACCAGGATTGGTATGATTGGTGCTAGTATAAGGTTGGTTCCGAATAGTTCTTTCTTATCTCTCTCTAATAGCCGATAGTTTATCGTGTCTCTATAGGTTGTTTAGTGCATGCTTCGCTACCGCTTTAGTCCACCATACCTATGTAGGCGAGAGCCGCCGAATTCTAGCCTCGCCATGTACTGGCCTCAGTACTTACCGCTCCCTTTTTCCTTTGCCCTTTGTCGGCACCCCTTTTGTTTTAGCAGGTATGAGATCGACATCGTTAGCAGGGTTACCCTTCCAGCTTGGCCTGGGCAGGGTTATGGACGCCTTTGGTTATTCTTCAGGGCTCTTAGCCCCATTTGCATCTTATCCGTACTCGGATGTTGCATCATTTTCAAGATGATTTGGATCTTTGTATTGTATATCTGTATTTTTGACTCATGGAGTCATTGTTGTATATATATGTTTCTGTGGGTTCCATCGTGAACTATTGTGTAATGTTATTACTTTGTTTTCCACCCACACGCAAGTGCCTGGCGGGCATCTTTGAATCGTTTCTATGCGGGTTTGGCGGGAATCGCTAAAACTTGCATAGGGCCGATTCAAGGGTGTTACAAGAGGCTCAAACAAAGAAGCTCTCTCCACTTCGACCCCCTCCTACCCCCAGCCGCCGCCATCCACCTCCCACCTCACCAGAGATGCCTCAGCCGCCAGATTCTCGGCCCCCTGTCAGATCTGCTTCTCCTCCTCCTTGTGCCTCATCGCGAGTGCGGCGTTGCCATACTTGCGTGGTTTTCCCGCTGTCGCAGTATCCACCACTGCGATATCCGTTGCTGCGGTTGTTGTCGTCGCGTTTTTCGGCGTAGCCAGCCATGACCATGTCGACTTCCTCGCGGTTCTCGTAACCGCGCATCCAGCATTTTCCTCGGCAATCGCGACTGCGACCAGGGTCATCATCATGATCTGAGTGGACGCGGTGTTTCACCAAGTCCTCTCCATCGACCCACCTATTCGCGATCTCCATCAGGTGGTCGATTGTTTTGGGCTTCGAGCACCCTAGCTCCTCTCTGAGCTCTCTGCGGTGCACGCCGCCATTGAATGTGTCGATTGTGCGGTCCCCAGAGATGTCTTTTGTGGAGTTTTTGATGATGGACCGTCTCTAGATGTATGAGCGCAGCGACTCGCCAGTCTTTTGGTAGCAGCCTCTTAATTCTTCGATTGATACGGGCCTTTTGTAAGTGCCCTTGAAGTTTCGCACGAAGCTATAAAGCAGCTCATCCTAGCTGCGAATCGATCCGCGTGGGAGATTATTGAGCCACGCACGGGCGGCGCCTTGCAGCTGTAGCTAGAGGAATTGCATGTCCGTGCTCGTGGTTCCGCCATGCAGCCTAGCGGAGGAAATGTGATCCTCCAGCCAGATCTTCGGGTCCTGGAGGCTGTCGAATTTCGGGTTCTTCGATGGGATTTTGAACCCTTTTGGCATTCGCTTTTGCTGTATGGCTTTGCTGAAGCAGCTCCCGCCATAGAGCTCTATTACGTCATCTTCCGAGTCAGTAGAACGGGCACGCCTCGCGCGCATCTTGTCAAATTTGTATTGCGTGATGTCGTCACGTGCGTCGTAATCGTAGTCGTGTTGTCGTGAGTGGCGTCACCGCGACAGATCATGATTGTCGTCACTGGAGGAGGAGGAGGAAGAGTAGTGCTTGGCTAGAGCCTTGCTTTTCTTTGGATCCAACGTAGGGTCCTTGATGAGGGCAGCTTCAACTAGTCCCAGGCCAGCGATCGTAGATCGGTGCATGGCGGACCGCGGGTCCCTAGCTGGTGGCTGGTTGTTGAGCAGGTACATGGTGGTTGCCGTCACCGCTGCTTGCGGCGTCTTGGGGAGCACATTTCCCTGTGTGTCCACTATCATGGATGAGAAGTCGAGGATTCGAGTGTCTTTCGCTCGCTCCTTCTCGGTGAGGTGAGCGAGTCGAGAACGTCTTCTGGCAGCCATATGAGAGTTGAGCCTGACGGAGGCTCGACTCGTCCGCCGCCCTTCTACGCTCGTCGAGCTGGGCGATTACTTGTTGATGGCATTTGTACTCCTCCTTGAGTAGCCAGTGGTAGCCCATCAGCATGTCTTGCGATGAGTTGGGTGGTACGGGATTGCCTCGTAGGGCCTCCCTGCAGCGGGCCCACTCAGTGTCGTTGAGCTTGATCAGCACGCGCTCTCGGGTTTTCTCATTCGCCGAAAGGTTTGGCTGATCCTATGGGATGGTCCCTTTTGTCCCGTTGTTGGTGGGGGCTCCGTTGGTGGGGCCACCATTCGCGACTGGGATACCACCGCCAGTGCCGGTGTTGTCCCAAGTGCCACCGTTACCGCCCATGTTGATGACGATGCACATGTAGTGGCTAGGGAAGCTATTGCTCCCGCAACTTTTAGATCCAGAGTCGTATGCTCCATCTTCTATTGTCAGATCGCCCAGATCGGATTCGCAACTGTTGTCACTATCCATATTCCCGACTGATGTCGGGGCGTTGAGTTTGCTTAGGGTGCCGATCGGCGGTGGAAACCACGATGTAGTAGAAACCGCGGGAACCTTCGACTGATCAGGGAGGCGAAGTGTGACCAGCCGACCAACTTGGAAGCGTAAGCTCCTGATCGCCAAGACAATTACATCGCCCATACACTCGAAATCCGGGCGAGTGGCTGACGTGTGTACGGTGAAGTCAAAGGCACTGAAGAGGAGGCGAGTCTCTACTGTTGCGGAGTCGTAGATCGCGGTTGATGGGGCCGAGGAAGCCGCAACATCATCACTCCTCATTCCCACAGACGACGCCAATTGACGAGGGGTTAACTCATCAATGCCCATCACAAATGGACTTAGGTTCGAGGAAGTGGGGAGCGCTGGAGGCATTGATCGTCTAGCAAACAAGCACACAGGGGACACAAGGTTTACCCAGGTTCAGGCCTCGTAGAGGACCCTACTCCTACTTGTCTGCTCTTGGAATTATCGAGGAGTCGAAAGTTACAGGGGTGCGCAGATGCAATCTGGCGATGGTATGCAAACTAGGGTTGTGGATATCCTCCTCGCTGCCCCTCCTAGCCTTTATATAGATAGGCTAGATTTCGGGATAGTAGGCCGAGTTGGTTACATATTAGGGTTTTCCCTTTAAACTTCTATCTTAAGTTTGTCGTGTGCTGCAAGCAGTCGAAGTCTCCTAGGTCACCCGAATCTTGATTGGGCCATAGCAACGTCGTGGGCTTCTTCTAGGCTGGACCGTATATGTTGATCTCGAGCACCTGTAAGGTATGCCCATGTCAGAAACTATCCGCTGAAAATCAAATTACAATATAAACTATGTGAAAACCCGGTTTAAAAGTTCTAAAAACTCCGTTGAAAATACAATACGTTAGGAGGATTATGTCTTGTTAACATATGTTTAAAGTTTTATAATTCATCACTATTAGTTGTAGAATTTGTTTGTTTGTACCTTCCAAGTAAGTTTGAGTCTCTTTATTGAACACTAGTGATAAAAACATCAACCGTTGATGGTCTAAGGTCGAGAGAGTGTGACCCGCTGAAGTGGCACAAAGTGAAGCAGGAACAACTATTGTGGCCATGAATCATGTTGATTAACTAGTTTTATCTTATTCCAAGTTTATGCAGTGCACCTCTCCAATCTCAGTATCCAAAAAAACATGCTACCCAATAGTTTGCTTTAGTAAGACCTTATGGACTACAAATACAATTTATACATGAAGTTTGTTCCAAAACATTCCAGATGGCATAACCATATCGAATTCCACCATTTGCTTGTCTACTCATATGCTGAACATTTTCAAAGTTTATCATGCACTCAGATTAATCATCTATGATGTATAGTTGAACATCAACCATTTATAAGTATGAGTAACATCCTTCCAAGTTTATCGGCAACACCATATATGAGATTTTTTTCTTCTAGTTTACCTATAATACTTTAAAACACTAAAGTTTTCTAGAGTACAACCAACACAATTTCTTCATCAAGCTTCACATATTCCCCATATTTACATTGTATTCATAAAGTACATAGTACAGAAACATATGTGTACATAATTACATACATTTACATATTATATAACTAAAGTAGAGATGGGAAATTATTCAATGTTTGTGTGTATGTGGCATCTGGCATTCTATCTACTCGGTGGGGTAGGAAGGCTCCATGGCAAGACCACACGTGCCCTTCTTGTCTGAAATGTCCTTCTCCATTCTTAAGAATCCATTCTCACCCCATGTTGTTCCCCACGAGTTCTTTAACAACCAATATTTTGTGCCATCGCTGGTTGTTCCGTAACCAATAGCTGCAATTCCATGGTCCAAGTCAGTACCGCAAGAGCCGGTCATCACTCCACCTTTGTAGAATTGGAATGTCATATCTCCTCCGTCAACAGCCACCGAGACAGGTTGGCTTGCAACAGCCGCCATGAGGGCACCCTCATTATTGGCAGGCACATCTTCGTAGCTCTTGATTGTGGCAACACTGTTCGATCTGCTCTTGCACTTGCCATCTTCTGCCATATATGGATAGCTTGACTCAGCAGTAAGACCACCATTCGAAATGATGAATTTGAAGGCATCATCCATGAGCCCACCCTCACAACCTTGATCTGTTCCATGGACATCACAGTCTACAAGCTCCTGCTCCGACAGAGAGATCAACTTTCCAGTTTTCAGCTTGACGATGCCTTCAGTTGCGGCAACGGCAGAAAATGCCCAACAACAACCTGCGAAGGGTTATGTTTTGTTAGATATTGCATGCACCATTCTCGAAAAAACATCGACTACATATATGCATTAAATCATTTATCAAAATAAACTTACCACATTGGCCTTGATCCTTGATGGGAGTGACTGCACCCTTCGTCCTCCAGTCCACGGTGGCGGGAAGGGCATCTAAATTTACATTCTTATACCTGAATCCGGTAGGAGCCTTTTCCGTTCTCGGCTTGTACCCCTTGTTAGACTTTGATGCCTTGAACTCCTCGTTGCTGATGTCAGTGAACTGATTTACGCCGAGATAGAACTTGTGGTTCTCTGCGTTGAATGACTCGATGAACGCGACATTGGCCTTGAACACCTCAAACCGTTGCGCCTTCTCAGTTGCATCCTTGTATACACGGCCGTACTGCGCCATCCAGCTCTCGTGCCTCGCCACCATCAAGTCATCACTGAGCTCGCGAGCTGCTAGGACCGAACCGCAGAGGCAGAGGCATCCGAGGATGGCAAGGATCATAGTCTTTGAGATGGCCATGTTTAACGAATTGCTTGCAACTACTAAAGTATAATGTGTGTGTGCTCTGTTTCTGTTTTGCGAATGGAGCTAGTAGTCTTATATAGCTACGTTATGCATGTGCCGTACGCGGGACGGGGATGCTTTCCAGCGTAGCCGTGAAGTACTTATGATGGGCGGATGGTATAAAATAAAATTCGTTTGCCTGTGCCGTACGCTTTGCTTCGCATCTGAGAATGACCCTGGTTATATATGCCGAGACCCCGACTATCAGGAGAATAGAATACCAAGTGACTGATCACAGAGTATTTTGACACTCCAGACAGACTTCTCTATCAGGAGAATGTGATTGCAAGGTTGATGCCGACGGATTTCTCGATCCATCCTATTCCTAGGAAACCAAATCGATTAGGTACTATCTTCTTTGCTACATATGCATACGTATATATTTTATATGCTTTGAAATTTATTTGGCACGTAGCACGGAGCTTTACCTTCCGTCATTAATTAACATTGTTGTCTTTTTTTTAACAGTCATGCAAACTTTATTATTAAGGGATCAAGGTTAGTTACGTCATCCACCATATGTGGATACGGAAACACATAGGCTTCGGAGCATCTTCACTCGGGTTTTCAGGGTGAAATTTTCATCCTGATTGCAAAAAATGGCCTGTCACATTTTTAGGACGCCGAATTTGGCCTAACTTTTATACGGCGTTCCCAAGCCGAATCCAGGACGCTGGGAACCATTTGGGAACACCGGACGCAGCGGAATCGACAAAAAAACAGCTCCACTTGTGGCCCCACCAAGTCAGCGAGAGAAAGCCAAGTCGTCCTCATCCCGTCGCCTCGGCTCCCGCGATGGACCGTCAGGCAATGACTGCCCGTCTCGTCGACCATGTGCCGCCTTAATGGCGCGCCACCGCCGGCCCGCCTTCCCGCCATGTCGTATTTTCCCGCCTATGCAGCTACACCCCTCCCGCCTTCGCAGCCCCCATTTGGCTATAAAAGTTGGCGCCCTCGCCGGTTCACATGCCACACTCTCAAGCCTCCCCATTCCCCAACCTCGACACTACTAGGAAAAACGTTATCAGTGGCGCACCAAAACCGATTTCTGTGGCGCATCTAGTGGTCGCCACTAAATTGTCGCCACTAAAAGTATATTTCTGTGGCGCATATGCATATGCGCCACAAAATTCTCAAAATTCTGTGGCGCATATGACCATATGCGCCACAGAATTATGTGGTACATTCTGTGGCGCATATAGCCATATGCTCCACAGAATCTTTTTTTCAGAATTTCAAAATTTTCAGAATCTAGTACAAATACAGGTATATTACAGGAAATACACAAAAATTGACAGAAATTCACAGAAAAGCTGCACACAACAGTATGAATGTTCCAGTTCACATATAATACATCCACAAGCACGAATGTTCACAAGTGTTGATCAATCGCATCACTTAGAACCGAATAAGTGTACAAGTATATTTCACAAGTGTTCATCTCACTCACATAACTTACAACCACACGATGTTGTCACCGCCTACCTTAGGACAGAATGTAGTACACCGTAACCGCGATGCCGGTGAGGAGGAGTGGCACCAAGATCTTCGTTCGGTTCTTCTTCCACATGTGTCGACAATGTGGAACGGAATGTGCAGTACTTGTCTCTGCGCAACACACAATGTGGAATGGGATGTTGGAAAAGAGCAATGTAAAGAAATACTTATGTGTTACGACAATGGTAGGAGGATGTGTAGACTTACTCGGAAAAGAAAAGGCACAAGGATGTTGTCCTTCCTCTTGTTGTCCATCAATAGCTTCTAAAGGTAGGACTTTGCCCGGGCCCGGGTCCTTGTTCCTTCTTCCAGCTGGCTGTCCCGCATGTAGTAGGGATCCGCTATCATGACGAACGGGGTGTCCTCTCTCTTCACCTTCATCGCCAGATTGAGCGCGAATAGGCGGACCAAGTTATAGTCTAGCCGTCTCGAGTGGAACAGCTTGAAGATGTCCTCGTAGGCTATGAAGAACACATCCGCGGGGGCATCGGTGACGAAGCCCACGTCCTCCGGCACCTTGGCGATGAACACCGGGTAACTCGGGTCCTTGTCCTTGAGAAGGAGGCCCTCCAATGTCAGGATACCTTCATGCAAAGTCATCATAGCTCCCGAAGCTAGGCGGCGCAGTTCTGGGGGCAGTATGGGCTGACCAGCTTCGTGCACTTTGGTCAAGCCATCCTCGCGGGGTGGTACAACATCGTCCCGATAACGGATCGGAGCGGGCTGGCTCGCAGCCTTGTCGTTGTTCTTGTTCGGCCTCTTCCTCAACCTCTTCCTCTTCGCATCAGCAGTGTCCTTCACTGGCGATGCTATCCCCTCACCGACCGTCATGTGGAGTGTGTCAGGGCTGAAAACGATTCCGGCCGGTGGAGGTTGTGTCTCGGTGGCTGGAGGCGTCTCCTGAGAAAACCCATGGAAGACCAGACGCTTCTTGGGATGGCTAGCTTGATCACGGAATGATGGTTCTTCAACAAGAGGAGGCATGAACGGTCCTTAAACTAAGGAAGTTAGTATTAGTTAGTGTTGACAATATTTAAAATGAGCTGCCCATTTCTCCTGAAGTGTCGGTTCACTTCCAGTTCGGTCGAGAAATGGGGCTCATATGTCAAAAAATTACTAAGTGTCGACCGAAAAATTCGGCATGACCTTTGCTAATTTTTTGACATAGGAGCCCCATTTCTCAACCGAAATGGATCGAAATCAACATTTCAGGAGAAATGGGCAGCTCAGGTGATTTCCCTGCAAACATTCCACATACAAAAAAGCACAAGCCACATATGGTGCTCTAGCACCATACAAACATCACTAAAAGAGCTCCAGCAGCACAGAAAAGGCACAAATAGTGCTCCAACATTTCTAGATTTCATTCCAGCATTTGAACATTTTATGTATTTGTACCATGTTTATCATCCGGAAAATGCTGTCCCCATTTTAAATTAAAAATAAAGTTGCTGCAATAAACAACTGACTCAGTGATACCTTCATCCTAGTACTCTAGTTTTTTTGGCATACCTTTCATTTACTTCTCCATGCAGATGCAGATTGAGTACTATTACTACCATGCAGATGCTAATTGTGCTGCAATTGAGTACTATTACTACCATGCAGATGCAAATGCATATGCTTATGCAGGCATGCGATTATCATGTCAGGTGCTCACCAAAAGGCCAGACACGGCCTGCCACGTCACCGTACTTCTCCCTTAGCCCACAAGTTTACCAAGAAAAGCAAAGCAAACTCACATAGAATACCTATTAGTAGTATCCTAGTTAAACATGTACTACACATGCCGTGCATAAACTAGTAATTATAGAAGTGTTGTTATGTCCCGGAGCACTAATCATGTACTCCCCTGCAACCGCAGCCAGTTATGTATGCAAATTCCAAGTCAAATCTTTAATCATTCCACCATGTAACATGAGTATACATATATTTGGCTCTGGCTAGCCCATCTCTTCAGAGATTAATTAACAGGTGGGGCACCTTCGTGCATGAAGACCAGCTTAATGTGGATGCCAATATACTATAATTTCGAAATGGTGCATACTTGCATTATTAGCTAGTAAATCGCTAGTAGGAGACGCATAATCATTGTTCAACAGTACAGATCATAAAATGGAATGCCAGGAGATAAGCCTTTCCCGAGGCCTTTCATATATAGATCTTATGTTTTCTATGATGGATCAAACACACAGCAAAGGATGCCAACACCCAACAGAGATCAACACATGCACATCCTTGCCCATTGCAGGACTTAGGAACAACTATCTTAATCAAATATCTTGGGAGCAATTATTTGGTTCAAAATTGAAACAAGCCATGGCCTGGTTCTATACTTCGTAATTTTGGTTTTTTACCTTTTTAAGACAAGGCTATTTATTCCAGCTACAGTTTACCAAAGATGTTTTGGTTCTATTTTAGCCTACCAAGACGTCTTATATTTTGGAACTGAGGTAGTACTAAATACTAGAGAATGCTATTATGCCATTATTTTCCAGACATCGGTTTATAATTTAACAGCCATCTGCTTATGAAGCCATGATTTTAATCATGCAGTACTCACCATTCCTAGGTCAATATTAACAGCCATCTACTGTGTGTTGTGTGATATATTGTACCATCATATGCTGAACTAGGATTTTGATATTTAAACCCTAGCAAAACTAAATGGCAGCAAAACATTTTTCTACTGTGAGATTTTGCTTTGCATTTTAATCAGGTGGAGGATGAGTTGTACCTCAAGGCAGTGCAGGGAGGTCTCGGTGCAGTGCAGGTGGTGGTCGAGGCAGTGCAGGTGGTGGTCGAGGCAAGGTGGTGGTGGCGGTGATGGTCCTCTGCGGTGCTCTTGGATGACAGAGCCTCCTCCTCCTGGTGCTCTGTGAGGCCACAGCAAGATCATCGTGGGCCAGAGGTAGGGGGACAGTGAAGGAAGGGGGAAGGGAAGGAGGGGAGGGGGTCACCTGCGGGGTGGTGGTGGCGGTGGTCTTGGACGCCGGAGCCTCCTCCTCCTGGTGCTCTACGAGGCCACGGCGAGGTCAGCGTGGGCCCGAGGTAGGGGACAGCGAAGGAAGAGGGCAGGGAAGGAGGAGAGGGGGTCACTTGCGGGTACGGCGGCAAGGCAAGGTGGGCGTGGCGCGGCGGCACGACGGCGTAAGCGCGGCATGGCAGCGAGAGCGGAGGCGTGCTAGGGTTCTGGCGATTTGACTTAGCGATTTGGGGAAGAAAGGGGATTTGGGGCAGTGCGATTGAGGCCTCATCAAAACCGCTAAGTCAAAGAATTTTGTGGCGTATCTATTCAGATATGCGCCACATAATTGTTGGAGATGGTACAAAAGGCGCGTTGTGCTGTTGTTCGACAGAAAATGTTGCTTACCACACTGGTTAACGCTTGCTCCTCTATTCTGAACCTGGGGTTGCCAGCTTTGATTGCTGGCTGCCACATCTTTTTTTTTGACTTTTTAAAATATATTTTAAGGATGGTAATAATATATTAAAAGCAAGAACTAATATATTTGCCTATTAAAAACAAGAATTAATATATTTGCCTCAATATTATCTTATATGCTTGTGTCACACCCACATTAATATCTGCATACATTACTTTGTCAAAGTAATACATATATGCAGGCGCGCGAGCACACATGTGCATTAATTAGTACAAAAAAGGCGTCAAAAACCGGTAAGTCAGCACCGAGGTAGCTAGTGTCTCTTCACAACAACTTTCTTGCCCTTCTTCTTCGCGGTAGAATACTTTAGGCCAGCCACCTTTATATTTCTTCGCGTGTACGGACAACCTTTAGCCGGTAGTGTGGTCTTCCTTCTTACTTTAGCATAAGTAGTAGGCTTATCTAAGTACTTGTCGAATTCCTTTTCAATCTTGGGATCACCGTTCTTGCCGATGTCTTGCTTGTTGGCGGGTCCTTCCATTTTGATGATGCTCCTCTTGCCCCTCCTCATGACAACACGGCTTGGCTTTGCCGGGTCGGTAATGAAGAAGCATTGGTCAACTTGGCTAGCGAGCACCCATGGCTCATTTTTTGTGGAGGCGTTCTTCGATTTGGCATCGGGTATAACCATGGTGGTGAAAAACTGTCCATCTTTTTCAATGCTCTTGGCCCATCTAACATGAAACATCGGCACCGTCACTCTGTAGTAGTCGAGTTCCCATTTCTCCTCGATCCTTCCGTAGAATATTTCCTTGACATCAGTCTCGTCATTGGTGTATGATAGCATAGTTACTCCTGAGTTTTGGTATTCACCATTCTTGTCCTTCTCCTCGGTGTAGAATCTATACGCATTGATGTCGTACGTCTGATAGGTCCTAACATTGCACCCAGGGCCCTGTGAGAGTGAGAATATGAGTTTCTGATCTTCAGTATAAGGCGTCGGCATGGGACTTTCTAGTAGCATTTTCTTGAACCACCCCGTGAAGCTGGCGTTGTGCTCTCTGCTTACGTCTCCCTTCTTCCTCGGCTTGCCTAGGTTGGCGAGCTTCTGCTCGATTAAGGTTTTGTGCACATCCACCCAGGTCGACCAACTGTATGTGTTGTAGCGCGACTCGGTTTGCCCTGTCAAAGTCGGCGCGTTTGAGTTCGATGCCGACGTGGAGTGCGCGGTAGCCCTCGTGGTGACCAAATCCAGCAAGCCTCTCGAGGTGCTTCCTGGTGGGCAGAACGACATCCTGGTTCTCTGTGCTTAGGTAGTTCTGGCAGAAGGAGATGCACTCGTAGGTCAGAAAGACCTTGGCTATGCTTCCATCTGGACGGGACCTGTTGCGAACGAATCCTTTGATGACATTGTTCAGCCTTTCGAACGGCATCATATTGTGCAGGAACGCTGGCCCGAGCTGGATGATGTCATCCACGACATGGACAAGAAGATGCACCATGATGTCGAAGAACGTGGGAGGGAAGTAAATCTCGAGCTCGCATAGTATCTCGACGATCTCTTCCTGTAGCTTGCTGAGCTTCTTCACGCCGATAGACTTCCTAGAGATGACATCGAAGAAGTTGCAGAGGCCAAACAGCGTCTCACGGACGTGCTCATCCATTATCCCTTGGATCGCAACAGGGAGTATCTGCGTCATCAGCACGTGACAGTCGTGAGACTTCATCCCGCTGAACCTCTTCTTCGCTACGTCCAGATATCTGCTTATCTTCCTAGAGTAGCCATGGGGAACCTTGACTCCTAGGAGGCAACTGCAAAACCTCTCGAGCTCCTCCTCGCTCAGAGTGAAGCATGCAGCTTTAAGCACCACCTCATTCTTATTAGCCCTTTTGTGGCGACCCTGGGTCCCTTCCGTTTGTTCATCGTGATCGCCGGCATCATCACTATCGGGGTACTAAAGTTCCTTCTTAATGCCAAGCAATTTTAGGTCGCTTCTTGCTTCCGGCCCATCCTTGGTCCTATCCGGCATGTTCATCAGAGTGCCGAGCAGGCTCTCGGTAACGTTCTTCGTGTTGTGCATCATATCGAGGCTCTGGGGCGTGTGGAGGACCTTCCAGTAAGGAAGGTCCTAGAAAACGGACCTTGCCTTCCATACTCCATGCAGCGGTGATTGTTGTTCCCTCGGCCGCTTCTTTCCTAGCGCAGGGCACTCTTCCCAATTCTCCAGAAGCTCCTTGATTTCTTCGCCGCTCAACGGTCGACGTGGGGCATTATCGAGCTCGTCTTTTCCATTGACAGGTCTCCGCATTTTCTCCACGGGTGATCCTTGCGGAGCCACGTTTGAGTCCTCTGGAACACGGTATTCCAAGATCCGGGATCCCTCGGAAGCTGCACATGCGGGGTCTTATCCATGCACCTGACACATGCACAGAATCCGTGGTTCACCTGGCACGCTACATATCCGTAACCAGGATAGTCCTGCACCGTCGTGAGCAACGCGGCTCTTAGGTCGAAATAATCTCCAATGTAGGCATCCCACGTACGTGCCGGCGTCTCCCACAATGTCGCAAACTCCTGTTTCAGGGAAGTGATAGGAAAGTACCGCACCACTTTTCGGGGAACTTTCTTGTTCCCTCTCTTGTACCGTCCCTGGCCGCACACCGGGCATGTGGTTATATCCGTGTACTCGTTTCGGTAAAGTGCGCAGTCATTGATGCATGCATGGTACTTCACGTACGGTAGGTCTAGTGGGCAAACTACTTTCCTCGCCTCCTCGATACTTGTTGGCAATGCGTTGTCCTTGGGAAGACGAGCGTGCCAGAATTTCATGTGAGCGTTGAAGCTAGTGTCGGTCCATTTGTGCTCCGCCTTCATCTCAGAGCCTTCAGGGTTACACTCAAGCGTGTATCCTCAGGCCGACACCCAGGATACAATGGATTCCTCCCGTCTACCTCCATCTGTGCTAGCTTGGCTTTCTCTCTGGCTGTAGCTCTCCCGTTGGCCGTCTGCTTGAGGAGGATTTCTTGAAGATGAGGGTCCCCCAAGGCCAAAGTTTGCGGCATGTCCGTGCTCCCGTCTTCTCCGCCGCCACCACCACCATCTGCTTCGGCATCGTCTCCTTCATGATGATCGTGTCCGCCGGCATCTCCTTCTTCATGATGATCATGTTCGTCAGCATCTCCTTCGTCATGGTGACCATGTCCGGGAGACCCTTCTTCCTCTCCCCCGCCCCCGGCCTCTTCTTCATCACGGCCACCGCCATCTGCCGACGACTCCTCATTCACTAAGAAGCCGGGCATGAAACCGCGTGTGAATAGGTGAGACTCCAGTTTCCCGGAATCAGGGTTGATCCACTTCCGGTGTTTGGACGTTTGGTACGGACATCTTATCTTGGCCATGTTGTTCCGAACCATGTAGGCCACCGTGTCAGCCTTGGATCTGACCACCCAGCGTTCGCTCATATGGATGACCATGGTCACCTGCGCATGAACATAGACCAAATTAAAGAGAGTATGTTAGAACCATGCACACACACACGGCGCGCACACATACATGCATGCATGATCGCTAGAAAATTTCGGCATGACCTATCTTTAAAATAGGACGTATGGCTAGTGCAGAAATTTGCCGAAATGGACGTGAATCAACATTTCGAAAAACCTCCATGCACCCAGCGCCGACAACATGCATTCAAGCAAAACACAAAGCTCCTCCACAAGAAAACATGCATTCAAGCACAACACAGAGCGAAGGAACATCGTCTCGCCATCGCACACCGCCCGCGGGACCATCTTCACCTACAAAACATCCATACGCACCGCGCCGAGGCCTGCCAGCCACACAAAACATGCATCACACAAGTACCCATGCACACCTCACAAATCTACAAACCAAATCTACACCACAACCATATGCATAGTGTAGCAAGAGGGTGTGGTGGGATGTGGTGGAGGAGGAAAGTATGGGTGGTTTAGTACCTTTACATGCAAGTAGGAGTAGCTTCCCCTCACAAGTACATGAATCAAAGTAGGTCTAGCTATCAACAATGGAGGTGAGTATGAGCAAAATGGAGTGGGAGGGAGGAGGGGGACGAGCTAGTTGAAGGTGGGAAGAAGGGAAAGGGTGGCGCATACGGCAAATGCTCCACAGAATGTCAAAATTCTGTGGCGCATATAGCTAGATGCGCCACAGAAAGTGAGAATTCTGTGGCGCATGTAGCCATATGTGCCACGGAATTTTGGCTTGCCCATGTGCTGGATCAGGCCCACATGGGCCCACAGGAATTATGTGGCGCATATGGCTATATGCGCCACAGAATTCTCACTTCTGTGGCGCATATGGATATATGCGCCACATAATTGCAAGAATTATGTGGAGCAATTGCTATATGCGCCACAAAATTAATTTTAGTGGAGCATTTTTCCTATATGCGCCACCGAATTAAAATCTACCTAGAATCGTTTTCCTAGTAGTGCGAGCTCCACCTCCAACGTAAAAAAGAAGCTCTCGATGGCAGCAATGACGAAGAGGTACCCCGGCGACCCCACGGTGGCGAACGGCTTTGGCCGGCGTTTCCTCCAGTCGTGGGAGGCGCAAACGCTGCACGACGCTGGCTACATGGCGCTGCCGGATTTCCGGTGCCCGCCCACCTGGAAGCTAAGCGTCGGCGGCGTGTCGGTGCCACCGGTGCCTCAGGACAACGAGATGGTGGAGGAGATCCAGGCTGCCATCATGGCGATGGAGGATCCAGAGCTTACCGAAGACCCTGGTAACTTAGTTTACTATGAGAATTTCTTTGTCGAGCACCGGAACTAGGAGCTCGCCGCCGATGATGGCCCGCCCAGCACGCCGCCAAAGCGCCACAACGCGGCAGAATGCCGCCGGTGGTGGAGCGCACCAGGACGGATGCTCGCCGTAATCCTGGAGCATATCGCTACCGGCAACCGCCCGAGATTGGGCTTCCCACCTCGCTCGCCACCGTCGATGGCACGGCATCGTCCAGCGGCAAACTGGCAGCCTAGGAGGACGGGAAGCCTCACCTCCTCGTCCTCCGCCGCCTCGACCTCGCGCTCATCCGGCCCTGCGCTGGCATTGTCACCGCGTGCCACCGGCAAGGCCACTCGCAGGCCTGCACTCAGCCTATGAAGCGGGAGACAGAGCCGTCAGTGCGCTCGCCACCGAGGACACGCTCGCGTGACATCGTGATCAACGAAGGCTGCGCGCCCTCGCACACGCTGAAGGACACCTTCTTCATGAAGATGGCGATGGAGAACTCCCTGAATGACATCCTTCCCCTGTAGGCCCCCGATGCCTACGCCTGGTCCAAGGCGGACTAGGAGAAGGAGGAGGCGGCGTGAGTTCGGTGTCTACAGGAGAAGGCCGAGAGACAGGCCAAGTGTCACGCCGCTTGCTAGCAACACGCCTACCAGGGTGCGCCGCTTATCATCCTCGACAACGAGGATAACGATGACCAAGGCGCCCCTGTTAGGTTTATGGCATAGAAAACAAAACTTTTCCTACGATGGGAACTATTATACGCCAAGATCTATCTACTAGATACAAGCAACGGGTGGATATACATCCATAGAGAACATACCCTCGAAGACAACAAAGCTTTGTTAACGAGATGGAACTCGTGGATGATGTAGTCGTTCACTTGCCGATCTCAAGATCATGTGGAAGTCCTAGCGCTGCAAACCAGCAACGCATGCGCACTCGCACACATGTTCAGGCCACCGAACAACCTCTACCTCCTCGCTCCAGCGATGCAGCGGAAGCAACAACTCCTTCCATATGAAATGCCACCGGGAACATGTATCTCGCTAATCTGAGACCATGGGGGAATAATACTAGAGGGGGAGAGAGATCCTTCACGAGGAGGTGTAAGTGAGAAGTGAGGAGAGGGGGGCCTTTTATAGGAGGAGGGGGCATCCCCTCCCCATGGCCGGCGCCCATGGAGGGTGCCCCTTCACCTCCCTCATTCATGTGGTGGTAACCCCCTCCACATAAATATGACCATTCACATTCTCTATTACAGTCTCGACTTTAAATGCATTAAATTTATCTGTTCTCTCATTTAATAAAACTCTTTTATTAATTTTATTCACAATTTTGTTAATTACTTTAATTAAAAACATTCACATAAAACCCCCTGCAACATTTCAACATTACATGTAGAACCAATTTCAGAAATTTCACCTGAAACAATTCCGGTGTCCATTCAAATAATTCCAGTGCTTTGCAATTCTTTCGTCTAGAACATATTTGCTCCAAATGGTGTTTGTCAACCCTTAAGTGTGTCACCCTACGGTTCGCGAGGCATGATCGAACCCCTCTCAAATCAATAATCAGAAGCTGGACCTAGAGATCCATACTGACTCCCACACATTCAACGATGATTTCTGTGATCGTGAGAACCTTTAACGCTAGTAACTAAATCCCTTTGTCTCGTGATGTATTACATGTCCGAGATTCGATCATCGGTATCTCCATACCTAGTTTGATCTCGTTACCGACATGCACTCTTTTCTCGTTCCCGTGATATAACATTCTATTGATCGCATCACTTGCTTGCAAGCTAACTAATGAGATATCACCGAGAGGGCCCAGAGTATATCTATCCGTCATCGGGATGAACAAATTCCACTCTTGATCCATGAGCCTCTACATAACACCTTCATAGCACTAAACCCACCTTTATAGTCACCCTTTCACGGTGTGACGTTTGATGTTATCAAGATACTCTTCTGATGTTAGTGATTAGCATGATCTCATGGTCTAAGGACTAGGATTAAATCGTATGGTGTTATAGCAATATAAACACAATGAATTTGATCATAATGCTATACTTCAGATGAATGTTCATCACATCATTTCACAAATGTTGTGACCTCGTTATTAACAACATCCAGTGTCCATGATCAGGAAACCTTGATCATCTTTTCAATCAACGAGCTAGTTTATAAGGGAGGCATAACTAGGAACTTCATATTTGTTTATTAAACACACCTATATTAACGTTTCTGTATTAATACAATTATAGCATGCAAAATAAACATTTATCATAAACAAGGAATAAGATAACAACCACTTTATTATTGCCTCTCGGGCATATTGCCTTCAGTCTCCCACTTGCACTAGAGTCAATAATCTAGTTTGAAAAACTTTGCGTATTGAAAAACTATGGCTTTCTGGTGTTGCATATATGCGATTGCTAGTGGTTAACATAATCTCCGGATCTGATAGTTTCAGGTCCGTGTGTATTTGCATGTCTTTGTGTCTCTACGCATCACTCATTCTCAAATGAGATGGCATTGTATAAACTTGGTCCTTTGGTGAGACCTTTAGTTCGTTTGGGTGAAAATATGTTGATATTATTTCCATAAAATATAACTTCATAGTATTAGCCCACTTTGAACTACATCTAGTTTGATAAAAAACTACTTGATACAAATGCCCTCCTTTGCCACTACTATAGCAGTCATATACTTAGCCTTTTGTTGTAGTATTTGTCACAATGTCTCAACTTTTGAACTCATCCAAATCCATCATGGAACCTCCTTTCCATTACATTGTGCCACCCATAGTTTAAATTCAGATAAATTTAATTTGTATCTTGTGACAGACTAGTATCAATGTGAAGGGGTTCCGTGAATGAAAACAATAAAATTTTACCCTATGCCCCTGAACCCCTGATGTTGCCAGGACCTATCTATTAGTAATACAGTAACGAGAGGGGCTTTTCGCGAACTTACCTTTGAAGACCGAAAAGCGTTGTCAACGCTCAGGAGAGCATGGTTGATGTAGACGGGCCGAAGCTAACCTCAAGGTCATGATGAAGTCCTTGCGCTCTTGTGGCTCCAACGACTTGAGTGCCTCAAGTGTGCCACCTCGCGGGGAGTTATACACGTCCAGTGCCTGACGATGACTCCCGCTTGCCCAATCCAGCAGCAGTTGTGGAAGTAGAGCTCCTAGATCTGAATCCCATAGCGTGACGGCGCTCCGCGGTAAAGATGTCTCTCGTTCGCGCAGTCCGAACTTGGGACCACGGTCACGGGAGAGAGAGAGAGAGAGAGAGAGAGAGAGAGAGTATCAATTGGAGGTATCCCTAAAAGAGAGAAACCTTTTATTGAATATTGTGTGTATTTATCTGGCCAAATACCCCTACTATATATAGGGGGAGGGGAGGTATTACCTCCCTCAAAGTCCTAGGGTGCGACTAAAGGAGGAGGAGAGGGGGCGTCGCCGGCCAGCCCTAGTGGGCCCAGCGTGGGGGGCTTGGCCCAGTCGGCCACCCCCTTGCCCCTTTTCTCCTCTTGCCTTTCCCTCATGGGCCCTTCTCCCTACGGAATTGGCCCATTAAGCCTTTTGACCATTTAATTGATTTTATCTTTTATTAAATAATTATGAATAAATGATTAAATCAATATTTAACATTCATTCACATATTATTCAATCTCCGTGGCTATGGAACACCTTCCACCTCGACTTTGGACATCCTCTGGACTTACCGAAACCCTTCCAGTTTTCTCTCTTCTCTTCTTTGGTGATTCTACCGATCCTATAAAAACTCTCTAAGCATCATCAAGCCCTGAAGCGTGATACCCCACGGTTCAGGAACACTCTAGACATGGTCGGGACACTCCTGGACCAATGATCGACAGAGGGACCTGGATGGCCATGTGACCCCTATGCATTCCATGAAGATCTTTCGTCGTTTGAACCGGGACAGTCGTGTCTTATTACCTTTGTCTCTCGATACTTGCATTGCCCGAGATCTGATCAATGACATCACCATGTCGTGTTCAATCTCGTTACCGAACAATGCTACTTGACTCGTTCTGACAAGTGATATCACTGTGATCAAATCACACGTTGTGCAGCTATTGGATATAACTTTTCCAAGTGGGCCCTAGAGTATCTTTCCGTCACGTGGACGGACAATTCCCGCTCTTGACATATATTGCCTCTACGGTTCCTCCGAGTACCTGAACACACCTTTATAATCACTGTATTACCAAGTGACGCTTGATGCTATCTAAGCACTCTTGGGAGACAGTGATTGATATAGCCTCATGGTCTAAGGAATAGTCTACGAGAATCCATTTCTAATCATCGTAACTTGAACTTAGTGACATGATCGGGTCACGATGTTTTGGTTGGGTATTGGTTCATCATCTCATTCTCAGAATAAGTTGACTCCATTTCCAACTGGCATAAATGCCACATGATCAGGAAACCTTGATCATCTGTTGACCAATGAACCAGTGACTAGAATTTCACTGGGAACCCCTGGTTGTTTATATATCACACGTGTATTGATGTTTCCTCTCAATACAATTATAGCATGATATAAAGCTTAATCATAAACTTTATGAAATATGATAATAATAATAATTATTATTTGTCTCTAGGGCATATTTCCAATAGTCTCCCACTTGCACTAGAGTACAAATAAACTAGCTGCATTTGTTCTTAATCATTGGCACCATATATCCCGGTACCCTGAACATGCTTGCTCATGGAAGAGGTTGAGTCTTGGGCATGTACTTTACAGTCCCAAATCCTTTGCAACTTACTAATGTCACCTAGATTGACATTAATACTTTATCATCACATGATAACATATTTGTGTATGCATCGTCTCTATGGCAGCAGAACAAGGCCGAATTCCAGGAGCCTACAGTGACTTCAGATCAACCTCGAGGGCTTTCTCATGGGCACTGTGCCCTGGGACACATCATTCTACATTAAAAGTGAACAAGCCCCACCATAACATTATACAACACTTTAGATGGTACCGTTATCTATTATTATAAATGTAATCATCGAAACATGAGTGCACCCTGTGCAACTTTCAATGTTTTGTTCACCTCGCTTCCTACTTGACTTTAGTCAGTATTACAGGAGTTTCCAACGTATTCCCTTATAACATAACTCTTTATGCTTTTAAGATATGCCATCCTTTATGGATTTGGAAAACATGTCTACACTACTCTATTAGACACTGCGGACAAACTTAGCTCAACGTTCAGTGATTCGAACTTAATCACTTTTCAAACATTTCTTATTGGATCATATATTATGTTAAGTTACTATCATGGTTTTCTAAGATGGAACCTATGTCTAAACATAGTGGATGATGATGATCCTTTTCTTTCTTTCAACCATCGATGTTAAACTTAATACTATTCCTAATTTGAGTTATTAAGGACCAGTTCCTTAATTAACTTCTATTCTGAAACCCTTTTCAGAATCCTTTAAGGAATACTACATAATATCATAATACACTTATTATCAACTTCTACCCCTTATAAATCATTATTTATCGGTACTTGCGCTTTTATTCTTAATGTGTCGTATACACACTTAAGTATCACTCCTTTAAGCTCCCACTCAAAATATGTTCCCAACATATTTGGGTATGAGTCACTACTCTTACTCAAACTATGTTCCTGCATATTTGAATTTGAGACTTAGATTGCTCCCACTCAAAAATATGTCATTCACATATTGTTTTAGGAAGATTTTTATAGCTCCCACTCAATTTCATGCAAATTGCATATCCACTCACTATTTTGAACAACTTCAAAATCCTTTGATGAAATATCAAACTTGGAGATTTACTATGAGACATTAGTACTTTTACTTGTTTTAAATCCACTAGACATTCATCACACTTGAATCAAATTCATTTGAATTCGTCCAATACTTGACAAATTGTGCCTTTGTCATTCACCCCCTTTTCCACTATGGCTTTGCAGTCATTTGTGAAAATTCAAGTAACTCCTTTACTTTGCAAAATTTAGCAACGAATTGCTTTCTAATCTCAAGGGAATTTTGCTTCTAGGATTTCTCATAACTTTAGTTTACCATTATTTCCTTAGTAATTCGTAGATATGTCATATTCTAGTAATCATGACAAATGATTGACAAATGTCTCCATACAAGATATGCGATGCATTTTGAATCCTACTTTATGTAGTGAAAACACTAGTGGGGAAAACATAATGATCATTATCATTGATTCTTTCCTTTGTGAAGAGTGTCATTTAGAAACACTAGTTTTGCTTCTCTTTTGGTTTCAGCTATTGATTTCGTATTCAAAGTTTTCCAATGAATACTCTACAAGGAGTTATTCGCTATTATTTTGGTTATATCGAATAATCCCAAAACTTTTACGATGATCCATACTAGATATGGAGCCAATCTCACTAATCCAGATGGTTCACTATATGTTCTAATTGAGTGCTAACTATTTCTAACTAATGGCCTCTACATCTATATTACAACAATTTATTTGGTGCCATCTATTTACCCACTTTGATATCAAATATCATATTGTGATGCTTTGCATTTTGACGTTTCAAAACGCTTTGCATTCCACAATTCTTTTTATGCCACTCTTATAAAGTCAAATTTCATTACTATTGATCAAATCACAGTAATTAGATTCTCATTTAACTTTAATACCCTTTGTTTCATGAAATACTTTGACGATATCAAATAGTTTCATCCTTATGTTTCCTTTGATAAACTTATTTACACATTTAAACAATCATATAATGATAAACACCATTTTTGTTAAAACACAATACATCGAATATGTATTTACTTTTAACAATTCATTAAAACACTTTGTATTTAAGCAATACACGGTGTTTAAGTTATTTTGCTGAACTTAGGCATGAGTCATATGTGAAAAGAAAACAAGTGTCTTTCACATATTATCAATATAACTTTGAATTTAAACAATGGTTTCATTCATTAATGAACATATCATTAAGTTGGGTATTTTAAGGCATTTTAATATTTTACAAATTTTCATGTATTATCAATTAGTTTCATAACAAGGATAATTCACACATAATCGAATAAGATATGAACATGAATAGAGATCATTCATAAAAGTGGAACAACCATTTGTTACAACTGATATGAATAACCGTCTCACAAAGTGTGAGACACACTAAAGAAGTTCACAATCTATCGATTACAATAATCATCCTAAAACATAAACTAAGTGATAAATGTTTGAGGGAGAGTGTCGTTGGCCATCATCATCATTCTCGCCATCAACATGCAATGTCACCTCCTCTCCAGCAAGCACCTCTATGCAGAAGGACCTGTTTTCAGCAAAACAGAAAAAGTATCAAATATACTTAACACTACAAAATGTGTTTGCAAGATTATAACATTATAAAATTGTATATCGAATATATAGCTTTGTCATCGATGACCTCTCCGACAACAGGTTCAATCATCACATTCCTGAGATGTGGTATGAACCTGTGGAAATCATGTGTTTCCACATCGCCTCTCATAATGCAAGTCCTGACTTGTGCTTGGTAGCTTGGTGGCAGTGACCGCAACACAACACCATTTTCAAAAGAGCTTGTCATCCAGCTATCCAGGAAGTATGCATGCCTCATGTACGCATCATGTATGCGCTCCAAGTGGTCGTCAAGTGATGAGTCCTCCTCTATCTTAATGGAGAGCAAGTCTCCTATAAGCTCATGCTCCCATATGCATGCTTGTTCCTTGAAATGTGTCCTAAGCTGTAGTATTACCGTACGAGGGTCAACATTACCCACGACAGGCCACAGCTCATCCACCATTCCGAAACGCATCGTAACTGAAATTAAGGAGGCCATCTTACGATAGTAATAGCGGTCTTCCCACTGCTCTGGGGTCTCTAGGTCACTAGGCTGATCCAAATCCATCTTGTTGAGTATATAGTCGACCACGTTATTCTCGCTAAGGAGAACATGGATACGCGCAACCCATATAGAGAAGTTTGATCCGTCTAACCTGAGCTTCTCTCCTTCTAACCAACCAATCGTCAATAGAAAAGGTAGCATCAGGGAGAACCTTTTTTCTACATTTATAATTGCAAAAAGTAATTTAGACTAAGTTTATAATTAAATGAGTTAATAATAAATCCACTCACAAAGACCTATCTCCTGAAGGGCTCTAGTGATAACACGACCCCTTTTCCCCACATCTCCCCCGATCATCATAGCCATCAATGTGGGTTCTAGGGTGGACGCTAAACGTCGGTCACATCATTCATGCGACTCGTGCTCGGTCTTTTGACCATCTGCGTTTTGAGGCCATGTCTGCTACATGCTAGGCTCGCCAACTCAACCTTAGTGTATTCGCTGTGCAACATGGCTTACACCCACTATATGCGAACGTAGATATGTCTAACACCCTCTCATCACGGCATGCCTCATACCGAAGAACTTTCTTGGTGGTGCACACTAAGGGAGAACACAAGCATTGATAATTTTTAAACAGGGATCATCTTATTAGGCTAGTGTCGAGTATATAATACTAGCACACAATAAGATATAGAAACAATAACATTGAATGTAAATGCGATGTGATATGATCCTTCACATCGTGATCTCCATCCGTCGTCACCGGATTCCGGCGCTAGGGTTCCTGTACCGTAGCCCGGTGTCTTTCCGGTGTGGTAGTCTATCACCTATGTGACTATCTACTACTACGTAACATAAGGTAATCACTTTACCTTTGCCAACACCATATCACAAAGCAACGCCCCCTGCAAAACAAAGTTGGACGCCTCTACTTTATCTTTGCATGTTTTTACGTTGCTGGATGGGCTTTCGCACAAGAAACGTTCTTACCTACGAACTTTCACCACAACGTTGATCAAGTAGTTGTCTATACTATACCCCTTTTGGGGCCCTCCGTTGCAAATGGCATACCAACTAATGCAAGAGAGACAGACACACCCACTACAAGAATTTGGACGATCTGTGACTTTTTTTATGACACGACCTAAAAACGTCGTGGATTCCTGATGTTCTAGAACGTTTTGTCGTAACAAGCTCCAAGCCCCTCAAGCCCGGTTATCCATGACGTTCCTTGTTTTCATCGTGGCAAATTCGTTGTAGATTTCATCCCAGGCCCTAAAGCCCAGTTTGCCATTTCATCTGGTGAATTCGTCGTGGATTTCGTCACGGCACATATTCGACAATTTTTTTCACATCGACCGTCTCCTTCGTGCTTCAACCCCACTTGTCAGCTCGATGTCGACGTTACATACGTAGTGTATCTCACGGTAGTGCTGGGTTCGACGCGGCTTCGTGACGTTTTCCGCCGGCCCCAGCTGTCAGTGCGTTTGATAGAAATTAAATAACACAAAAACATTTCGTGCAGGTAGACGGAATCGAACCGTCAACCAATATTTTGCAGAACTAACTTGCAACCGATGCATCTTTCCATTGGTTTTGTGCTCATCTACAACTTTATTCTGTATATTACATACCAGCTCTCAATCACAGGAAAGCAACAACATGAACACAATGAACCAAAATATATACATAACATATGGAGATAATATTACTTAGCATGTAGAGCACCAGGTTGACATCAAGTTCATTACCACTACAAGTTCACTGACAACATATTACGTTAATGGTTCATCCAACACCACAACATAAACAAGCAAATACTTTTTGGCCTCACTACAGAACATTAACCCATGAAGGCATGTAGCCCCTCATTTAAAAATGTGAAGATGCACACATTCTCCTCCCTTATTCCAGCGAGTTCGAGAATATTAGACTAGCCTCTTGTCATCTGGGCAGCATCATTCATGCCTTGGAAGAGGTTAACATGCTCATAGTGGTCTTGTAGGAGCATGCGAGTGGTAACACCTTTGGGATATAGCGGTTGAGGTGTGCACGGCTATAGATAACTGAAAAGTACTGTAGGAGAAGAATAATATTAGTTGTTGGCTAGAGTTCACTGTGCATAATAAAATTTAACTATTGAAATGTCAAATTTTAACCATTTTGGCCTTCCCACTTATGACATTTGACTTGTTCATCTTGCACACATAGTATGGTATAGATGGCTTGTGTCGTTTAACTAACACTTTGTGGGAAGCAACTTAGTCTGAAGTCAATTCCAAATGGTTTCCAAACACGCAGTGCTCATCGAATTCCTCAAGCCCCATCATACTTGGACCTAGAAAGAAAATATTAGAAAGTAATAATCTATATCTGCATATATATAAATGTAGCAAAACATGTATATAATGCCACACCTCTAGGAATAAGGATCCTCAGTTTCTCGACTGCTCTAGATCTTTTCATATAAGATTTAGCACTTCGTCTTGCTATCTTAGCTTTCATCTTGCGAAAAACTACAGCAACAGGTTTCTTCACATCATCATTAGATGAGACATCGATGACGACATCATCCTTCGTAGCCTAAATTAGACATTGCACTAATTAGAATGTTTAGTTTTTATGCCATATACAGTAGTAGTGCCAATAGCATCAATTTTAGAACCTGCTCATGTATCTCCCTAGCCTTCATCGTACCTGCCCCAAAGAGTAAATACAAGAATTAAGTTAGAATGCAATTATAATTAGTCAATTATTATGAGAATCAAATTCAGTGACTAAACTAAAGGGCGCTTCCAGTGAACTAGATTGAGCCTTGCCGTAAGAAGCAACCTCGACGCGTGGAGCACTAGATTGTGAGTACATACGCGCTGCCATAGAACAAGGAGGCAATGCATCGAACTAGAACTAATTAAATAGCAACATCGACGTGGTGTCCTAGAACAAGGAGGCGATGTGTCGAACTAGAACGAGGAGGCGGCCACATCGCCGGCCGGTTAACGAAGGGTTGACGCGGTGAAAGGGCCCTAGGTTGAGGAGCACTTACATGTCAGTTTGTAGCCTCCGCTGCCATCGTTGTCGCTGGGATTTGGTCATTCATGGGGAGGGGAGAGGGTTTTCTCTAGCGTGGACTTGGGGGAAGTGGTGTGGTGGGGGAAGTGGTGTGGGATTTGGGAGTGGCATGGAGGGGAGAGGGTTTTTTCTACCTGCTATGACAGGTCGGTCCCATGCGTGAGTGGTTTTGGTTCACAGTGGGATCGTATGGTAGGCTGACGAATGGGTCCCACGTGGACTGATTAACATCACACTTTTTCTACCAGAAAAAGAGCTTTTGTTCAGCCAAGTTTGACAGACAGAATAAAAACACAATGTTGTGGCTAATTTTCCAAATGAATAACTATTAATTCCATGAACTAAAGTACAATCATATTGATCAGTTCAAAGGCATTCACACAACCATTAGTTCAACAGAAAACATGCAACACAGTGATACATTGCAAATGTATCTATAATTTTTGATGTTCCATGCTTAGTTTTATCCACTTTCTTGTGTTTTGTTCCAACTTTGGAGTAATTTTCATATGATTTCTTGGACTAACCTATTAACAAGAGCCACAGTGCCAGCTGCCTGTTTTCTGCTGTTTTTGGTTCCAGGAAAGTCAGAAAATGAATATTCTCGGAATTGGACGGGACAAAAGCCAAAGTGCCTATTTTTCCGGAAGGGATCAAGTGCTAGAATACGAGACGGAGAGGGGCTAGGGGCCGGCCACACCACCTGGCCACGCGGCCAGGCTTGGCCCGCGCCAGGGGGTGGTCTGGCCGACCCCAGCACCCCCCCGGCCTCTCCTTCTGCCTATAAGTTTCCCTCGGGACGAAAACCCTAAGTACCCGATCGAAAATCCACGAAAGAGTCTGTAGCCATCGCCGTCTTTGTCCCTAGATCGGGGCGATATGAAGCTCTTCATGGCACCCTTCCGGAGAGGGGAATTCACCCTGGAGACCTTCTTCATCACCATGCAAGCCTCCGGTGTGATGCGTGAGTAGTTCATCCTTGGACTACGGATCCATGTAGTAGCTAGATGGCTGGTTTCTCCTCCTTTGTGCTTTCATGTTTAGATCTTGTGAGCTCCGTTCATGATCAAGATCATCTATTTGTAATTCATACATGTTGTGTTTGCAGGGATCCGATGGATATTGAGATGCTATTTCAGATTGATTATTGATTTTATCATGTCTTTGTTATTTGAGATCTTACATGCTTTCCGTTGTTAGTAGCTATCTTGGCCAAGTAGATGCTAGCAACTCCAAGAGTTAGTATTTATGCTCGATAGTGGGTTCATGCCTCTGGTAATCTGGGGAAGTGACAGAAATCTCTAAGGTACTAGATGTGCTGTTGCTACTAGGGAGAAAACAACAATCCTTTGTTCATAGAACAATCGTATTGTTTACTTTACACGCAGTTCGTAAAGCAATAATCTGTTGCTTGGAACTTAATACTGGAGGGGGTTTGGATGATAACCTAAAGGTGGATTATTAGTCATAGATGCAGTTGGATGGCGGTCTATTTATTATGTTGTAATGCCCAATCAAGTCTCAGAGGAGTCAAGATGATTAGTATATGCATGTATTGCTTTCTCGGTGTTTGTCAATTGCCCCGCTGTAATTTGTTCACCCAGCATGTTATCTATCTAAGGAGAGCCACCTCTAGTAAACTATGGATCCCGGTCCTTTTACTTTACATACAATCTACAACTGTTTACTGATTTCTGTTTACTTTCTGCAAACTTTTACTTCCTTCCATTCGATACGTTTAATCCTTTGTTTTCCGCAAAACATGGTGAGATTGACAACCTCATCGCAAGTTGGGGACAACGTTCTGTGGTTGTGTTGTGCAGGTCTCCACGTTGCTACTAGCACCAGTAGTGCGCCCTGCCAAAGCTCAGCTAGTAACACCTTTGGGATGTTTCCTTGCTCCTACTGGTTTGATTAAACCTTGGTTTCATAATTGAGGGAAAACTTTCTGCTGTGCTCATCATACCTTCCTCTTGGGGTTCCCAACGAGCTCTACGTTGATCGTCGAGTGCATCAATATCTTTTCTAGCACTGTTGCCGGGGACTGAAGTACAAGAAGAAGCTCCCACGTCAACTATGCACCAGATCTTTTCTGGCGCCGTTGCCGGGGAGTCAAGGGCATCTTCACAAGGGGAGTCCCTCATAACCAATCTTTATACTTTGTTGTTTTTGTTTTGCTTAGTTTCTTTTCGCTTTGTTTGCTTGTTTTGTTATTCAAAAATCAAAAAAAAATTAGTTTTACTTGTTTTGCTTTCTTATTTGAAAACACACAAAAAATTAAGTCTCCCTTAGTTGTCACTTCTCCCTTAGCTCACCATGTTGATCCCTACATTCACCCTGAAAGACCTTCCCATTGGTAGTGGTTCTATAATTGGGAAAGATAACATTGAAGAATTCTTTAATCATGTTAGTAAGCATGAGGATACGGAGGATAGGTCCCTCGTCGAACTTGCTCCAAATTATGAGATTGCTGCAGCTTCTTTAGTTCACATGTTAGAAGCTAGGTTTGTTAACCTCAACCCCTTAATGCAAGTAATGTTTCTTAAGCTTAAAGAAATTGAGGATCCTGAAAAGAGGGATTTTATTCTAGAAACTTTGTTTAAGGAGTTCTATGATGTTGCCAAGGAAGCTAGAAAAGTTTTTGAACATTTCAATATGCTAGGCTCATGTGTAGATGTTGTTGGTACACGAGAAAAGATGAACAAAACCGAACCTAATGGGGAGGAACCTAAGATACCAATACCCTTTAAACTAGTAGCAATACATGATGCCATAGAAAATAATCTTGATTGGATTGTTCCTGCAAACCCTTTTGATCAGAATAGTGAACCCAAGAGCATTGAGGGAGGATCCTCTAAAACTTATTTGGATGATATACCTTGCCTTGTTGAAAATATTTTTGGTATTGATCTTAATGCTTCTTCATTTGAGAACACTTGATTCTTTCTTTGCTTCTTATGCCTAACTTAAAGACGTTAAAGAAAAGTACTTGTTGGGAGATAAACCAAGAGTTTTAGATGAGTCTTGTAAGTTATTACCTCTGTAATAACCTCTCCTTATCCTTTTTATTTGCTTTTTGTGCCAAGAATAACCTCTAATGAGAGTGAAGTAATGATTGGGAAAGTTGCTGTCCCGAAACAGATTTCTGTGCTTCACCGTAAAAATTCCTGAGAGAGCTCTGTACGTCGGACTGAGCTGTAATTTTTTTTTATTCTGCCCCAGGTTGTTATATAACTTTCGTTAGTTAAACACTTTTTGATTTGAGCAACATAAGGTCTTCGAAAAAATTCGTCTTTACCTGCTGGTCTGTTTTGACAGATTTCTGCTATTTTCTCCATTTGCTTCTTGTTAGTTCCTTCTTGAGTTCCTTTGGGGAATTGAGATTTTTGAGGGAAGTGCTATAGTAGCTAGTATTCTAATGGAAGTTTATTTGGTGATAGAACTGAACCTTGAGACTTATTTATCTTAAGTGCACTAATGTTGCTAATGAGATTGTGTGAAGTTTTGTATGAAGGAAAATTTTCAGGTGTATGGAAGGAATAAGTAATGAGATGAAGGACGGACTAAAGCTCAAGCTTGGGGGTGCCACACGTGTCACCCCAAGAAATATCCAAGAAGTACAAGCGTCAAAGCTTGGGGATGCCTTGGCATCCCCTCTTTCATCAATAAAAATCCCAGGTTTCTTCCAAACACTTCATTTTTATTGTTTCATGCACAGTTGTGTTGTTCTTGGAGCGTCTTATTTTTCGTTTTTGTTTTGGTTTTTCGTTTGCTTTAGTTTGCTTAGTTTGCTGAATAAATTGGTTGGACCCCCTCTTCCATACGTTGGTTTGCAAATAGTTTGGTTTGGTTTGGAAAAGAGTAGGAAAGTTCATGCTTATGTGGTAAAAAGAGCTCGTTTTTGACTGTGGCCTAAGCTTTGTCATGCCATTCTTGATATTGTTTTAGCTTTATGCTTAGTATACTTTGCTGTAGCATGAATTTTTATAAACAATTGAGATTGCTTAATGTGCCTTGGATGAATCATGCGTTGTTTTATCATATTAAAGCATAGTATAGTGGTATTCTCCTTTGATGCTTTATTTGGGTTGACTTGGCGCATGCTCACACCATGTTATGACTATCTCAAGTCACCATAGCCTTTATGATCCTTTAGTTTTCAACTTGTAGTATCACTTTATGCTTTGATCAATGATGTTTTGTCGCTCTGCATGATTATGGCCATTATTGCTCTCTTAGTTTGTCGCTCCCAGTCTTTTGCTAGCCTCCACAACCAAGTATGAGTTCCACTCATGCATCCAACTCCCTAAACCAAGTTATTCCAAAGAGTCCACCATACCTACCTACTAGCTTATGCTATTCCAAGTATATTCATACTTTTCTTGAACTTCCAAATTAAACTTGTTATGAGAAAACTAGTGATTAAAGCTCTCACGAACTTGATGGCACACTTTACTTTTTGCATCTAATAAACTTGAACCATTGGGTCCTTCTTTGTTGCGTATATGCTTGCGCTTTATAAGTTGAAATTAGCAGAACCATGTTTCATGGGGAACGCTTTCAACATTGCACTTGTACTTTGTACCCCGTTGATATGATGTTCTTTTGCTTACGGATCCCGGCGGTGTGAAATAAATGTGGAACTTGTAAGATCATGGAGTTTGTATGTGTGTTAGAGAAACGCCTAGGCCGCTAACCTAAGCCATGCCTAATCATGGTGGAAACTTGCAGCATCACCATAATGAGCACTCTATGAAGCATCCTCAATAAAAACCTATGCAAATAGCAAATAAAAAGATCGCTGAGATGCTCATTGTCTGCTTGCCTTGTCATTTTGATTATGGGAAAGCTCATGTATCATGTGCAAGGGGTACCCCGTTGGCGGTTCTTAATGATACACATATACTTACAATGACAAGAGCTTACTCGTGACTAAAGTTGAGTAGCATGAGGATTGGTCTTCGTAAGTAAGGGGCATGAGATTTCGGTTTATAACTTGTCAAGCATATCCTCTTAGTTGTGTCACTTTAACCTTAATCACTTTCAAGATGCTTATGATAGGGGCAATGAGAGCTGAAAGGTATAAGTACCATAATTTTTGGAAGCTCTTTATGAGACTTGAATCCCTACTCCCTTTTACAAAAGGCCTTTCTTCCACCATTATATTGAGTCTCCACCTTCTATCTTTATGCACTTACTTTGAGAGCATAGTGGCCATTCTAAGTTCTATGTGCATTGTCCCAAGACTAGTTGATTGATGCATAACTTGTTATTGCTTGTTTTAAACTATTGTATCTAGTCACTCTTATGAACTTTGAAGTTGTCCTATGCATTTATATTTGCTACTCTATTGAGGGACAAGCTGAATACTATTATGCTATGTTTTCTTTATGTGAAACAAACAAACGTCTTGCAAGGCATGTTATTCATGAATCTTTTGTTTGTACCTTTTCATGTTGCATCATAGTTTCTTTGCCTATTGCTAGAACTTTGTCTTTCATGTTATGATTGAAGTACTATGATCCCAACTTTGAGTTTTGCAAATACTTTGATCAAGTCTTTGATGGTGCATGTCACCTCAAAAATTATTTCTTTTTATCACTTGCCTACTCGAGGACGAGCAGGAGTTAAGCTTGGGGATGTTGATACATTGCAAATGTATCTATAATTTTTGATGTTCCATGCTTAGTTTCATCCACTTTCTTGTGTTTTGTTCCAACTTTGGAGTACTTTTCATATGATTTCTTGGACTAACCTATTAACAAGAGCCACAGTGCCAGCTGCCTGTTTTCTGCTGTTTTTGGTTCCAGGAAAGTCAAAAAATGAATATTCTCGGAATTGGACGGGACAAAAGCCAAAGTGCCTATTTTTTCGGAA
Organism: Avena eriantha; assembly: GCA_910589775.1. Lineage (NCBI taxonomy): Eukaryota > Viridiplantae > Streptophyta > Magnoliopsida > Poales > Poaceae > Avena > Avena eriantha. The sequence continues at coordinate 137,491,801 of OU342744.1, read as the reverse complement.
GGGATCAAGTGGCCGAATACGAGACGGAGAGGGGCCAGGGGCCGGCCACACCACCTGGCCGCGTGGCCAGGCTTGGCCCGCGCCAGGGGTTGGTCTGGCCGACCCCAGCACCCCCTCGGCGGCTCCTTCCGCCTATAAGTTGCCCTCGAGACGAAAACACTAAGTACCCGATCAAAAATCCACGAAAGAGTCTGTAGCCGCCGTCATCTCTGTCCCTAGATCGGGGGAATCTGAAGCTCTTCCTGGCACCCTGCCGGAGAGGGGAATTCACCCTGGAGGCCTTCTTCATCACCATGCAAGCCTCCGCTGTGATGCGTGAGTAGTTCATCCTTGGACTACGGATCCATGTAGTAGCTAGATGGCTGGTTTCTCCTCCTTTTTGCTTTCATGTTTAGATCTTGTGAGCTCCGTTCATGATCAAGATCATCTATTTGTAATTCATACATGTTGTGTTTGCGGGGATCCGATGGATATTGAGATGCTATTTCAGATTGATTATTGATTTTATCATGTCTTTGTTATTTGAGATCTTGCATGCTTTCCATTGTTAGTAGCTATCTTGGCCAAGTAGATGCTAGCAACTCCAAGAGTTAGTATTTATGCTCGATAGTGGGTTCATGCCTCTGGTAATCTGGGGAAGTGACAGAAATCTCTAAGGTACTAGATGTGTTGTTGCTACTAGGGAGAAAACAACAATCCTTTGTTCATAGAACAATCGTATTGTTTACTTTACACGCAGTTCGTAAAGCAATAATTTGTTGCTTGCAACTTAATAATGGAGGGGGTTCGGATGATAACCTGAAGGTGGATTATTAGTCATAGATGCAGTTGGATGGCGGTCTATGTATTATGTTGTAATGCCCAATGAAGTCTCAGAGGAGTCAAGATGATTAGTATATGCATGTATTGCTTTCTCGGTGTTTGTTAATTGCCCCGCTGTAATTTGTTCACCCAGCATGTTATCTATCTAAGAAGAGCCACCTCTAGTGAACTATGGATCCCGGTCCTTTTACTTTACATACAATCTACAACTGTTTATTTCTTTGTGTTTACTTTCTACAAACTTTTACTTCCTTCCATTCGATACGTTTAATCCTTTGTTTTCCGCAAAACACGGTGAGATTGACAACCTCATCGCAAGTTGGGGACAAAGTTCTGTGGTTGTGTTGTGCAGGTCTCCACGTTGCTACTAGCACCGGTAGTGCGCCCTGCCAAAGATCAGCTAGTAACACCTTTGGGGTGTTTCCTTGCTCCTACTGGTTCGATTAAACCCGTGTTTCATAATTGAGGGAAAACTTTCTGCTGTGCTCATCATACCTTCCTCTTGGGGTTCCCAACGAGCTCTACGTCGATCGTCGAGTGCATCACATAGGCATGCACACAACCATTAGTTCAAGCATGCACCACAAAGCATGCACACACAATCATCCGTTCAACACACGCATGCACACATCCATCAGTTCAAGCATGCAACACAAATCATCCAACACTCCACCACCATAAGCTAGAACTACTATTTGTCTGTATCATCTTGTACTTCATCTTCTTTATCACTGCAGTACTCCTCAATGGTGTTGTCTACTTCAGGCTCACTGTTAACTTCCTCCTCTTCAATAGCTTTGCTTTTTCCTCTGATACGATCGAACACTCAAGCATCTATGATGCGGCCTCCGTTGACAGAGGGTCGATGTTTCCTGAAAGGCAGAGCCTCAGATACAGTATCATTGTCAAAGCCTACAAACTGTTGGTATGCTACATCAGTATGCACCGCCTCCTCCTCCTCTCCTTCAGCAACATCAAACTTATGTCTTTGAACTATTTGTTGAACCACCCGCCAGTTTTTGCCCTTGGCTATGTCTAGCACGTAGAACACTTTGTAGCCTGGGTTGCCAAGATATAGCTGTCATCTTTGTACCAAAAAATTGGTAATGTTGACACTATGGAAGAATTTATCATACACCATCTCAGTATCCTTGTGGCCCTCAAGCTGATATCAATCGCAGTGGAATAACACAATTTATCGTTGGTGTTCCAAATTAGAGTTAAAATACAGCACCTTGATATCCTTGAGGACACCATAAAAATGGATATCCTTCTCCAAGTGACAACCGTCAGTCATTACTCCACTGTTTTGTGTTTTCTTTCCCTTCTCATGATTAGTGGTGAGGAACCGAACACCATCCACAATACAAGCTGAATATGTTCTTACTCGGAAGTCTGGGCCACACGCCAATGCAAAAAGATCTTCATCCATAGCTTCTGGATTCTCCTATCGCTTTTTCATGATCTGTATGTACCGCAGCAGAAATACAATATGGTCAAATCATGCATGGAAATGCTATATATAAAGGACAGAGATAAATGCAAAAGGAAACTAACATGGTCCTTGAACCATCTTTGAAATCCCCGCTCAAGCCTTCTTTCCACATTGGGCATCCCATCGTTCACCAGTTGTTCTCGGTGAAGACTGCAATCCAGAGAGTAACTCGAAATTAAAATATTTAGGTGTATGGCAATATTGGATTCATAAGTATGGGAGATCAGAACATACATGATATATGGCTTAACCTCCTTGCAGTTTTTTAGGACATACCAAGTCATCTTGTGTATCTACTTTTGGAGGGTCAAATCAGTATCATCGCTTCCTCCATAGCAGGTAACATGGCTTCCTCTAATCAAATTCACACCATGGCCAAACACATCACAAGCTGATTCATGTTGGTCACCTACATTTCTCGCTGGTCGATTGAATCTTGTCACAATATCATCAAGGTATCTAGCAAAAAAAGTCACGCACTCGGTAGCCATGTAGGCCTCTGCCACTGAACCTTCTAGACATGACATGTTCCTGACATATCTCTTCAGAGTACACAACAACCTCTCTATTGGATACATCCACCCATAGTTCACAGGGCCTCAGAGCATTGCATCATTAGGTAAATGCACATCCAGGTGGACCATCACATCAAAAAACGCCGGCGGAAAGATGTGTTCAAGTTTGCACAGAATTACTAGGATTTCATCTTTGAGCCTTTCCAACACCGACAATTTCAAGTTTTTACTACACAATTGCCTGAAAAAATTTCCCAGCTCTCCAAGTGTCGTGTAGATATCGGGATGCAAATACCCTCACATGCCAGCAACCAATATTCCCTGCAACAGGATGTGGCAGTCATGGGTTTTAAGTCCTGTGATCTTGTGTGTAGGAACGCTAACACATTTGTCCATGTTTGAACAAAACCCATTAGGAAAAGTGCAGTCCCACAGATATTGACAGAAACCTGTCTTCTGATCCTTATTCAGGTAATATGGTGCATATGGATAGAGAAGGTCCTTCTCTATGTCTGTGGTTTGCACATGTAGATCTCGCCTAATGCCTAGGGCTTCATAGTCATACCTAGCCTTCAAGGTGTCCTTATTCTTCCCGTCAAGTTCAAGTAGTGTGCCAATCAAGTTGTCGCAGATGTTTTTCTTGATGTGCTGCCAAAGTTTCAACAATACCTAGTAAGGCAAGTCCCAGAAACCATGTTGCCGGTTCCAAATTGGTGAAGGATCTGTCCGCTTCCTCTTTTTGCTCCCAGGATCACATCTAGCTCCTAGTTTAAGATGCCTAACCTTCTCTAGCTCAGCTTGTAACTCAACTGCAGTAAATTTTCCATGCTTTGAGTGGTCATCATGAATGCCGACAAGCTCTGTGTCTCGCTGCAAGCAGTGGCGCTTCGGGAGGAAACGATGGTGCCCAATGTAGCATATTTTGCTCTTTATGGATTTGGACAGAGGATTTTTGTCACAATGCAGGCATGCATAATATCCTTTTGTTTTACGCCTAGACATAGTGCTGCAAGCTGGGTAGTCATGGGTACACCAAATAATCGCTGCTCAAAGATCAAACGTTTCATTTTGAAATGCATCGTAAGAGCGCACACCCTTCCAAAGCTGTTGCAAATCGTCCAGCAGAGGCTCAATAAAGAGATCAAAGTCCTTTCTAGGACTTGATTTGCATGGGATTAGAAGGCAAACCATGTAGTTTGATGCATCCATACAATCCCATGGTGGAAGGTTGTATGGAAGGGCAAATACAGGCCACATACTTTAGCTCGTGCTCATGGTTCCATAAGGATTGAAGCCATCAGTGGCAAGGCCGAGCCTTACGTTTCTAGGGTCAGCTGAAAAGTCCTCCCATGTTTTGTCAAAATTCTTCCATGCTTCACCATCAGCCGAATGACTGAGTATACCATCTCTGGGCATTCTCCTTAACTTGTGCCACTGTATGTTCTCCGTTGTTTTCCTTGAAGAGAACAATCTCTGCAGCTGTGGCGCCATAGGAAAATGATGCAACACTTTGACAGCCGATGACCTTCTTTCCATATATTTCCACCTTGAGGCGCCACACGTAATGCAGTTGTCCAACTTGTCATTTTCCTTACAGAAGAGCATGCAGTTATTTTTGCACACGTGTATGCTGTCATAGGAAAGTCCAAGCTCCTTCAGATAAGTTTTTGCTTCACAGTATGATCTCGGCAGGGTATTGGGATCCGATAGTGCGTTAGCAAATAACTTCATCCAATCATCGAAAGTAGTGTTGGTGATCCGGTGATATGAATTGTGATGAAGGAGCTTCACAACAAATGCAAGCCTGGAGTGTTTACTTCCCGGGTAAAGCTTGTGCTTTGCCTCTTCCATCAACTTTGCAAACAATTTGTCATATTTACCGTCAGTTGGGACATTAGCGGCAATATGGTCTACGGTTAATGCATCATCTGCATGATTAAGGTCTTGCAACATATCTGGAACACTATGACCTCCATCGTCATCACCTTCATCATCCATATACATATTGTCATTGGGTAGATCTTCAATAATAGCAAGATCAAGTGGTTGTTCATGCTGTATCCACTGAGTATATGTGTGCGACATGCCACTGATGAGTAAGTGGTGATAAAGAAGGCCTACATGTACCGTTCACTGGTTGAGGCACTTACGACAGGGGCATGGAACCTCAGCATTCTCGCCATATCCCTCCTTGACAAATCTGACAAACTGTTTCAGGCCAGCTTTGTAGGGTTCAGTAAACTGTCTGCCATGAACAATCCAACTCCTATCCATCTGTTAAGAATTAAATAAACAAATATAACTTTCAGAACATGCTAGTGATTTTTTAAAACAGTTTTCTTTACAATGAACAAGCCAACTCATATCCATGTGTTGAACAATTAAAACAACAAATCTCATTTTTAGAATAGGTTAGTCATTTATCAGAACTATTTACTTTACCATGCAACAAATCCAACGCCCATCAATCTGTTGGACAATTAAACAAACTAGTCACATTTTCTGAGAAAAATAATCCTTTTTAAGAAGATTTTTATGTAGATGAACAATCCAAGTGATATCCATGTGTTGAACAATTAAACAAAGTATTTTTTTACCTTGACAAACATGGAGACGAGCGAGTTGAGCACGGAGATGGTGCCCGGAAGGGGAGCTACCGAGGTGCACGGAGACGTTGGCCGTAAGGGGACAACTGTGGAGTGCGGGCGCCAAAATGGACGGGGAGACACCGCCACCACGTGTGGTGGACCGGCAAAGGCAGCGGTGCCCTAGTCTTCACTGCCGTGTGTGGTGGACAGGATTTTAGATCTGATTTCGAAACCTCCCGGGTGGAGTTTAGGTGAGTATGTGGGCGGCAAAGAGGTGGGCCCCACAAGTCATCGAAAGAATTTTCACTTGTCCACCTGACACGTGGGGTTCATCATAGGTGGGTCCACTGGTTAGAGTCCTCTTGGTTGTGTGTTCGAGACTTGGAGGTTTCCATTTTATTGAATTTCTTCGGACTTTATTTTCACTCCATTTTGTCAGAACCGAAGCGGCACGTAGAGAGAGAGAGTGGACAAGACAGGTGCATCTAGAGAGAGAGAGCATGCCCCATCGCTGCCTCCAGCGAGCTTTCACCGGAAGCAGGTGCCCAACTTATATATTCTCCAATCTTCGGCGAGCTTCCTTCGCGTATATATAGGTGCGCAACGCGCCGCCCGATCTCATGTATTTTCTGGGTGAATGCATGGGAGCTGCAGCATCCACGGGCGCGACGGCAGCGGAGTGAGGGACGCAATCTACCATGGAATAACCGGTGGCGATGCTCTATAGCAGCGGTAAGAATCCCCTTCACCGAAGTATAACCGGCGACAGAGATCTTCAGCAGTAGCAGCCCGATGAATCTGTAGGGTTTTCAGATCTACATAAATAGTACTTGTTCTTCATCGAATCTGTAGCATTTTCTCTACGATTGCTTCATCGAATCCATAGAGTTTTTTCTAAGATTACTGCATCGAATCTCTAGAGTAAATCTAGGATGTGCAGATTTTGTTGGGTTGAATTTCTGCAGATTTTTTTGTTGGTACAATTTGTGCTGATATTTTGTTAATAACAATCTTTAGTATGTGTATGCAGAACTACAGATTAGTATAGCATGCACATCATTAGTTGTATTTTTACAGGATTATCTATGTAGAACTGCAGACTAGTTGTATTTCTACACATATATAGTACTAGTTGTCGTTATAAAGTACAATGTAATCAGTGATAATATTAGTAACATCATATCATTTATTTTCCTGATCTTTTGTAATTTTTGTGTTCATAAAAAAAGGAATATGGCTCAAAACGAATATGTGACATGTCAACAGCAACCTGCCTGGTGTGAGAGTGGAAACACAGACCATGTGATGTATTTTAGAATGAGGGTGAGATCACCCTTTTTTGCAGAGGGATTTGTAAGTATTCTCGATTTTCATATCCATATCTTATTTTAAATTTCCATATAAATTGCTTTATGTTCATGATCTTATGGGTTTTTTCTGTTTCACAAATTTACGTAGGGTATTCCTTGTTGTTTTGCTGAGCGTATGCGACAATTCTCTCTTGGTCCACATCTGACCTGGATCCTTGCTCGGAGTGACCGCCATGATGATCAAAATAGAACAATTGATGAATACTACTTCTATGTGCTGTACGGTGGGAATTTTGGGAGGCCTATGGCATTATGTGGGCCATATTGGAGGGGGTTCTATGCAGCTTATAACATTGAACAGAATGATGTTCTGACATTTGCATACAATAGAGTAGGCATGTGCTTTATTATTGAAGTGTCAAATGCTGATAATGTTGTCAAACCTTGGGTTGATCAAGACCAGTGTATGTATTGACTTCTTTGTATTGAAATGGTTTTTTCCTTACACACATGACTAGTTTCTTAATTTTGTATGTTCCTTACACACGAACCTTCTTCAATTTCATATGCATGATTAGGGTGTTATAAGACCGAAGATTGTTGCAAGGTGACACTAGAGAAATCCATATTTCAGCACCCATGTAATGTCAGTTGCTTTGAAATGAATTCCATATCTTGGGCATTCTGCAAGGAGTTTGTAAGAGACCTGGATGAAGATGAGGTCTTTGAGATCCCTCAGTTCTTGGTGCAATGGGTGCAGGATGAAGATGATCTTCATCAGATGGTTAGTTTAATCACTTTTTTCTATGCTTTTCCTTCTTATTTTGTAAATTTATCAGGGTGACCAGTTAACTAAGATCTGTTATATATTTTTGTTACTCAGGAAATTCTTGTGAGATGCACAAGGGAACACCAAATCCCAAAGAAAGGGTTCTATTGTGTATGCATGAAGAATAATTGTAACAAAGGCCTAAAAATCTTGGGGCGATATCCCATATCGGAAGTATATGACGATTGCATTGAGTTCACCGACCCCTAGGCTGAATTCTGTGCTAAAAACAGAATTTTCCTTGATGATCTGCTCGCCGTCCAGGTCAAGGTGATGAGGCACTATATCAAGCTAATTATTGAGGTGGTCACCGGTCTGGCAGAGGAACAAGAGGATGCGGAAGACGACAGCGACAAGAAGCAGGATGAGGACGAAGATGAGAGCATTGACTCTGTAATGTCGGTTGTAGCTCAGAACTTCTGAATAAATCATCAGAATTTAAATTTCAAGAATGCATGCTCAGAAACTTTTGTGTTGTTGTATGTTAAACTAGCAAACCTCTTTTGTTCAAATCTCTTGGGCTGTACCAACTTCATTATGTTTAATTATGAAAGACAAAATATAAATGATTTCTCTTGATTTCTTGCATAGAAAAATGCACAACTAATTCCATATTCTCGCAGGAACTAGCCCCACTTGTTGAACCGGCAACACAGCCACGATCTTTAGGTAACCACAGTGAGTTCTCGAACCGAAGCTACAGTTACCACATTTCTTCTTCCTCTTCAGTTTTTCCTGGGCGCTTCTTCTTCCTCTTCCTCGGTCATTCCTCTGCAGTTTTTCCTAGGTGCTTCTTCTTCCTCTGTTCTGGAACCGTCGCTTCATCTTCTTCTTCCTCTTGCAGGCAGTTCCTTGTAGGCACTTCCTTTCACTCATTTCCTTGCAGGCATGGACGATGGAAACGCACAATAGAGGCCCACTTGGTCCCTGCCCATGGCACCACGACTTTGACAATGGTGTACACAAATGATGTAGCGACTGTGGAGACAACTCTCGCCAGGTTTGAGCAATTTCTTGAGAAAGAGAAGCACAGGTTTGTGGGGCTAGACTTGGAGTACACCCTTGCAAATAAGCGAAAAAATCCTCCATAAGATATTGCTGTCATGCAAATCACCATACATGAGGAGGTCCTCGTTTACCACTTCTACATGTATGTGAAATTTAAATTTGAGATCACCACTTCTGCATCCCTTGTTCCCTTACATCCCTAAAACCATCTAACTGCAGGAGTAAACCAACTAAGAAGCATTGTCCGTCTTTGGTCGAGTTCTTGTGTAGGAAAGGGATAACACTAGTGTGGATATCACAAATGACACAATTATGCTTTCTCGTGCATTGATAAAAATCCCAGATGGGCACCACATCGACATCCAAAATATGTACAAGATCAAACCATACCCAGCAAAGGATGGCATCGGTGATCTGGCAGCGGAAATCATCGATAAATCCTAGGCAAAACTGAAGAAACTGAAGCGACTCGATCATGACTACTGGGAGTGGAAGCCGATGAGCCAGTTGCGCCTCGATTATGCAGCCAGAGACGCCTACATGGCGTACGAGTTGTATAGTAAGCTCATTACCATGAAAGATGGGATGGTTAAGGCGCGGTTTTTCGCAAGAGAGCTATGCCCTGGTTGCAAGCTAGCCCAGGAGAAGAAGCGCGAGCAGGACAGAAAGCAGTATCAGGACGAGCAGGGATCTTGGGACGGTGGCGACAGCAAGCGGTTGAAGGAGAAGAAAGTCAAGGACGACAATAAGTGGTGGTGATACATGATGTGTTTGAACTAGATTTTAGTTTCTAGTTTATTTTGTGTATGTAGTATGTATTTTGGGATGTACAGATTAGTTTGGGATCTAAGCGTTGGAAGAACTTGCATGCATATGTATGTGTTTACCTATATGATATATATGTACAAAAGTGTGATGGGTTGTTGCATATGGTCTACACCATATGGTCTCTCACATATATTGATCGAGCATCTTCTTTAGTGGATTTCACATACATGACCACATTGCATGTGTTCTCTTTTCCAAAACCACATTGTTGGTATATGTACACACTAGTGTGGATTCTGTGATGCAACTTCTGTCACACTGGTGCAACATGCAATATGTTGCTTTCCTATGTGTTTTGGTCTATATGCATGTGACCATGCATCGTTTAATACACATGGATCCTCCCCTAGAGACATTGCATGATGTGTTCCTAAACCAGTACACACTGATATATATGTACACTGTTCTTTTCCAAAACAGCACAAGATGATGATTATATCTCTCTACATATATGTATGCATGACTAGACACACATGCATATACTCAAGGATTATGTGATGATGCACAAATTCTGTCACACTGGTCCATGCATGCATGCAATGTGGAAGCTCCTTTATTTAATTCGTATGTGTTATTTGGTCTCTATGATCAATATGGAATATGTATATATATATCTCCTATAGGGGGTCATATTGCATGCATGTGTTCTTTTTCCTAACCCACATTGATATGGTCACTAGAGTCATTGATAGATCCACATCGATGATGATCGATGACCACATTTCCATGTATGTACATTGTTCTCTTCCAAAACCTAACAATGATATCTCTACACATATGCATGACCACACAATGCATACACTACTCAAGTGGATTATCTGATGATGCACAACTAATAATAATTCTGTCACACTGCATGCATGCAATGTGTGGAAGCTCTCCTTTATTTAACCTATGTGTTTTTGTCCTCTATGACCATATATATATGGATTTGATCTCCTAGAGTCATATTGCATGCATGTGTGTTCTTTCCCATGCATATATTGCATTATTGTTGATAGATCCACATGAGATGACCACATTGCATGTATGTGTGTTCTTTTCCAACAATATACCACATTTTGACATATATCTACATGACGAGACCACACATATATAACTCTGGATGATGCAACTTATGTCACACTGGTGCAAAATGCATGAAATGGGTGTGGAAGCTGTGATTTTCCTATATTGGTCTCTGTGAACATGCATGTGGCTGTACACATATGGAACCCCTAGAGTCATTATTGCATATGTGATATTTTTCCTAAACCACATTGATATCCACACTAGCTACTAGTAGCTAGATGTCATTGATCCACATACATGACCACATTGCATGTGTTCTCTTTTCCAAAACCACATTGTTAATTGGTATATCTACCACACACTAGTGGATTCTGTGATGCAACTTCTGTCACACTAGTGCAACATGCAATATGTTGCTTTAATTCCTATGTGTTTTGGTCTGTATGACCATGCATGGTTTAATTTGACACATGGATATATCCCCTATAGACATTGCATGATCGATGTTTATGCTCTTTTCCTAGTACACACTGATATATCCACCCGAGCCACTGATCCCACATGACCACATTGCATACACTATTCTTTTCCAAAACCACAATGATATATCACTAGCTAGCTACATGTACACATGACCTCCCACATGTATATATATACTCAAGTGGATTATTTCTTCTATGATACCGATGATGCACAACTTGTACTGTCACACTGGTGTAACCATGCATGCATGCAATGTGTGGAAGCTCCTTTATTAATTAATTCCCATGTGTCATTCTTGGTCTCTATGACGACCATGGATCTCTGCTAGAGTCATATTTTGCAAATGATGTGTTCTTTTCCTAACCCACATTATTGATATGGCGACCAGAGTCCTTGTTGATAGACCACGCATGATGATGACCACACATCATTGCATTTGTTCTTTTCCAATAATATATACCACACATTGATATCTAACTCCAGTGGATTCTGTGATGCAACTTAACGCTTCTATCACACTGGTGCAACATGTGTAACATGGAATTTAAAGTTGGTTATTTATTATTTCCTATACGATGATGTTTAATTTAATTTAGTCTTGACACACATGGACCCCCAGCCCCTAGAGTCATGCATGTGTTCTAACCACATTGATATATCCACTATACTCTAGTCATTCACATGGATATATGTGGAAGCTGCTTTAATTTTCCTATATATGTATTTTGGTCTGTGTAGTTATGCATCTTCTTTGGGCTCAAACTAATTTGATATATATACCATATGTGTTTCTATGACCTAATACTAACCAAAATAAGGATAAAAGTCTATCATCGTTTAACCCTAATATGGAGAAATCCATTGTTCAAAATAAACCACATTTTGAATCTTATCTATAAATTTGAATATATTATCCAAATACTTACCTCTCCTGAGATCATTATACAAGACAGAATATAAACTAGTAGTCCACATTATTGCTTTTTTCAAGATTTATTCGTCAATAATTTATAGTTTTCTTCACCAAGGCTCTTTTTAGTCAAGAGTTTCTAAAATATGGTTAATTTTTTTGAACCCTCCATCGTGCATCCAATGGCCAGGACACCAACTCCAAATTTCCAAGTCAGATCCTCCTGCCCACGCGAAATTTGGCGCCAGTGCGGGATAGTTTCTATGCAAACAAAAATTTCTTGAGCTGCAATTACATTTGAGCCCACTCGCACAGTGCCACCCAAGCATTCGCGCAAAGGTCATTTACGTAATCTATTCCAAACCCTTTTTATCCCCTTGCCGAAATGAGATAGATCCAAATTTCCCCACTGCCCTCGGCACCGCTCTCCTCCCCATTTTCCCTCGCCCTTCCCGCCGTCCTCCCCGCCATCCTCCCCCTTTTCCCTCGCCACTGTCCATCCCTCCGCCATCTGCCTTTAATCCCGTCGTCTCCGTCCGTCCTTCAAGTAGTAACTTCTCCATCACCCTAGCGCACAAACCCTAGCCCCTCTTCACCGTCTTGGTTTTCCACCACGTCTGTCGACCTCGCCGGTCGTCCACCTCGCCGACAGCCGGCTGACCTTTTCTACCACCTCTCTGTACACTTCACCCACAAAGTCGGCCAGCTCGCCGTCCATATCCCCGTCTAGCTCGCCGTCCACCTCACTGACAAGGCCCATCACCACACTGACAAGGCCCGTCCACCTCGTCGCCCACCTCGTTGACGAGGTCTGCTACCTCACCGTCCAGATCGATGCCACGTGCCCCGGGTCAATGCAAGAAATGCGGTATCAAAAAGGCCCTAGAGCCTGCAGGCAAGGAAACACGCTCATCCTCGATTCTCATGTTTTTTTACTTTCCTTGAGAAATGTTGTTCATTATCCTGTTCATGCCACCAATTTACCTTTTTTGTTGCAGTTATTCTGTCTTATTTGTTCTGCCTATGAAATTGCTTGTGATTTTACAAGTCTTGTGATCAGGGTTGCATTATCCTGTCTGTTGCATGAGTTTGACTGCTTCATGACATGTCTGATGAGCAGAGTATAAATTGTTCATAGTAGTTTGTTTTACATGATGATTACTATTGAGCAATCAGCATTATATGTCATGACTTGTTTAATTGCCTATTTAATTGCATGAAAGATGCTTATCCTTCTGATGTTTAATTGCCATGCACTGCTTATTAGTGCAACCATCCAACCAATTGACAAGTGAGATTCAGAGTATTCGACTTATGATCAGTTTACATACAGATAAATTTTGCATTATCTTGGTTGTTCCATTGGTTTGGCTACTTCATCCTATGTCTTTTGATCAGAGTATAAATTGCTCATAGTGGACTCTATTACATGATGATTACTATGGAACAATCAGAAGTTATATTTTGTTTATTTGCAGGATAGTTTCTTATCCTGCTTATGTTTTATTGTGATTATCCTCTTTAACTATGTGTATACTATTTCGGCTTATGATCTGTTTGCGTGTGATAAAGGTTGCATCATCTTGCCTTTTTGCATTAGTTTGGCTGCTTCATCATATGCCTTATGATCATAGTAGAAATTGATCATAGTGAGATGTCACATGATGAGTTCTATAGAACACTCAGTACAATAGGTTATGTTTCCTGTTTAATTGCATTATTGCTGCTTATCCTGCTTATGTTTTATTGTCCCACTCTGCTTGTTACTACAACCAATTAGTGAATTGTCCATCTTGTTCATCGTCTTGTCTCTTGATTTGCTTTGGCTGCTTCATCGTTAGTCTTGTGATATAAGATTGAGAGTAGAGGTTCCTCATAGTGGATTGTTGGACATTATGATTAGTATAGAACAATCAATACCATAGGACATAGGTTATATTTTTTAGCTTACTAAAGAGTTGTTTATTCATGATATAACTACAATTGCATCCCCTGGAAGAAAGACGGCTGGAAAACATCACGAGAAACAATGCGCGGATGCAAAAAATGGGTCTTAGGCCCCTTGTTTATCTATCTCCCACTGAATTCTCCCCTAAAAAGAGCAAGGATGAAGGCTCTGGATCTGACTATTATCCTGAATAGGAGGGAGAGGATGAGCTGGAGGTTGTCCCCTTACTTGCCTACTCATATTTTGTGTAATTATTTGGTTACTTAATTTTCCATATATGGTGTGCTTTTTTATTATCTCGAATTGACTACCTTTGAATTGTGTAGACTGAGAAGAGGAAATATAAGAAGAAACATGTCGTCATGACAAGGATGGCTGATGGTGGTGGATCAACTTCTTGGAAGCGCGTCTTGTTTATCATGGCTGCCTCGACAGTAAGTACGAGACATACCAGGTCCAAGGGGAATCCGCCAGAAGTACTTCCACCTCCAAGTTCTCCACGGCGCCCACCAAGACCGCCAAGTGCTGCAACCTCTTCGCAAGAAACTCAGAGTCCTTCAAATCTTGATGCTCGAGAAGAGAAGGTAGCAGCCCAAATCGAGATGGCAGCACTCCATGGCAGGAAGACAACAGTCCAAGACGAGCAGACAGCTGCCCTAGGCAAGCAACCAACTCCCCAAAGAAAGCACATTATATTGTTTGAATGGCAGTTATTATATGGTAGAACACTAACTCCACATTATATGTTTGTAGATGATTTTGGCCATCATCCTTCTGAAGATACTATTAAACATGATGATCCTCAAATTGTCTTGAGGGAAAAAACATGGGGACGCAGCGTGAGAACGTGTCCAAAGGAGGAAAGCTTCCATTTGCCATTCCTCCAGGAAGAACTATTGCTTCCAAGTTCGCCACTGCGTGTGCAAAAATAGTCAGGACAGGTATGCATATCTTCCCCTGCTGGAAAGAGTACAAGGAGAGGCCAGATGTCAGAGCAGAGTTCTACGACAGAGTTTCTGTATGTTATGTGACTCAACTGCCCTTTCCTTATCATTACTATTCAAGCAGAGGCTGATGCACGATGTTTTATTTCAGCAAAAGTTTGTCATGGATGCATCACACCCGATGTGCAGGCTGCTTGCAACCAGCAGTTAATGAGGCATGCAAGAATTAAAAGGCATCTCCTGAAGAAGCAGTTTTTTGACCCCCTCCCACTGAATGAAGTAACAAGGATTTCTCATGTTGAACACATGAACAATGCAGAGTGGTGCAAGCTTGTTGATTCCTGGACTGACCCCAGGAACCAGGTCAAGTCTTGTCTACTCAACTTCCCCCTATTTGTGTTTAACCAGGACTGCCTCTTATACTCTATGCTCTCTCTTTGTGTAGGCCCATTGTCCAATAAACAAGCAAAAAAGAAATAGACAACCTTATTGCAGTGACTTGTTTTTCTGTGACAGTCGGGGCTTCTCCAATCACAGTGTGAAAAAAGCAACAGTAAGCCCTCCAGAATACTTTTCATCTTTCTCATCTTCCAAAATTTCAATGCCATATTTGTCTCTGAAATGAGTATGATCATTTGTAATTTTCTGGCTTTTTTATAATGTTTGATTCTATTCCTAAAACTCAATAGGTAACCAAGGAAAGCAAGATGGCACCTAATGGTACAGAAGATATCACTGAGGGTGAACAACCTCCATGCACCAACACGGTGCACTATGCGTTGTCGAAGGACATCAGCATCCATTCTTCAATACCAGCCAAGACTCTCCTTGAAGCGCAACTCGGGGCTCAGAGAGTAGGGAATGCGATATTGTGCAGTGCCATTGTGGGGTTGCAGATGGAGATACCAGATGGCAAGGTAGAAGCCCTGAAGGAAGCGCATTAAGTGTGGAAGAAGCTATACCATGTCCATCTTTTTCATCTTCGTATAATTCAATACCTTGTTTATCCATGAAGATGCGCTTGGAATTTTCTTGCTAGTGTTCTAACGTTTGCTTCTATAACTGCTAGGCACCCATTGGAAGCACGGTGGCGCCATCTACTGCAGAAGATGGCATTGAGGATCAACCCCTTGCTTCCACTAATGAAAGCACCCATGCTTCAAGACCAACCAGCTCTCTCCTTGAAGCACAACTTTTGGCTGAGAGAGCAGCGAATGAGGCACGGAGCAGACGCATTGCAGCATTGTTGAAGGAGATAGAAGCAAAGAATGAAGCGCGGAAAGCACTTGTGAACTTCGCAGACCTTATAAATGCATCACTTCAGCAATTCGTAGCTATATTGCGTAAGTGAACTGGTGGTGTGACTCAAAGCTTGTTAGGCTCTTTTCTTTATTTTGTTGGAAACTTATGTGCGAACCTATTTATGTCCCCTGAAACATGTGCCCTGTAATTTTTGTCATTTTGATCTAGACGGTGCAATCTAGCAAAATTGCCAGCACTCTTCTTCGACGTAAATGAAAACGTCATGCTTGTCTAGTTGACGAAAATATTTCCGTCACCGATAGATGCCTATGTGGCGCACTTTCACTCGTCAACATCCTCGAGGGAAACAGGAATGTCATATCTTCTGCCCTGACGAATTGAGTTTGTCATGCGTTGGAGATACGCGTCCAACTCTCATTGATACATGATTCGCGCTATAGATGGACCACATGTTTCCTTCCTATTGGTCCACATGTCGCCCTGACGATCGGCCAGGCGTAAGCGGGCCAGCTTATTGTCGTGTGATGACCTACAAGTATAGGGGGTTGATACGTCCAAAACGTATCTACTTTCCCGAACACTTTTGCTATTGTTTCTCCTCTAAACTTGTGTGATTTGGATGAAACTAATGCGGACTAGCGCTGTTTTCTGCAGAATTGCCTTGGTGTCTACTTTTTGTGCAGAAAATCAACTATCAGGAAAAATCCTAGAAAATATGCCAAAAATCCTATTTCACCCGAAGACTCCAGGAGCCAGAATACGAGACGGAGAAGAGCCCTGGGGTGGCCACACCACCTGGTGGCGCGGGCCAGGCCAGGCCGCGCCAGGGGGTGGTGTGGGCCCCCTAGGCACCCCCTCGGCCTCTCTCTTCGCCTATAAGGAGCCTTCTGACCTAAAAACTTCGGGGGGGTCGTCGTTTTTCTATAAGGAGTTCTGCTCCATCGCCACCATCAGTTTCCACGAAACAGCACCAGAAACTCCGTTCTGGCACCCTACCGGGACGGGGAATTGGAGGAGATCATCGCCATCATCATCACCATCGCTTCTCCATCAACCATCCATGTTTCCCCCATCTATGAGTGAGGAATCCCCCGCTGTAGGCTATGGGGATGGTAGGGATTGGATGAGATCGTTCATGTAATGGCATCAGATTGTTAGGGCATGGTGCCTAGTATCTTTTATTAGTGCTTTATGACTTTGTTGCGACTTGTTGTGCTTAATGCTTGTCACTAGGGCCCGAGTGCCATGATTTCAGATCTGAACTTATTATTGATTCACTATGATAGTATTGTTTTTGGTCTTATCTACAAGTTGTATACACACGTTATTTTCCGGAACCTATGGCCCCGAAGTGACAGAAATCGGGATAACCGGAAGGGAAAGGCTTTGATGTCAGGATCACATGTGTTCACAGAGTGTTAATGCTTTGCTCCGGTGCTCTATTAAAAGGAGCACCTTAATTGCGAGTAGTTCCCTAGAGGCCTCGCTGCAAACGGGCTGGCAGGACAAAAGATGTTGTGCAAGTTCTCATTGCGAGCACGTATTCGTATATATGGAACACATGCCTAGGATTGTCTAGTACTTGGGTGCTTTATCTTATTTATCTGCAAATGCCCTATGTTCTGATCGCTATGTGAATTGTCTTGTCCATGCAACACCCGTCCATCCATCCCTATGCCTACCGCACTCGAATCCCACTGTTTACTGCTTTTGTTACTACCGTCTTTGCTTTACTACTGCTGTTAATCTGCTATTCCTACTACAAAACTATTGCTACTGATAAACTGCTGTGAGCGAGATTGTTTCCAGGTGCAGCTGAATGGACAACTCAGTTGTTAAGGCTTATAAATATTCTTTGGCTCCCCTTGTGTCGAATCAATAAATTGGGTTTCACTTCCCTCGAAAATACTGCGATACACCCCCTATACTTGTGGGTCATCAAGACTATTTTCTAGCGCCGTTGCTGGGGAGCATAGCTTTATTTATCAAGTTCACTTGGATTCTCTATTGTTCGCTGCTACTCATCCATCATGGGTAAGTCTCGTGATGGCAAGGTTCCTATTTTACCATCCACTACAAGAAGAGGTATGATTCTGAACACCTCTACTGCTCTTGATTCACCGTCTGTTTTGAGTAAGTTCCTTACACCATCACATACAGATGCTACACACACTGCTACTACTACTGAATCTGAAACTTCTGATACTTATGATGCTGCTTCTACTGTGCTTGATAAAAGTGGTTCATTAGGTCCTTTCCTAGATGCTACGATTGCTAGAGCTATAGCTGGAAATACTGAAACTCCTAATGAAGGCACTGCCACACCTGTTAGCTCACATGAGTTTGGTAAGAGTTATGATGCTGAAGAAGATTATGTTGAGATGACTGATGAGTTTATTGAAGAATGTAGGAACACCCATGATAGGAGCGCTGCTAAGAGTCTCCTTGAGAGGCGTACTATTAGACCCAAATTATCTCTTGATGCTAAATTTGCTGCTTCTCCCATAAACATTATAGATGAAGATTATGATTTCTCTTTTGATCTATCTTACATAGCTATTGTTGAGAAAGAACCTTTTTGTGGGACTAAGAATGAAAGTGCGGTAGCACATATGAATGAACTTTCTACTATGAGTGTCTTGTTTTCTGATGATATTAAGATGCGTACTTATTTTGTTGCTAAGATTTTTCCTTTTTCACTGAAAGGAGAAGCTAAAACGTGGTTTAGTAATTTACCTCCTGGATCTATTGATAGCCCTAAGTGCTTGATTAGTACTTTCCTGCAGAAATATTTTCCTCCCAGTGCTAGACATGCTATTTTGCAGGAACTTTTTGATTTTAAACAGGGAGAAAAAGAGGTATTGCCCGAATCTTGGGCAAGGTTTTGTGCTTTGATTCATGCACAGGCTAGAAGTCCATTACCTAAGAATGAGCTTCTTGATATATTTTATAATGGACTAACCGAGGAATCTAGGACATACCTAGATAGTTGTGCCAATTGTGTTTTCAGGAATAGGACTCCAAAGGAAGCTGAGGAATTAATGTCTAAAATAAGCAAGAATTATGAAGACTGGGCTCCTCCTAAACAAGCTATACCTGAAGTAATTGTACCTAAACCTTCTATTCCTGTGCCTATTCCAACATCAAAGAAGAGGGGAGTTATTGAATTAAATGATGAAGTGATGAAGGAATCTAAGAAATGTCTTAAGGAGAAGGGAATTAAAGCTGAGATGTCAAGAATTTACCTCCTATAGAAGAATTATGTAAGCCTATTCCCTACTCATCCACTATTGAGGTACACTCTCTCCAACACTTTGATGAAGGTGATATCCCTTATTTGGAACCTCCTGATCAATGCTTAGAAGAATTCGATATCTTTATTGTTAAGCAAGATAGCTTTAATAAAAGGGTGCAAAATCATCTTATGGAAAACACTAGAGCTATTGTTGAGTTGAAAGATATTGTGGAAAGAACCTCCAATGATGTTAAAATGATTGTTCAACACTTTCAAATGGTTCAAACTCAAATAGATCAACTCGTTAAAGTGTAAAACGACTTGCTAGTTAATGCTGCTAAAGAAAAACATGCTTATGAAATTAGAACTAGAACTGGTGCAGCCACCCAGGATCCCCTATATCCTGAGGGGCATCCCAAAAGAATTGAGCAGGATTCTCAACAAGCTGAAAATAGTGGTTCTACTCGTAAGAAAAGGAAAAAGAAACATAAAACTGTTGTAGAACCCTCTGAACCTGCTATAGATCCTAATAGTATATCTATCTCTGATGCTGAAACTGAAAGTGGTAATGAAGAAAATGAAGTTCCTAATGAATAAAAAGTTGAAGAAGAACCTAAAAACCACACTAAGACTACTAAATACACCAAAGAAGATTTTATTGCTAAAAAACATGGTAGTGAAAGAGAACCTTGGGTCCAAAAACCTATGCCTTTCCCTGATAAGAAACACAAGTCAAAGGAAGCTGAACACTATAATAAGTTTTGTGAGTGGATGAAGCCTTTATTCTTGCAAATTCCTTTGACTAATGCTATTAAGTTGCCTCCTTACTCACAGTATATGAAGGACATTGTCTCGAATAAAAGGAAGATCCCTAATGAAGAAATTTCTACTTTGCTTGCTAATTATTCCTTCAATGGTAAGGTTCCTAAGAAACCTGGGGACCCAGGGATTCCAACTATCCCTTGCTCTATTTAGAATAGTTATGTTAGAACTGCTTTGTGTGATTTGGGAGCTGGAGTTAGTGTTATGTCTTTCTCTCTCTATAAGAGGCTTCAGCTTGAAAAATTGATACCAACTGATATATCCTTGCAAATGGCTGATAAATCTACCACTATTCCTGTGGGTATATGTGAGGATGTACCTGTTCAGGTGGCTCACAATTGCTTGATATTAACTGATTTTGTTGTGCTTGTAATGCCTGAAGATGATAATATGTCTATTATTCTTGGGAGACCTTTTCTTAATACTACAGGAGCTGTTATTAATTGTAATCAAGGAAAGTTGACCTTCAATGTTAATGACAAGGAACATACTGTCTATTTCCCCAAGAAGATTGAAAGGACTTATGGCTTGAATTCAAGTGAACATGTTGAAGGCATTCAATTTGGAGAGATATATTGTCCCATACCAAGAGAAAAATTTGAAACTATTATGATTAGGACCATTGCTATCAAGGTTAAGGTAACATAATCATTAGTGGAGCACAAAGTTTTGTCTCATATGTAGTTGTTTTGGTAGCAAGACTTGATCAACCTTGCTAACAAAAGAATTCCATTGAACAAAACAATAGTTTCATTATGATTATCTCCGTTTATTTCTATCCTTTGCATTTTAGTTTTTGCTTTCGCTTAGTTTTCTTTGTGTTGTTAGTTGCTTGCATGTTAGAACTTCTATAGTTCTAGCCTTGTTTTGTCCTTGCATCATGTTCCCAAAAGAAAAAAATCTGTCTTTCAGAAAAATCATTCTTCTATTTCTGAAAATTGCCCAAAAATAAAGTGTCTCGAAAAATTCCAGAAAATTCATATTAAATTTTTACGTGAAAAAAGGGGCAGAGGAGTACTTGGTAGGTACCAGGGGGGCCCACCAGGCAGGCACACCATGTGGTGGCGCGGCCAGCCCTGGGTGGCGCCATGCCCTGGTGTGGGCCACCCCTGGCCCCCACTAACTCTCTCCCCTGCCACTTTCTTCTCTCTCCCGAGTAAGCTCCAGTTCATAGCTCAAAATCACGTTCTTTCTGTGCTTGCTCTCGATTTCTTCGATCTCCTTGCTCAGCCCATCTTTCTTGCTGAAATTTGGAGCATTTGTTCCCTGGTATGTGACTCCTCCCCTTGTCCAAGTAGATTTGTGTTTAGTGGTTTATATGTTGAGTATTTTGCTGCTATATGTGACTGGTTATGACGGCTTGTAAGCTTGTTTGATGCTTAGAGATATAGTTTTGATGCATGTTTAGGCCTCTTGCAAGTCCCTATGAGTAGAATCCTTCATTATATTTACTTTGCAATCACTTGTTTAATAGGTGTTTTAATTTCAGAATACCAAGCATGAACAATCATACTTTTGGAGAGATGTTTGAGAGTGATGCACCTAGGAGGTCAAGGCCCTCAAGAACAGCCTCTCAAGCTAGGCCATCATACAATGAAGACCTCATTGCAACACGCATTGGCAGTGAAAGGGAGATCCTTTTGCCACAGCCTGCTTTGTTTAGTGTTGACAGGAGACCGTGGTCGCGCTACAAGGAGGAGGTGGACGAGCAGCTTCGCTTGTTGGGTTTCCACGAGCAGCACCAGGAGGATGCGCCCTCCTATGATTACTCCGCACATTACGGAGGGGCGTACTCGAGCTCGCACCAGGACGAGGGTACCTCCTCGTCGTACCTCGGTGACACTTCATCCTGGCCAGCTTGGGATTGATACCCACTTAGGCCAAAAGTCTAAGCTTGGGGGGAGGTACACCGACACCGCACTCATCTCCATATCATTTTGCGGCGGTACTTTGTATATTCATGTTTTCGTTCTCTTTTTAGTTTTCGTTCTTCTTTGCTTTTGCTTTCTAAAAACACAAAAAGACAAAAAATATTTTTGTTGTTTCTCTTTGGTTTGCTTCTTCTTTTTGCCTTGTTTTTCTTTTCCCTTTTTGCTTCGTTTGAACTATTTGAAAAACCCAAAAAGATTTTGCTTTGCTTGCTTTTCTCTTTTGGTTTTTGTTTAAAAATCGAAAACACCAAAAATATTTGTCGTTCTTCTTTGGTTTTGGCGAGTTGGCTACAGGGTTCGGCATTTCTCAGTGGATTATTGGTTTCATATTATTATTCAAGCCACACAAGTGAAGAGCAATAATGAGGATCAATGACAACTTGAGGCATGGTAAGAGGCTGGTAACGAACTCTATTTGTCTTCATTTTTGTACATATACTCATCATTGTGAGCTCGCTTAGTCCGTTCATGTAGAGTGTATGTTTTCTTTGGACGCTTAGTAGTTCTTGCTTTCTTGTGATTAGCTCCAGCTCGCTAATAGTTTGTAGCATGTTTCATGAATGTTTGCTTGCATTACTCTATTCATAAATTGGTGTGACACCATGGTATCCTCCTCTGAATGTTTCATTTGATTGACTTGGCACATGCTCATGCATGCACATGACTGTGATAATCAGTTAAGCCTTGATGAATTATTTTGCCTTGAGGATCTGGAATCATTTTCATGCCATGAGTAGTCTTGTTTTGTTGCAAGCATGATAATGACAGTTATTGCTCTCTCGTTTGTCGCTCCCTTACTATTGCTAGCCTTCACTTCCACTGAGTGTTTTACTCAATTTTCCAACTCCCTAAACCAAATATTTCCAAAGTGTCCACCATACCTACCCATTAGCATCATTTGCTACCTCCGTGCATATTCAATATGCCTTGTTTTCTTCCGAATAAAATGTTTGCTTGTTATGAGAAAGTTAGTTAGTAAAGCTCTCACGAACTTGATGGCACACTTTATTTTCTTGCACTTAATAAACCTGAACCATTGCGTCCTTCTTTGTTGAGCATATGCTTGCGCTTTATGAGTTGAAGTTAGCAGAACCATGTATCATGGGGACCGCTTCAACGCTTCATAGGTATTTTGTACCTAGTTGATATCATGTTCTTTTGCTTATGGATCCCAGCAGTGTGAAATAAATGTGGAACTTGTAAGATCATGGAGTTTGTATGTATGTTAGAGAAATTCCTGGGCCGCTAGCCTAAGCCATGCCTAATCATGGTGGAAACTTGCAGCATAACCATAATGAGCATTCTGTGAAGCATCCTCAATAAAAATCTATGCACATAGTAAATAAAAAGATTGCTGAGATGCTCATTGTCTACTTGCCTTGTCATTTTGATCATGGGATAGCTCCCGTGTCATGTGCAAGGGGTACCCCGTTGGCGGTTTTCTATGATACGTATATACTTACAATGACAAGAGCTTACTTGTGACTGAAGTTGAGTAGCATGAGGATCGGTCTTCGTAAGTAAGGGGCATGAGCCTTCAATTTATAACTTGTCAAGCATATCCTCTTAGTTGTGTCACTTTCACCTTAACCACATTAAAGATGCTTATGATAGGGGCAATGAGAGCTCAAAGCTAACGAGTACCATACTTTCAGCATTTGGAAGCCTTTCAAATTATTCAAAACCTTTTCCTCTACCTGTTGAGTCTCCACCTATTCTTTGAGCACCTTCTTGAGCGCATAGTTGTCATTCTTTGTGTTTGTTCCAATACTTGATTATTTGTCTTATGACTTTGATGCTTGTATCCTTGATATCTTTACTTCTAGTCATCACTTGAACTTCAGAGGTGTCTTGGCATTCATAATCAAAGGCAAGCGAGATACCACTCTATCATACCTTTTTATGAGCATTGTAATGTTGCTTATGTTCGTGCTTCATGCTACTTATTATTCTTGAGTTGGAATCTCTTCATAGCTTGCATTGACTATTAAGTAGACTTAGTTGCATACTCTTTATTATGAATTGTCCAAGTAGTTGATCACATTGCTGAGAATATTTACATCGTATGAAGCAAATGTGTTCATGTAAGTTCTTTTATCGCACTCAGTTTTCAACTGAATTGCTTGAGGACAAGCAATAAGCTAAGCTTGGGGGGAGTTGATACGTCCAAAACGTATCTACTTTCCCGAACACTTTTGCTATTGTTTCTCCTCTAAACTTGTATGATCTGGATGCAACTAATGCGGACTGACGCTGTTTTCAGCAGAATTGCCTTGGTGTCTACTTTTTGTGCAGAAAATCAACTATCAGGAAAAATCCCGGAAAATATACCAAAAATCATATTTCACCCGAAGACTCCAGGAGCCAGAATACGAGACGGAGAAGAGCCCTGGGGTGGCCACACCACCTGGTGGCGCGGGCCAGGCTAGGCCGCGCCAGGGGGTGGTGTGGGCCCCCCAGGCACCCCCTCGTCCTCTCTCTTCGCCTATAAGGAGCCTTCTGATCTAAAAACTTCGAGGGGGTCGTCGTTTTTCCAGAAGGAGTTTCGCTCCGCCACCACCATCAGTTTCCACGAAACAGCACCAGAAACTCTATTCTGGCACCCTGCCGGGACGGGGAATTGGAGGAGATCATCGCCATCATCATCACCATCGCTTCTCCATCGACCATCCATGTTTCCCCCATCTATTAGTGAGTAATCCCCCGCTGTAGGCTATGGGGATGGTAGGGATTGGATGAGATCGTACATGTAATGGCATCAGATTGTTAGGGCACGGTGCCTAGTATCTTTTATTAGTGCTTCATGACTTTGTTGCGACTTGTTGTGCTTAATGCTTGTCACTAGGGCCCGAGTGCCATGATTTCAGATCTGAACTTATTATTGATTCATTATGATAGTATTGTTTTCGGTCTTATCTACAAGTTGTATACACATGTTATTGTCCGGAACCTATGGCCCTGAAGTGACAGAAATCGGGATAACCGGAAGGGAAAGGCTTTGATGTCAGGATCACATGTGTTCACGGAGTGTTAATGCTTTGCTCCGGTGCTCTATTAAAAGGAGCACCTTAATTGCCAGTAGTTCCCTAGAGGCCCCGCTGCAAACGGGCTGACAGGACAAAAGATGTTGTTCAAGTTCTCATTGCGAGCATGTATGACTATATATGGAACACATGCCTAGGATTGTCTAGTACTTGGGTGCTTTATTTTATTTATCTGCAATTGCCCTATGTTCTGATTGCTATGTGAATTGTCTTGTCCATGCAACGCCCGTCCATCCATCCCTATGCCTACCGCACTCGAATCCCACAATTTACTGCTTTTGTTACTATTGTCTTTGCTTTACTACTGCTGTTACTCTGCTATTCCTACTACAAAATTGTTGCTACTGATAAACCGATGTGAGCAAGATTGTTTCCAGGTGTAGTTGAATTGACAACTCAGTTGTTAAGGCTTATAAATATTCTTTGGCTCCCCTTGTGTCGAATCAATAAATTGGGTTTCACTTCCCTCGAAAACACTATAATACACCCCCTATACTTGTGGGTCATCAGGGGTGTATCGCAGTATTTTCGATAAGTAAGAGTGTTGAACCCAACGAGGAGCAGAAGGTGCTGGCTAGTGGTATGGATCAGGAATTCTCTTTAAATACTTAGCAAACGGATTTTTAGGGGTTTTTGATAAAGCAAGTAAACAAAGTACGAGTAAATAAAAGACACTAGGAATAAATGCAGCAAGTGGCCCAATCCTTTATGCAGCAAAGGACAAGCCGGTTGTATTACTTAAGATGACCAAACGTTCTTGAGGACACATGGGAAGACTGTCAAGTGCTTTCGCTTCATATAGTTGATTAATCTTCCTTAGCTTGCTAAGTGTTGTCTGGGTGAACCTATGCTAATGTACCGCCCCATCCAAGACTAATACATACTTGTGATTATACCCCTTGCAAACATCTGTAAGTACAAGAAATTAATTAAGGTAGAAACCTAACCACAGCTTTAAACTCTAAGACCCTTACGTCCCTTGTGCAATGGTTTCCTAACGGGGGTTCAGGTTTCTGTCACTCCGGCAACCCCTACGATTAGTAGCCAAATACACAATGCATTCCCCTAGGCCCATATAGGTGAAGTGTCATGTAGTCGACGTTCACATGACACCACTAGAAGAAGTACACCACAACTTAAATAACAATCTATTGAATCTTTCTCAACGCAACTCCACTACTAACAACAAGACTTCTCCCATGTCCTCAAGAACAAAACGAACTACTCACAAGACATCATATGGATCATGATCAGAGATGGAATAATGATGTATAACAATCTGAACATAAACAATAATTCAATGGTTCACTCAATAGCATCAACTACAAAGAGTAATCAACACCGGGAAAGTTTCCCCTATGAACTATGCAAGATTCAACGCAATTGTTACAGCAATATGGAGATGGTGATGAGGGTGCTGATGGTGATGATGGTGGTGATGATGATGATGATCCCGATGAAGTCCAGCTTGATGGTGGTGTTGATGGTGACGATATCCCCTCTCCGGGAAGAAATTCCCCTGGCAGAAATCTGTCTGCCGGAGAGATCTTTCTCTCTCGGTGTTTTCCGCCCCGCAGAGGCGGCGGAATCTTTCTGTGGTCGCTCCCCGAGTCTTAGGGTTTCGGGAGGATGATATACGCCAGAGGGGAGAGGCGGGAGTGGGCCAGGGTGGCCACACCACCTCCTGGCGTGGCCTAGGGCTGCCCGCACCATGGGGAGGTGTGGGCCCCCTGTGGCCCATCTCCACTCCGTCTTCTGGCATCCTTAGTCTTCTGGAAAAATAGGATTTTCCGTATATTTTCCCGGATTTTCTGATCTTCACGAATTTTGCCTCCAAACAACACATTTTCCATCAGAATCCTGACTGCAGCGGTCCATGCTCCAAAAGTCATCAACCATGCAAAAATAGATGAAATAACATAAGTATCACCTCTTAATATGAAATATATCAATGAATAATAGTGAATTAAGACATAGAACAGTGATGCAAAATGCACGTATCAACTCCCCCCAAGCTTAGACTTCGCTTGTCCCCAAGTGAAACTGAGCTCAATAAACATGGCCTCAGGTTTATGGAGTGAAGAGTCGATGAAAGAATACGGAAAAGAAGCATCACATTCATCAAATACATAGATCATAATAGAAGACAACTCACTATTATATAACTCAACTTGTAATAAGTAAAGGAAACAAAAATAAAGATACATAAAGTGAATCATAATTGGTAATGGCAAACTTAGCTCTTGGTCGAAGAATAGTTGATAATTTGCTGGAGTTCACAAATAGCTGGTTTTCAATGAAATCTTTCAAAGTAGTAAACATCAAGATAAGAGCAATGTGAAAAACAAGGAACATAAGAAACATGAATGGATAAATCATCATATGAATGAATGAAACACGACAACTCAAAATACTTGCTGAGATAGAAGGGAGTAGGTTTACTGACTCAACTACAAAGTAAAAGAAAGGCCCTTCAAAGAGGGAAACAGGGATTGCAAGTCTCATAAAGAGCTCCCAAAATTATGATACTTACTAGCTTTCAGCTCTCATTGCCCCTATCATAGGCATCTTTAGGTGATTAAGGTTAAAGTGACACAACTAAGAGGATATGCTTGACAAGTTATAAGTTGAAATCTCATGCCCCTTACTTACGAGTACCGAACCTCATGCTACTCAACTTCAGTCACAAGTAAGCTCTTGTCATTGTAAGTACATATGTATCATAGAGAACCGCCAACGGGGTACACCTTGCACATGACACAGAAGCTATCCCATAATCAAAATGACAAGGCAAGCAGACAGTGAGCATCACAGCGATCTTTTTATTTGCTATTGCATAGGTTTTTATTGAGGATGCTTCATAGAATGCTCACTATAGTTATGCTGCAAGTTTACACCATGATTAGGCATGGCTTAGGCTGGTGGCCCAGGAATTTCTCTAACACACATATAAACTCCATGATCTTACAAGTTCCACTTTTATTTCACACCGTCGGGATCCATAAGTAAAAGAACATGATATCAACTAGGTACAAAGTACCAAATGAAGTGTTGAAAGTGGTCCCCATGATACATGGTTCGGCTAACTTCAACTCATAAAGCGCAAGCATATACGCAACAAAGAAGGACCCAATGGTTCAAGTTTATTAAATGCAAGAAAGTAAAGTGTGCCATCAAGTTCGTGAGAGCTTTAATCACTAATTTTCACATAACAAGTTTAGTTTGGGAGGTAGATAAAACAAGAATTTACTTTGGAATAGCAATAATGCTACTAGGTAGGTATGGTGGACACAAATGGCAAAGGTTTTGTTTTAAAGGAGGTGGATGCATGAGAAGAATACCCTCTCAGTACAGGTTTTTGGCTAGCAAGGCTGGGTAGCAAGTACAAGAGTTGAAGGAAACAAACAAACATACAAGTGATAAAGACAAACATGCAATCTTCCTTGGAAGCACAAAAGATCTTAACTAGAGAATACTAAACTTATGAGCAAATCAAGAAAGAAAGATGATGAAATAATTTTTCTTTAAAGGTACTTTTATCTTTTTCATTCAACTCTCAAAAATAGTGTTGCTACTGACCGAGCCAGGTTTACCAAAACCAACTAAATTAATCAATGATCCCAAAGTGATACCAATACTAACAACAAGATCAATCATATAACCACGAATTGAAAACTAATATAAGCTATGCAAAAGAGTGGATGATAGAACTTCTCATTAATATTCCATATCGGCAACTCACACCAAGGGATACATATTTAACGAGAGAGGGGACACTTCCATAATGCAAACCATCCTACATAATAATTCCTCTATTCATGATATGACTCTACTAAAAAGGTAAAAAGATAGAAGATAGTGATGTGATATCGCTGCACTCCCCCAAGCTTGGAACAAACCAAGGGGATGCCAAACTTGATGACGAATTATTCCTTTGGTGGTGGTGGTATCCTCTCAATGAGCTCTCTGATAAGTTTCCCCAAGTCCTCAATCTCGAAGGTGAGAGTACGAATCAACTCCAAGTTTTGCTCAATGCGGCTCATGATCATGTCGTGTTGAGAATTCCAGCTCTTGTTATTCTTTCCCCACTCTTCCTCCTTGAAGTCTTCTTTTCCTGCATGGCTAGAACAAGGCAAATCCCAATTGGAGGGTAATTTCCCCTTGGGCATATTCTGGTATTGATGCTCATGGATAAGGGTATGGAAAGGATTCTTGGTGCGTGGAGGAAGTGACCAGGGATCTGAACGGTGATGAGGAGGCTCCCCTCCAATGGCTGGATTTGCCACCACTCCAATGCTTGCAATGGTAGTGCCGGTATACGGATGTTGGCCTTGCTCCTCTTCACCTTCACTCTTGATCTCCTTCGCCTTCCCGGGGTCTTGGAGGTCTTCCTCCATAGGCTCCTTCCCTTTATCCTTGGCGGACACCATTGTGCTTCTAAGATTTTCAAAGAGTATGTCCTGACAGAAAAAAATCGAAACAAAAACACGACGAAAACACGATATACGGACCTCGGGGGATCCGGGGGTTATATATTACGAAGTTTCATATCAAAAGGAAGGTACTGGGAGAAAACGAGTCGGAGGCGGAGTCCGGGGCGGACTCACCACCTAGTGGCGCGGCCAGGGGTGGGCCCGCACCACAGGGTGGTGTGAGCCACCCAGGCTCCGTTTCCGTCCCTTTTTCGCTTCGTAGTTTCCCTTATTGACTAAAAAGTGCAGAAATATAGTTGGATAGTATTTTCGCGGAACTTTTCTTACCAGAACTGTTACCTATTTGAAAACAGACTCTGCAGGTCTCTGAATTTGGTATCTAGTAGATTCTTCCGGAGTCATCACTTGAATAACATCAAATATCTTCATCTTCATACTCTTATTATTGGAGTCATAAAACCTTTCTCTTCCTTATTACACCATTATCTCCACTTCCTAGAAATTTCTTTCACATAAAAATGCACACAGTTCTAATTAGCAACATTAGTATAAGTGAAGTGATAAAACCTTTTGAGTCCAACTTCAACTGAAAACCATCAAAACATAAGCTACTGTACCAACCCCTTCCGAAAACCCAAAAATAATTCAAAAAGGAAATCGAATAAAGAAGCAAATGCAAGAGTGGCAAAATCTGTCAAAACGGACCAGCAGGTAAAGATCATTTTTTTCGAAAATCTTCTCTTGCTCAAATCAAAAAGTGCAAAACTAGCGAAAGTTAAATACCAACCTGGGGCAGAAGCCCAAACAATTACAGCTCAATCCGAAATACAGAGATCTCTCACGAATTTTTACGGTGAAGCACAAAAATCTGTTTCGGGACAGCAACTTCCCCAAATCTTACTTCTCTCTCATTAGAGGTTGATCTTGACACAAAAACCAAATAAAACGGATAAGGAGCGGTTATTACCGAAGTAATAACTTCCAAGACTCAAACAAACAAAAACAAACTGAAAGCAAAAACAAATTGGGTTGTCTCCCATAAAGCTCTTTCTTTATAGCCATTAAGATGGGCATGATAATTTTGAAGAAGCTCTCATAAGGATATGGATTGAAGCAAAAGAGAGCATTAAGAAGCAAAAACACACACATATTTAAGTCTAACCAACTTCCTATGCAAGTGGATTTCGTAAACAAACAAGTTATTGAAACCAGAGGCTTCTTGCATAATAAGGCAAAACAAGTGCAACATAAAAACTTTCAGCATAAAACGAGGAAACTTGATATTATTGAGATACATAAGAACACTTTTCCCTCTCTCATAGTAACTTTCAGTATCATGCATAAACTTAACAATATAGCTATCACAAGGACCATCATATCAATGATCACTTATTCTAACAGAAAACACCGGAATACTAGCTCTCATAACACTACTTTGTGAAACAATATTAGAGGTATCCTTACAAAGGATAGGGTGTCCCTCTTTTTCATATTTAGTAACAAAGTCTTTCACATTTGCTATTATAGGTTCATCAACCATTTGTTTATCAGGTTGAATAGGTTTATTTGTACTTTCATTAACCATACTAGCTATCATAGAATGTTCCTTTACCTTAACTGGAAAAGGCATTTTCTCAATATAAGGTTTAGGTAAAACATGATTAGTAGTATAAACTTCCATATTTCTTGCAGGAACACTCTTAGCAATATCTTTATAAGGTTCATGATACTTATTCCACTTCTTTTTAGGCACTTCAATGTAGGAAGAAAAAGCCTTAAAATAAGAAGCAATAGCTTGAGAGTCTAGACCATAAGCATTTTTAATATTTTGAAAGTCATCGGTTCTCATAAAAGATTCAATGCATTCATAGTCATAATTTATACCTGACTTTCTACCTTTGTCATTCTCCCAAGCTTCAGCATTGTCTTGAATACAGTCTAGAAGATCCCATTTAGCTTCTTCTTCCATGCGAGTGAATGATCCAGCACAAGAAGCATCCAATAAATCTTTATCATGTAGAGGGAGTCTTGCATAAAAGTTACTGATAATAATATTGTTGGGGAGCTCATGAATGGGACAATTGAGCATTAGTAACTTCAATCTCCCCCAAGCTTGAGCTGTACTCTCTCCATCAAGAGGCCAAAAGTTGTATATTTGATTCCGATCTTTATGAATCTCACTAGGAGGATAAAACTTTGAATAAAAGAGAGGCACTATTTCCTCCCATTCCAGAGCTTGACCATTCTTCAGTAGCTTATACCATTCCTAAGCTCTTCCTTTCAGTGATAATGAGAATAACTTCTTCTTAACTTGATCTGTAGTAATACCTGCACACTTGAACAACCCGCATAATTCGTGTATAAAGAGTAAATGATCACCGGTATGGACAGTTCCATCCCCAACATAGTAGTTATCCATAACACGATCAATAATTCTTGTAGGTATTTTGAAAACATCATTCTCAGCAGGTGGTGGCTTATCTACTACCTTAGCAGTGGTAGTAGAATTACCAAATAAGAAATTCAGCGAATTATCCATAACGAAAATAAAGCAACTAGCAGAAGTAAACAATACTCATAGTAGAAGTTTCCTTTACCAGTTCCACTCTCCAATAGCGCTTCACTCCCCGGCAACGGCGCCAGAAAATAGTCTTGATGACCCACAAGTATAGGGGTGTATCGCAGTATTTTTGATAAGTAAGAGTGTCGAACCCAACGAGGAGCAGAAGGTGCTGGCTAGTGGTATGGATCAGGAATTCTCTTTAAATACTTAGCAAACGGATTTTTAGGGGTTTTTGATAAAGGAAGTAAACAAAGTATGAGTAAATAGAAGACAGTAGGAATAAATGCAGCAAGTGGCCCAATCCTTTATGCAGCAAAGGACAAGCCGGTTGTATTACTTAAGATGACCAAACGTTCTCGAGGACACATGGGAAGACTGTCAAGTGCTTTCGCTTCATATAGTTGATTAATCTTCCTTAGCTTGCTAAGTGTTGTGTGGGTGAACCTGTGGTAATGTACCACCCGATCCAAGACTAATACATACTTGTGATTATACCCCTGGCAAACATCCATAAGTACAAGAAAGTAATTAAGGTAGAAACCTAACCACAACTTTAAAATCGAAGACCCTTACGTCCCTTGTGCAATGGTTTCCTAACGGGGATTCAGGTTTCTGTCACTCCGGCAACCCCTACGATTAGTAGCCAAATACACAATGCATTCCCCTAGGCCCATATAGGTGAAGTGTCATGTAGTCGACGTTCACATGACACCACTAGAAGAAGTACACCACAACTTAAATAACAATCTATTGAATCTTTCTCAACGCAACTCCACTACTAACAACAAGACTTCTCCCATGTCCTCAAGAACAAAACGAACTACTCACAAGACATCATATGGATCATGATCAGAGATGGAATAATGATGTATAACAATCTGAACATAAACAATAATTCAATGGTTCACTCAATAGCATCAACTACAAAGAGTAATCAACATCGAGAAAGTTTCCCCTATGAACTATGCAAGATTCAACGCAATTGTGACAGCAATATGGAGATGGTGATGAGGGTGCTGATGGTGATGATGGTGGTGATGATGATGATGATCCCAATGAAGTCCATCTTGATGGTGGTGTTGATGGCGACGATCTCCCCTCTCCGGGAAGGAATTCCCTCGGAAGAAATCTGTCTACCGGACAGATCTTTCTCTCTCGGTGTTTTCTGCCCCGCAGAGGCGGCAGAATCTTTCTGTGGTCGCTCCCCGAGTCTTAGGGTTTTGGGAGGATGATATACGCCATAGAGGAGAGGCTGGAGTGGGCCAGGGTGGCCACACCACCTCCTGGCGCGGCCTAGGCTGCCCGCGCCATGGGGTGGTGTGGGCCCCCTGTGGCCCATCTCCACTCCGTCTTCTCGCATCCTTAGTCTTCTGGAAAAATAGGATTTTCCGTATATTTTCCTGGATTTTCTGATCTTCGTGAATTTTGCCTCCAAACAGCACATTTTCCATCAGAATCCTGACTGCAGCGGTCCATGCTCCAAAAGTCATCAACCATGCAAAAATAGATGAAATAACATAAGTATCACCTCTCAATATGAAATATATCAATGAATAATAGTGAATTAAGACATAGAATAGTGATGCAAAATGGACGTATCATTATGACAAAAACAATATTCGTCTCCGCCAGCGCGACGAAATTTGAAAGACGATAGAAGCAAATGAAAGGATGACGTCAACAAACAGCGCTAGCAGAATCAGGCCGTGAAGGAAAAAACGGTAGGAAGTAGATGACGTCGTAGACGACGAACAATGACGTCAGCAAATGTCGCTGACGGTAGTTCATGGTGCCGTCCACCACGCGGCATCATTCATGACGAAATAAAAATGTCATGATAGACCGGGCCTGGGCTGGGCCGGTCCAGTTTGCCGCGACGAAATTGGAGGAACGTCACGAATGGGTCGTGATGTTTTTAGACAGAAAAAACGTCAAGGGTTGAATTATGACGTGAGGTCCGTGACCTATTTTTTTGTCGCAGAATTCATCGCGGATGGCCATCGGCGATGTTTTGGCCCTCATCCATGATGATATCAGATCGTCATGAACCGTCCAGATTCTTGTAGTGCCCCCAAATCCAGTTTATACGGTACAAGCCGTATGCAAGCGTGGACCAGTCTCGCGGATGAACGTGTAAAATTGGTTGGGGGCCACTTCATCAAGCATTACTATGGTATACACAAGTACACGTGGGAGGGTAACAACTAAAAGATCAACGCCCACACGCTACATCTCGTGTGTTCTACCCGTACTAGCATTACTACGCATAGATCTAGCTCTGATACCACTGAAGGGGTTCCGCGTATGAAAACAATAAAATGTTACCCTACGCCCCTGAACCCCTGATGTTTTGAGGACCTATCTATTAGTAATACAGTAACGGGAGGGGCTTTTCACGAACTTACCCTTCAATATCGAAAAGCGTTGTCAACGCTCAGGAGAGCGTGGTTGATGTAGACGAGCCGAAGCCGACCTTAAGGTCGTGATGAAGTCCTTGCGCTCCTGTGGCTCCAACGACTTTAGTGCCTCAAGTGTGACACCTTGCGGGGAGTTACACACGTCCGGTTCCTGACAATGACTCCCTCTTCCGTGATCTAGCAACAGTTGCGAAAGTAGAGCTCCTGGATCCAAATCCCACAGCGCGACGGTGCTCCACGGTGAAGATGTCTCTCATTCGTGCAGTCCGAACTTGGGACCACAGTCACGGGAGAGAAGAGAGGGAGAGAGAGAATATCAATTGGAGGTCTCCCCAAAATAGAGGAAACCTTTTATTGAATATTGTGTGTATTTATCTGGCCAAATACCGCCACTATATATAGGGGAGGGGAGGTACTACCTCCTTCAAAGTCCCGGGGTGGGACTAAAGGAGGAGGAGAGGGGGGCGCCGATGGCCAGCCCTAGTGGGCCCTGCGCGGGGGGTGGCCCTTCCGGACACCCCTTGCCCCTTCTCTCCTCTTGCCTTTCCCGCATGGGCCCTTCTCCCTCCGGAATTGGCCCATTAAGCCTTTTGACCATTTAGTTGATTTTCTCTTTTATAAAATAATTATGAATAAATGATTAAATCAATATTTCACATTCATTCACATATTATTCAATCTCCGTGGCTATGGAACACCTTCCACCTCCACTCTAGACATCCTCCAGACTTATCGAAACGTTTCCGGTTTTCTCTCTTCTCTTCTTCGGTGATTCCACCGATCCTATAAACACTCACTAAGCATCATCAAGCCCTTAAGCGTGATACCCCATGGTTCGGGAACACTCCAGACATGGTCGGGACATTCCATGACCAATGATCGACAGAGGGACCTAGATGGCCATGTGACCCCTTCCACAAAGATCTTTTGTCGTTTGAACCGGGACAGTCGTGTCTTATTCCCTTTGTCTCTCGATACTTGCATTGCCCGAGATCTAATCAATGACATCACCATGTCATATTCAATCTCGTTACCGAACAATGCTACTTGACTCATTCCGACAAGTGATATCCCTGTGATCAAATCACACACTACACAGCTATTGGATATAACTTCTCCGAGTGGGCCCTAGAGTATCTTTTCATCACGTGGACGGAAAAATCCTGATCTTGACATATATTGCCTCTACGGTGCCTCCGAGTACCTGAACACACCTTTATTGTCACTATATTACCAAGTGACGCTTGATGCTATCTAAGCACTCTTGGGAGACAATGATTGATATAGCCTCACGGTCTAAGGAATAGTCTACGAGGATCTATTTCTAATCATCGTAACCTGAACTTCATGATATGATCGGGTCACGATGTTTAGGTTGGGTATCGGTTCATCATATCATTCTCAGAATGAGTTGAATCCACTGCCAACTGGCATAAATGCCACATGATCGGGAAACCTTGATCATATGTTGACCAATGAACCAGCGACTAGAGTTTCACTGGGAACCGCTAGTTGTTTATATATCAGACGTGTATTGATGTTTACTCTAAATACAGTTATAGCATGATATAAAACTTAATCATAAACTTTATGAAATATGATAATAATCATTATTATTATTTGTCTCTAGGGCATATTTCCAACAGTCTCCCACTTGCACTAGAGTACAAATAAACTAGTTGCATTTGTTCTTAATCATTGGCACCATATATCCCGATAGCCTGAACATGCTTGCTCATGGAAGTGGTTGAGTCTTGGGCCTGTACTTTATAGTCCCAAATCCTTTGCAACTTACTAATGTCACCTAGATTGACATTAATACTTTATCATCACATGATAACATCTTTGTGTATGCATCGTCGCTATGGAAGCAGAATGGGGCCAAATTCCAGGAGCTTATAGTGACTTTAGATCAATCTCGAGGGCTTTCTCATGGGCATTGTGCCCTAGGACACATCATTTTACATTAAAAGCGAACTAGCCCCGCCATAACATTATACAACACTTTAGATGGCACCCTTATCTATTATTATAAATGTAATCATCGAAACACGAGTGCTCCCTGTGCAACTTTTGATGTTTTGTTCACCTCGCTTCCTACTTCACTTTAGTCGGTATTACAGGAGTTTCCATCATATTCCCTTATAACACAACTCTTTATGCTTTAAGATATGCCATCCTTTATGGATTTTTAAAACATGTCTACAGTACTCTATTAGACACTGCGGACAAACTTAGCTCAACGTTCACTGATTCGAACTTAATCACTTTTCAAACGTTTCTTATTGGATCATATATTATGTTAAGTTACTATCATGGTTTTCTAAGATGGAACATATGTATAAACATAGTGGATGATGGTCTGGATATGTACAGATCATGGTATACTTTATTGATAAAAATATTCATGTGATTTCACTCACCAAGTGTCGATACACTTGAATCTTGATTCAACCCTTTCCATGCGGCAAGAACCTTTCTTGTCATTTCCATATTGAACTCATTCAATATCTTAGATATGTACGTCTAGCAAAACCATATTAGTGCCTCAATCTATCCATATAGACATTGATGCCAAATATTCCGGTTTTGCCCAAGTCTTTCATTATTGCCTCAATCTATCCATATTAGTGCCTCAATCTATTTTAATGAAATTATTAACTTGTGTCAATAAAAGATACATCATTTCCAACCAACACCATGTCTTCTACATAATGTATTAGAAATATGTCTCAGCGTTCCCACTTAATTTCTTGCAAATGCAAGCATTTTCATCGTCTCCGATGAAATTAAACTCTTTTAACATTTTCATCATCGTGAAGATTCCAACTACGCTATACTCACTTCAACCATTGAACTTTGCATGCCCTTTTAGCATCCTTTGAATTAAAAAAACCCCTCAGATTGTGTCATGTACATGTCCTAGGTAACCATTCTATTAGAAGAACATTGTTTTGTTTGTTCAACTACCATATACCAAATAATATATAGTGGTTACTACATTAATCTGTCAAGACTAAATATCGCTATGAAAGATCAAATATTGTCATAGTCAACTCTTTGAACATTGCCGTAAACTTCATTCCGACATGTCGACTATTTCATAAATGTTAAACATCCATGTCTATTTCATTATAGATCCAAATACGACTGATAGGCTTCACGCCTTTCCGGAGGGTCTTCCAAGTTCAGAAACTTGATTTCTCGTGTATGGATACTATCACGGATTCTATGACTTCTAGTCATTTTTATGGAGTCAGGGCCCACTGATACGTTGCAAACGTATCTATAATTTTTATACGTTGCAAACGTATCTATAATTTTTGATGTTCCATGCTTGGGTTTTATCTACTTTCTTATGTTTTTTCCACACTTTGGAGTATTTTTATACACTTTCTTGGACTAACCTATTAACAAGATGCCACAGTGTCAGCTGCCTATTTTCTGCTGTTTTTGGTTCCAGGAAAGTCAGAAAATGAATATTCTCGAAATTGGATGGGACAAAAGCCAAAGTCAGTTTTTCACCGAGGGGGACACGGAGCCATAATACGAGACAGAGAGGGGCCAGAGGGCTGCCACACCACCTAGCCATGTGGCCAGGCATGGCCTACGCCGCAGGTGGTGTGGCCGCCTAGGGCACCCCCTCGGCCTCATCTTTCACCTATAAGATGCCTCCGATATAGAAACCCTAACCACTCGATCAAAATTCCACGAAAGAGTCTGTAGCCGCCATCATCTCCATCCCTGGATCGGGAGGGATCTGAAGCTCTTCCCGGCACCCTGCCGGTGGGGAGAATTCACCCTGAAGGCTTTCTTCATCACCATGCAAGCCTCCGGTGTGATGCGTGAGTTGTTCATCCTTGGACTACGGGTCCATGTAGTAGCTAGATGGTTGGTTCTTCACCTTTGTGCTACCATGTTTAGATCTTATGAGCTTCGTTCATGATCAAGATCATCTATTTGTAATCCTACAAGTTGTGTTTGCGGGAATCCGATGGATATTGAGATGCTATTTTAGATTGATTATTGATTCTATCATGTCTTTGTTATTTGTGATCTTGCATGCTCTACGGTGTTAGTAGATATCTTGGCCGAGTAGATGCTAGCAACTCCAAGAGGGAGTATTTATGCTCGATAGTGGGTTCATGCCTCTAGTAATCTGGGGAAGTGACAGACATCTCTAAGGTACTAGATGTGATATTGCTACTAGGGAGAAAACAGCAATCCTTTGTTCATAGAACAATCGTATTGTTTACTTTACACGCAATGCGCAATGCAATTATCTGTTGCTTGCAACTTAATACTGGAGGGTGTTTGGATGATAACCTGAAGGTGGATTATTAGTCATAGATGCAGTTGGATTACGGTCTATGTATAATGTTGTAATGCCCAATCAAATATCATAGGAGTCAAGATGATTAGTATAGGCATGTTTGCTTTCTCGATGTTTGTCAATTTCCCCGCTGTAATTTGTTCACCGAACATTTCATCTATCTTAAGGAGAGCCACCACTAGTGAAGTATGGACCCCGGTCCTTTTTTACCATCGATCTACAACTGTTTACTGTTTTCTGTTTACTTTCTGCAAGTTATTACTATCTTCCACACAATACGTTTAATCCTTTGATTTTAGCAAAACCAGTGAGATTAACAACCTCACTGTAAGTTGGGGGAAAAGTTCTGTGGTTGTGTTGTCCAGGATTCCAAGTTGGAAACAACACCTTGGAGGTGTTTCCTTGCTCCTACTGGTTCGATAACCTTGGTTTCATAACTGAGGGAAAACTTGTTGTTGTGCTCATCATACCTTCCTCTTGGGGTTTCCCAACGAGCTCGATATATTTTGGGCCATCAAGCTCTTTTTCTGGCGCCGTTGCTGGGGAGTCAAGGACATCTTCACAAGGGGAGTCCCTCATAACCAATCTCTTTACCTTGTTGTATTTGTTTTGCTTAGTTTATTTCTGCTTTGTTTGCTTGTTTCTTTATCAAAAAGACAAAAAATTTAGTTTTACTAGTTTGCTTTCTTTATTAAAAACACACAAAAAATGACTACTCTTGAAAACACTAAGTTGTGTGACTTCACTAGCACCAACAACAATGATTTCTTGAGCACACCTATTACCCCACCTATTCCTGAAGCTACTTTCTTTGAAATAAAACCTTCTTTACTCAATCTTGTTATGAGAGAACAATTTTCTGGTATTGGTAATGAAGATGATGCTGCTCATCTAAACAACTTTGTTGAACTTTGTGAGATGCAAAAGCATAGGGATATATATGGAGATATTATTAAGCTTAAATTGTTTCCTTTCTCTTTGAGAGGAAAAGCTAAAGAATGGTTGCAATCCCTAACTAGAAATAGTATTGATTCTTGGGCTAAATGCAAAGATGCTTTCATTGGAAAATACTATCATTCTGCTAAGATTATATCTATGAGAAGTGAAATAATGAAATTTAAACAATCTGATAATGAACATGTTGCTCAAGCTTGGGAAAGAATGAAATCTTTGGTAAAGAATTGTCCCACTCATGGACTGACTACTTGGATGATTATCCAAACCTTTTATGCAGGATTGAACTATTCTTCAAGAAATCTACTGGATTCTGCCACTGGAGGTACCTTTATGACCATTACTTTGGGTGCTGCAACAAAGTTTCTAGATAATGTGATGGTTAACTATTCTGAATTGCACATTGAAAGAGCTCCACAAGGTAAGAAGGTAAATTATGTTGAAGAAACCTCCTCCTTGAGTGATAAAATTGATGTTATTATGTCTATGCTTGTTAATGGGAAAGCTCATATTGATCCAAATCATGTTCCCTTAGACTCTTTGGTTTCTCAAGAAGAGCAAGTTGATGTGAACTTTATAAGAAATAATAATTTTAGCAACAATGCCTACAGGAATAATTTTGGTAATAATAATTATAGGCCATATTCCCCCAACAATGGTAATGCTTATGGAAATTTCTACAACAATAATATGAGTGCTCCCTATGAACTCGAAGTTATGCTTAAAGATTTTATTAGTAAACAAACTTCTTTCGATAAAACTATTGAGGAAAAAATCTCTACTACTAAAAGAAATATAGCATCATTGGCTAAAGCACAATCTTCTTTGAATAAAATGGCTACTAAACCTGAAACTATCGATAATCCCTTTGCTGCTACTAATGACATACAAGTTAGAATTGATCAAAATGTTAGACTATTAGCCGAATTGCATGCTAAGTGGGAAAGAGAATATGAAATTTCTAGAAATATTAGTGTTTCTACTATCACTACCACTAGTGTTGAAGCTAGTAATAGATCTACTACTTTAGATGATAATTATGATTTTGATCTTGATGGTTGCAATATCTCTGAAGTAATTAAGTTCCTACAAAAGCTTGCTAAAAGTCCTAATGCTAGTGCTATGAATATGGCCTTTACAAAACACATTACTGATACTCTCATAAAAATTAAAGAAGAAAAGATGAAACATAAAGCTTCTATTCCTATGAAACAAGAAGATGGTTGGGAACCCATCATTAATATGGAAGTGAATGATTTTGCTTTTAAAACTTTATGTGATCTTGATAGTAGTGTTTCTATTATGCCTAGAAGGATTTACGATATGCTTGATTTGCCATTGTTGGAAGATTGGTATTTCAATGTCCCACTTTATGATAATGTTAAAAAGAAACGCATGGGGAGTATTAATGATGTCCTTATTATGGTTAACAATGCTTATGTCCCCGTTGATTTCTATATTTTGGATGTTGAATGCAATGCTTCTTGTCATATTACTTTGGGAAGACCT
The DNA here is from genome assembly GCA_910589775.1 of Avena eriantha. Classification (NCBI taxonomy): domain Eukaryota; kingdom Viridiplantae; phylum Streptophyta; class Magnoliopsida; order Poales; family Poaceae; genus Avena; species Avena eriantha. The sequence goes on along the minus strand of OU342744.1, from coordinate 137,450,606 downwards.
TTTCTTAGAACTGTTGGTGCCATTATTGATATGAAAGAAGGCACCATTAAATATCAACTCCCACTCAAGAAAGGTATAGAACACTTCCCTAAAAATAGAGAGAATATTTTTTTGCCTCTCCTATGAAATCAAAATTTGCTCTTAATGCTTCTTCATTTGAGAACACTTGATGCTTTTCTTGCTTCTTATGCCTAACTTAAAGGCGTTAAACAAAAGTACTTATTGGGAGATAACCCAAAAAATTTAGATGATTCTTGAAAGTTATAACTGCTCCTTATCCTTTTTATTTGCTTTTTGTGCCAAGAGTAACCTCTAATGAGAGAGAAGTAATGCTTGGGAAAGTTGCTGTCCTGAAACAGATTTTTATGCTTCACCGTCAAAAATTCGTGTAAAATCTCTGTACATCATTTTTAGGCATGAATTTTTGTGCTTCTAACTCAGGTTGTTATCTAACTTTCGTTAGTTCAACACTTTTCGATTTGAGAAACATACGGTCTTTGAAAAATTGGTTTTTACCTGCTGGTCTGTTTTGATAGATTTCTGCCATTTTTTGCATTTGCTTCTTGTTGATTCCTTTTGGGGTTCTCTTTGGGGAATTGAGCTTTTCAAGGGAAGTGCTTCAGTATCTTGTGTTTTAATGGAAGTTTTATTGGTGTTAAAACTGAACCCAAAGACTTATTATCTTGAGTCCACTAATGTTGCTAATAAAGATTGTGTGAAGTTTTGTATGACGGAAAAATTTTAGGTGTATGGAGAGAATGATGTAATGAGATGAAGAATGGACTAAAGCTCAAGCTTGGGGATGCCACCCCATGTCACCCCAAGAAATATTCAAGAGGTACAAGCGTCAAAGCATGGGGATGCCCAAGGCATCCCCTTCTTCATCAATAAAAATCCCATGTTTCTTCCAAACACTTCATTTTTATTGTTTCATGCACACAGTTGTGTTATTCTTGGAGCGTCTTCATTTTTGTTTTTGGTTTTCATTTTCTTGGTTTTCTTAGTTTGCTGAATAAATTTGTTGGACCCCCTCTTTCATGCATTGGTTTTCAAATAGTTTGGTTTGGATTGGAAAAGAGTGTGAAAGTTCATGCTTAAGTGGTAAAAGGAGTTTGTTTTCGACTGTGGCCTATGCTTTGTCATGCTATGCTTGATATTGTTTTGGCTATGCTTAGTGATCTTTGATGTATCATGACATGTTATCAACAATTGAGATTGCTTAGTATGCCTTGGAAGAATCATGCGTTGTTTAGCATATTAAAGCATAGTATTGTGGTATTCTCCTTTGATGCTTTATTTGGGTTGACTTGGCGCATGCTCATACCATGTTATGACTATCCCAAGTCACCATAAGCCTTTATGATCCTTTAGTTTTCGACTTGTAATATCACTTTATGCTTTGATTAATGATGTTTTGTCACTCTACATGATTATGGCCATTATTGCTCTCTTAGTTGGTCGCTCCCAGTCTTTTGCTAGCCACCATAACCAAGTATGAGTTCCACTCATGCATCCAACTCCTAAAACCAAGTTATTCCAAAGAGTCCACCATACCTACCTATTAGCATTTGCTATTCCAAGTATATTCATGTTTTTATCTACCTTCCGAATTAAACTTGTTATGTGAAAACTAGTGATTAAAGCTCTCACGAACTTGATGACACACTTTACTTTCTTGCATTTAATAATCTTGAACCATTGCGTCCATCTTTGTTGCGTATATGCTTGCGCTTTATAAGTTGAACTTAGCAGAACCATGTATCATGGGGAACACTTTCAACATTGCACTTATTATTCCGTTGATATCATGATTCTTTTGCTTATGGATCCCGACGGTGTGAAATAAAAGGGGAACTTATAAGATCATGGAGTTTGTATGTGTGTTAGAGAAACGCCTGGGCCGCTAGCCTAAGCCATGCCTAATCATGGTGGAAACTTGCAGTATAACCATAATGAGCACTCTATGAAGCATCCTCAATAAAAACCTATGCAAATAGCAAATAAAAAGATTGCTGAGATGCTCATTGTATGTTTGCCTTGTCATTTTGATTATGGGATAGCTCCTGTATCATGTGCAAGGGGTACCCTGTTGGCGGTTCTCTATGATACATATGTACTTACAATAACAACAGCTTACTTATGACTGACGTTCAGTAGCATGAGGTTCGGTACTCGTAAGTAAGGGGCATGAGATTTCAACTTATAACTTGTCAAGCATATCCTCTTAGTTGTGTCACTTTAACCTTAATCACCTAAAGCTGCTTATGATAGGGGCAATGAGAGCTGAAAGCTAATAAGTACCATAATTTTTGGAAGCTCTTTATGAAACTTGAATCCCTACTTCCTTCTATGAAGGCCTTTCTTTTACTTTTATGTTGAGTCTCCACCTTCTATCTTTATGCACCTATTTTGAGAGCATAGTGGCCATTCTTAGTTCTATGTGCATTGTCCAAAGACTTGTTGATTGATGCATAACTTTGATATTGCTTGTTCTTAAACTATCTGTGTCTAGTCACCCTTATGAACTTTTAAGGTGTCCTATGCATTTATGTTTGCTACTCTATGAGGGACAAGCTAAATGCCACTATGCTAGGTTTTCTTTATGTGAAACAAACAAACGTCTTGCAAAGCATTGTTATCATGAATCTTTTGTATGTGCCTTTTCATGTTGCAACATCATTGCTATGTCTTATTGTTAGAACTTTATCTTTCATGTTATGTTGAAGTACTATGATCCTAGCTATCAATATTTTACAAATACTTTGATCAAGTTTATGATGGTGCATGTCACCTCAAAAATTATTCTTTCTTTTTATCACTTACCTACTCGAGGACAAGCAGGAGTTAAGCTTGGGGATGTTGATACGTTGCAAACGTATCTATAATATTTGATGTTCCATGCTTGGTTTTTATCTACTTTCTTATGTTTTGTGCACACTTTGGAGTATTTTTATACACTTTCTTGGACTAACCTATTAACAAGATGCCATAGTGTGAGCTGCCTGTTTTCTACTGTCTTTGTTTCCAGGAAAGTCAGAAAATGAATATTCTCGGACTTGGACGGGACAAAAGCCAAAGTTAGTTTTTCACCGAGGGGGACACGGAGCCATAATACGAGACGGACAGGGCCAAAGGGCCGCTGATACAATGCAAATGTATCTATAATTTTTGATGTCCCATGCTTGGTTTTATCCACTTTCTTGTGTTTTGTTCCAACTTTGGAGTACTTTTCATATGATTTCTTGGACTAACCTATTAACAAGAGCCACAGTGCGAGCTGCCTCTTTTCTGCTATTTTTGGTTCCAGGAAAGTCAGAAAATGAATATTCTCGGAATTGGACGGGACAAAAGCCAAAGTGCCTATTTTTCGGGAAGGGATCAAGTGCCAGAATACGAGACGGAGAGGGACTAGGGGGCCACCACATCACCTGGCCGCACGGCCCAGCCTGGCCCGCGCAAGGGGGTGGTGAGGCCAGCCCTGGCACCCCCTCAGCCTCTCCTTCCGCCTATAAGTTGCCCTCGGGACGAAAACCCTAAGTACACGATCAAAAAAATCCACGAAAGAGTCTGTAGCCGCCGTCATCTCCATCCCTAGATCGGGAGGGATCTGAAGCTCTTCCCGGCACCCTGCCGGAGAGGGGAATTCACCCTGGAGGCCTTCTTCATCACCATGCAAGCCTCCGGTGTGATGCATGAGTAGTTCATCCTTGGACTACAGATCCATGTAGTAGCTAGATGGCTGGTTTCTCCTCCTTTGTGCTTTCATGTTTCGATCTTGTGAGCTCCGTTCATGATCAAGATCATCTATTTGTAATTCATACATGTTGTGTTTGCGGGGATCCGATGGATATTGAGATGCTATTTCAGATTGATTATTGATTCTATCATGTCTTTGTTATTTGAGATCTTGCATGCTTTCCGTTGTTAGTAGCTATCTTGGCCAAGTAGATGCCACCAACTCCAAGAGTTAGTATTTATGCTCGATAGTGGGTTCATGCCTCTGGTAATCTGGGAAGTGACAGAAATCTCTAAGGTACTAGATGTGCTGTTGCTACTAGGGAGAAAACAACAATCCTTTGTTCATAGAACAATCGTATTGTTTACTTTACACGCAGTTCGTAAAGCAATAATCTGTTGCTTCCAACTTAATACTGGAGGGGGTTCGGATGATAACCTGAAGGTGGATTATTAGTCATAGATGCAGTTGGATGGCGGTCTATGTATTATGTTGTAATGCCCAATCAAGTCTTAGAGGAGTCAAGATGATTAGTATATGCATGTATTGCTTTCTCGGTGTTTGTCAATTGCCTCGCTGTAATTTGTTCACCCAGCATGTTGTCTATCTAAGGAGAGCCACCTCTAGTGAACTATGGATCCCGGTCCTTTTACTTTACATACAATCTACAATCTTTTACTACTTTGTGTTTACTTTCTGCAAACTTTTACTTCTTTCCATTCGATACGTTTAATCCTTTGTTTTCCGCAAAACACGGTGTGATTGAAAACCTCATCGCAAGTTGGGGACAAAGTTTTGTGGTTCTGTTGTGCAGGTCTCCATGTTGCTACTAGCACCGGTAGTGCGCCCTGCCAAAGCTCAGCTAGTAACACCTTTGGGGTGTTTCCTTGCTCCTACTGGTTCGATTAAACCTTGGTTTCATAACTGAGGGAAAACTTACTACTGTGCTCATCATACCTTCCTCTTGGGGTTCCCAACGAGCTCTACATCAACTACGAGTCAGCAAGATTTTTTCTGGCACCGTTGCCGGGGAGTCAAGGACATCTTCACAAGGGGAGTCCCTCATAACCAATCTCTTTACTTTGTTGTTTTTTGTTTTGCTTAGTTTCTTTTTGCTTTGTTTGCTTGTTCCTTTATCAAAAACACAAAAAAATTAGTTTTGCAAGTTTGCTTTCTTATTTGAAAAACACAAAAAAAATTAGTTCCTTTCTTAAGTTGCCTTTATGACTAGCTCTGCTGCAATCACTATTTCATTATGGATAGCTCACTCAGTTGATGGGTTCGTAGCATGGAAAACAAAAAATTTCTACCGCAAGAACGAACAAAACCCAGATCTAATCTAGATAAAAGCCAAGATCTAATCTATTAGACATGTGCAACGAGATAGATCTGTACTAACCCTTGTAGACCCGAAAGCGTTACGAGATTCGGATCTCGTGGTTGATGTAGTCGATCACTTGCCGATCTCAAGATCGAGTAGACGATCCTTCCGGCGCCGTGTTCCGGCAGCGCTTCCACAGTCGGTCACACGTGCGGAGTCGAAGCAGACCTTCCTATCCCTGTTCCAGCGAGCAGCGGAGGTAGTAGATCTCTCCACGGAATCCCAGCAGCACGACGGCATGGTGGTGGAGTAGAGAATTATGCAGGGCTTCGCCTAAGCCTGAGCAGAAGAAAGGAGGAGGAGAGAGGCGGCTAGGGCAAGAGTAGAGGGGGCCAGGGAGTGGCGGCTCCACCCCTCTATTTAAAGGAGGGAGGCGCCATGGGGAGGTGGAGTCCTTGTAGGACTCCCCTCTCCCTTGGCCGGCGGATCAAGGAGGTGGGGGGAGAGTCCTTCTCCCCCACGAATCCTAGTCTTACCCCACAAGGATTCCTTGATCCTTTCTTGGTTTTCAAGTAAACTCCAAGAAATCTTCCAGAACCTTCCGGAACATTCCGAAACCTTCTAGAATCCCCATACAAATACTCCGGAACATTTCCTAACTTAGAAAATGATCCCCAATATATGAATCTTATTCTCCGGACAATTCCGGAGCTCCTCGTGATGTCCCGGATCCAATCCGAGACTCCGAACAACATTCGGTCTCCAACGCACATTCCATATCTACTTAAAACAACTTCGAACCTTAAGTGTGTCACCCTACGGTTCGTGAATATGCAGACATGATGGAGACACCTCTCCGATCAATAACCATCAACGGGATCTGGAGATCCATAACGGCTCCCACATACTCAACGATGACTTCGTGATCGATAGAACCATTAACATACGAAACCAATTCCCTTTGTCACGCGATACTCTACTTATCCGAGGTTTGATCGTCGGTATCTCCATACCTAGTTCTACCTCGTTACTGATAAGTACTCTTTACTCGTTCCATGTTATGTCATCCCTTGTGACCCAGTCACATGCTTGCAAGCTAATTAGATGACATTCCACCGAGAGGGCCCAGAGCATATCTATCCGTCATATGGATGGACAAATCCCAATCTTGGTCCATGCGCTTCAACACATACTTTCAGAATACCCAATGACACCTTTATGACCACCCAGTTACGAAGCGGTGTTTGATGTCATCAAAGTACCCATCCGGTGATGGTGATTAACATAACCTCATGGTCGAAGGATTAGGTTACTACGTATTTTAAAGCTTATAGCAAACGAACTTAATGACTTGATCTTATGCTATGCTTACGACGGGTGTGTGTCCATCACATCATTCTCCTAATGATATGATCCTGTTATTAACGACATCCAATGTCCATGATCAGGAAACCATGATCATCCATTAATCAACAAGCTAGTTTAACAAGAGGCTTACTAGGGACTCTTTTATGTTTACAAAACACACAAGTATTAATGTTTCCGGTTAATACAATTATAGCATGGGATGTAAACATTTATCATAAACATAAAGAAATAATAATAACCACTTTATTATTGCCTCTTGGGCATATCTCCAACAGTCTCCCACTTGCACTAGAGTCAAGAATCTAGTTAAAAACTTGTGCATTCAACACCTATGGCTTTCTGGTGTTGTATAGACACTATTGCTAGTGGTAAACATAATCTTCGGATCTGACACTTCCAGGTCCGTGTGTATTTGCATGTCCTTGCGTCTCTACGCATTACTCATTCTCCAATGAGATGGCATTGTATAAATTTGGTCCTTTGGGGAGACCTTTAGTTCCTTGGGATTAAATTATGTTGATACAATTGTCATACAATGTATCTTCATAGTATTATCCTGCTATGAACCACACTTAGTTTGATAACAAACTACTTAACACAAATGCCCTCCTTTGCTGCTACTATAGCAGTTATATACTTAGCCTTTTGTTGTAGTATCCATCACAATATCTCAACTTTGGAACTCATCCAAATCCATCATGGAACATCCTTTCTATTATATTGTGCCACCCATAGTCTAAATTGAGATAAATTTAATTTGTATCTTGTGACAAAACTAGTATCAATGTAACACTTTACAATGAACTACCTATAACTATTTGTCACTTATACATGATATATTCTTAGTTCTTCCAAAGCTCATAAGAATATCTTTACTATTGTCTAATGATCATCTTATGAATCATTCTAGTATATGCTCATAACATTTAGAGCATAGGACATATCTGGATGTGTACATCTCAAAGAATGATTGATCAAAATATTCTTGTGATTTCACCAAGTGTTTAAACACTTGAATCTCGTGTCAACACACTTGAATCTTGATTTAGTCCTTTCCGTGCATCAAGAACCTTTCTTGTTGTTTCCATATTGAACTCATTCAACATCTTATCTATGTACATTTGGCAAAACCATATTAGCGTCTCAATCTATTCATATAGACATTGATGCCTAATTCTCGAGTTATGCCTAAGTCTTTCATCGAAATGAAATTCTTAACCTGTGTCAATAAAAGATACATTATTTCTAATCAGCAATATGTCTTTCACATAATGTATTAGAAATATGTCTTAGCGCTCCCACTTAATTTCTTGCAAAATGCAAACATCTTCATCGTCTCTGATGAAATTAAACCTTTTAACGGTTTCATCACGGTGAAGATTCCAACTCCGTGATGCTCACTTCAACCATTGAAGTTTTGCATACTCTTTTAGCATCCTTTGAATTAACAAAACCCTTTGGATCGTGTCATGTACACGTCCTAGGTAAGCATTCTTTTAGAAGAACTTGTTTTTGTTTGTTCAACTACCATATACCAAAATATATGTAGTGGTTGCTACATTAATCCGTCTAGACTAAATATCGCTATGAAAGATCAAATCTTATCATAGTCAATTCCTTAAACATTGTCGTAAAATCTTTTAGATATGTCGACTATTTCATAGATTTGAAACATCCATGTCTATTTCTTTATAGATCCAAACACGAACGATAGGCTTCACGCCTTTCCGGAGGGTCTTCTAAGTTCAGAAACTTGATTTCTCGTGTATGGATATTATCACGGATTCCATGACTTCTAGTCATTTTATGGAGTCAGGGCCCATCATCGCTTCTTTGCATGTAGTCGGTTCATCATTGTCAAAACAATAACGACTTGCTTATCAAATCTTACTATTTGATTCTTACCGACCCACACGGTTCTATAGGAACTCTAATCTCCGAGATCACACCTATTGTAATCACGAGAGCCATGAGCATTGTGGCCGACACCGGGACACTTTCTGGCGCTGCGCTACTTAGCACATATAGCTAAGGTTCAACAACCTTATCAAAGTTCTATTGTCCTTCCACTTAAATTTTCACGAAAAATTCCTTCTCAAGAAACTTGACGTTCTAAGCGACAAACTCTTTTGTCCTTGGCGTTATGGAGAAATTCCCAACAAATTCTTTGGAATAACCTACAAAGACATGCTTATCCGACTTTGGTTGTAAACATTTTACTCATGCATAGCATACCAAAATTTAAGAAAAGACAATTCGGGTTTTATCCCAAACCATAACTCATATGGTGTCATTTCAACGGATCACGATGGAGCTCTTTTCAGTGTAAAAGCGGTAGTCACTAAAGCTTTAATATTTAAAATATAATGGCAGTTTTATAAATGACACCTTTGATCTTACCATGTAAAACAAGGTTTCATTACATATCTCGAACACTCCATACTCCTATGGTGTTTTGGGAAATGCAAATCCATGGAACGATTCCTCAAATCTTAGGTGTTTTGCTAAACTTGTAACTCAAACATCTTTCTTTATGATCCAATCATAAACTCTTTTATTTTCTTGTTACAATGATTTTCCACTTCATCTTGAAAGTCTTTGAACATTTTTCAAATGTTTCATACTTCTTCCTTATTGAGTAAGTATATACATATACTCACTCAAATCTTCGGAGAAAGCATATGATGTTGAAATCCATCACCCACGACTACACATAATGGACTATATACATCAATATGTACAAATTCCAATCAGTTAGTCGTCCGTTCCTCTTTTGGCCTACGAACGGAGTTTTAATTATCTCCAGGAAAGTATCACAAGCGTCATTTGATCCAAATCAAAGACTCCAAAAATCCATCAACATGGAGTTTCTTCATGTATCCCTTTCAATATAATTTAAACGGCGATGTCACTCCGCAAGTGATCTTTCAATCATTTGTCTTGCGAAATTTTAGCATTAGTTTTATGGTCATTATTTCTCCTACCAGACTTGTATATTATCCATCTATTATGGAATACGGTAATTATTTGAACAACCTTTTGTCGTCATAATACCTGATCAAAATAACAATTATTGAAACAAATCTTGAAGGCAAGCTTTGATGTTAACGAGCAACACAACCACCCTTTGGTTGTTTTTCGATGAACATCATCACATTTTCTCTTGCTAGTTACTTAGGCCATTGCAGTTCATGAATTGTGTTGTCCTGTATGACACTTCATACCAACCAATTCGGTATCTAATACCGGAGAACCACATTGTTTAACAAGCAAGGAATACAACCATAACATGTATATCTTCTATATGCCTAAGTTGGACATCTCCAACCTTTTATTTTCTGCCAAATATTTTTAGATTCTCTTTCAGCAATTCCTTTTCTTTTAAAAGAATCTATCAACATCAATAGTGGTGTCATCAACATGACACATGGTACAAAGCGTATATAGTCAACCACTAATACCTTTGGACTTGCACTTTGAGGTGGATCACCATCATCAAATGTTTGGTGTTCTTTCAAAAATCCATTCTTTAGTAATCTTTTAATGTAGTAAACATTTTACTTACATATTCTATTCATCCTTATCATGAAAACTTTCATGATCAAGATGCTATAGCTTATAAAGGTGAATTGCGAGTATAATGTTTCTTTTTCAAAACCTTTGGAGGATTAGGACGACTAGCGTCTCCAACCTTCACAAATTCTCATCAAATATGAGGGCGTATACTCTATCATGTTGTAACCAACACATTGTTTTATATATCGCAATACCTTTCACATATGATGGTTTCTGAAACATTGCTTTCAGCTCTTAGATAAACTTGATATTAAAAACAATCTTTTGAGTATCAAGAATCATGGAGGCAAACATGATACATTAGATACTAACACTGGAATTGTTACTCTTGATTTAATACTACTTATTAAACTTCATGGAGCAAATAGAGTTTGCTAAAAGATTCGGATCTCGTGGTTGATGTAGTCGATCACTTGCCGATCTCAAGATCGAGTAGACGATCCTTCCGGCGCCGCGTTCCGGCAGCGCTTCCGCAGTCGGTCACACGTGCGGAGTCGAAGCAGACCTTCCTCTCCCCGTTCCAGCGAGCAACGGAGGTAGTAGATCTCTCCACGGAATCCCAGCAGCACGACGGCGTGGTGGTGGTGGTGGAGTAGAGAATTCTACAGGGCTTCGCCTAAGCCTGAGCAGAAGAAAGGAGGAGGAGAGAGGCGGCTAGGGCAAGAGTGGAGGGGGCCAGGGGGTGGCGCCTCCACCCCTCTATTTAAAGGAGGGAGGCGCCATGGGGAGGTGGAGTCCTTGTAGGACTCCCCTCTCCCTTGGCCGGCGGATCAAGGAGGTGGGGGGAGAGTCCTTCTCCCCCACGAATCCTAGTCTTACCCCACAAGGATTCCTTGATCCTTTCTTGGTTTTCAAGTAAACTCCAAGAAATCTTCCAGAACCTTCCGGAACATTCCGAAACCTTCTAGAATCCCCATACAAATACTCCGGAACATTTCCTAACTTAGAAAATGATCCTCAATATATGAATCTTATTCTCCGGACAATTCCGGAGCTCCTCGTGATGTCCCGGATCCAATCCGAGACTCCGAAAAACATTCGGTCTCCAACGCACATTCCATATCTACTTAAAACAACTTCGAACCTTAAGTGTGTCACCCTACGGTTCGTGAATATGCAGACATGATGGAGACACCTCTCCGATCAATAACCATCAACGGGATCTGGAGATCCATAACGGCTCCCACATACTCAACGATGACTTCGTGATCGATAGAACCATTAACATACGAAACCAATTCCCTTTGTCACGCGATACTCTACTTATCCGAGGTTTGATCGTCGGTATCTCCATACCTAGTTCTACCTCGTTACTGATAAGTACTCTTTACTCGTTCCATGTTATGTCATCCCTTGTGACCCAGTCACATGCTTGCAAGCTAATTAGATGACATTCCACCAAGAGGGCCTAGAGCATATCTATCCGTCATATGGATGGACAAATCCCAATCTTGGTCCATGCGCTTCAACACATACTTTCAGAATACCCAATGACACCTTTATGACCACCCAGTTACGAAGCGGTGTTTGATGTCATCAAAGTACCCATCCGGTGATGGTGATTAACATAACATCATGGTCGAAGGATTAGGTTACTACGTATTTTAAAGCTTATAGCAAACGAACTTAATGACTTGATCTTATGCTATGCTTACTACGGGTGTGTGTCCATCACATCATTCTCCTAATGATATGATCCTATTATTAACGACATCCAATGTCCATGATCAGGAAACCATGATCATCCATTAATCAACAAGCTAGTTTAACAAGAGGCTTACTAGGGACTCTTTTATGTTTACAAAACACACAAGTATTAATATTTCCGGTTAATACAATTATAGCATGGGATGTAAACATTTATCATAAACATAAAGATATAATAATAACCACTTTATTATTGCCTCTTGGGCATATCTCCAACATCAGTTTCTTATTTGGGAACAGTTTTATGACTGCTAAGGTAATAGATGAACCACCACCAGCTAGAACCTCCATGGAAGAAGAAATTCTGAACCTGAAAGCTCATTAGATGAAAAAGAGGAGGAGAGTGATGGACAAAATGAGGAAGAATGGATCTACCCATGCCTACCTTCTAATGAGAGTAACTCTTTATCCCTTACATTATTTGATTGTCCCCCATGCTTATCAAAGGAGGGTGAATGTTATGTTCCCGAGGATTCTTTTGAAAAAGTTTATAATAAAGCTCTAGTGCTTGTAGAAAAGCATGCCTTATGTGATAGTTATATTGTTGAGTTTATTTATGAGTCTGCTGAAAATTATTATGAGAGAGGAAAATATGGTTGTAGAAGTTTTTATGGTAATGAAACACCTCTCTATGTGCTGAAAGTTTTGAAGTTACTTTTGTTTTATCTTTCTATGCCTGTCACTTTGTTTTTTGTGCATTTATTTGCATACAAGATTCCTATGCATAGGAAGTGGGTTAGACTTAAATGTCTTCTGAATTTTCTCCTTGATGCTCTCTTTTACTTCAAATTCATATTTCCTATGAGAGCATCTTCTCAAATTTTTATGCCTAACTTAAAGGCGTTAAAGAAAAGTACTTGTTGGGAGATAACCCAAGAGTTTTAGTTGAGTCTTGGAAGTTATTACCTCTATAATAACCTCTCCTTATCCTTTTTATTTGATTTTTGTGCCAAGAGTAACCTCTAATGAGAGAGAAGTAATGATTGGGAAAGTTGTTGTCCTGAAACAGATTTCTGTGCTTCACCGTTAAAATTCCTGAGATATCTCTGTACGTCGGATTTAGCTGTAATTTTTTGTGTTTCTGCCCCAGGTTGTTATCTAACTTTCGTTAGTTCAACACATTTTGATTTGAGCAACAGAAGGTCTTCGAAAAAATTCGTCTTTACCTGCTGGTCTGTTTAGACAGATTTCTACCATTTTCTGCATTTGCTTCTTGTTGGTTCCTTTTTGAGTTCTTTTGGGGAATTGAGCTTTTTGAGGGAAGTGCTACAGTAGCTAGTGTTTTAATGGAAGTTTATTTGGTGTTAGAACTGAACCTTAAGACCTTTTATCTTGAGTGCACTAATATTGCTAATAAAGATTGTGTGAAGTTTTGTATGAAGGAAAAATTTCAGGTGTATGGAAGGAATGAGTAATGAGATGAAGGATGGACTAAAGCTCAAGCTTGGGGATGCCACACGTGTCACCCCAAAAGTACAAGCGTCAAAGCTTGGGGATGCCTTGGCATCCCCTCTTTCATCAATAAAAATCCCAGGTTTCTTCCAAACACTTCATTTTTATTGTTTCATGCTGTCATGGTGGTGTCACGGCAGATGCCATGGATAGGCTAAAGGTGAGGACTAATACACGCTAGGGGAATCCAGGGAGGGATAGTGAAGTGATTCTCCACACAGTTGTTAGTATTGCTTTGCTACCAAGATTACAAGTGCTCCTAGAGCTGTATTGGCGAGAGGAGGAAGAAGGAGCTCTCTTACTCTCACCCACAGATCACACCTGAAACCCTAGCCAAATCAGAATAGCGGAACCCCCTTCTACTGAAACCCTAGCTCCCCTTTTATAGAGGGAGCTCGGTCTCTGCCTAGGGCATACGTGGAGGCATATTCCTAAGAATATGCCTCCTCCCAAAGTAGTAAGCCGACCGGGGTGCTTTTCCCCCGCGTCACACATGCAGAGGCTACGTGAGCCTCTGCGGCGCCTGCGTCAGCCGACATGGGCGTCGTCACCCTTGTCGGCCACGCCGCGGTGGTCCTGCCCTTGCTTGCTTCGCTCAGGTAGTGCGTACAGGGGCTTCTTTTGACCAGCGAGATTCCTTCCTTATCCTAGAAGCTAGACGTGACCCGGATCATAGTTGATCTGGCCACACCTGTTCCTGCATACAAGTAAAATAGGCACTTCCGACTTACTGCTTAAGGCGGTTGAGACTTAGTTAGGCGAACGCCCCCTGGTCCGGGTTACCCCGTGATTCGGCCTGCCTTGAGGTGACCCGGCCAGCATCCGCTTTTTCCTTGCCGAACCTCGGCTAACTCGGCCTTTATACCCCGGGGTGACCCTACTCGGGGGTATCCCCCCAACATTAGTCCCCGAAGCTGGTGCGGTCTTAGCTGCCTTGGCCGCTAAGGCCACATCAGGTTCAATTTCGAGCTCTGGTCGTTATTGCCGAATTATCTCTTTACCTCGGATTATATGGATTTACGTTCCCTTTGCACATTCCAAGTTTTCACTTGTCGGCCAGGTTACCACTTTAATTCGGACCTCATGGTTTTACTTCCCTCTGCACATTCGAAGTTTTCACTTGCTGGCCGGGTTACCACGGTTCCATCCGGGTCTTGTTTCCTTCTCTCGTACGCCAACCCATGTGGAGGATAATCATTATGTTGTCTTATTTTAAGGGCCAGCACAATAACCGCCGCAGTAATTGTCAGTTATCACTGTGTGTGGGTCACGTCACGCCTGCCTCCTCGTTTACCGCATCACAGCGTCACGTCATCGGATCATCTCTGCTCTGTTGCCTTTCGTGTGGCTCCCTGCTGATTGGCCAAGGTTGGCTATACACGTCCACACCATGTGGCTCATTCGCAGGACGTGATCCCACTCACCCCTTGAGGGAGTGGTTCAATAGGGGAGGGGCGCACCCCTTAGGAGTTTTCCCCTTCCGCGCCCCTCTGCCCCTTGCTCTTCTTCTTCGTCTTCCTCGCGACCACGCCGCCGCCAGTGCTCCAAGCAGCAGTGCCGCCGCCGCACTTTTCCCCCACACCTCTGCATCTTCGCCACCGCTACGCGCCTCCTCCACCACGGGTCGCTGCCAATCTAGGCCTCTGCCCCCCGCCGCCGCTAGCGCCAGCGAGGGCCGCGAATACCAGATGATGGAGGAGGAGCTCATCGTCGCCGAGCAAAATAATGGAAGAGGACACCGCGGCGGTGGACCGTGGTGCGTGGGCCAGGTACTAGGTCTGCCAAGATGACCTGGACTGGCTCTACCGGACCAGACGCATCCCCGCCGGCGTCACCGCTCGTCTTGCCTCCGCCGAATTGGCCCCCTAACCCAATCCGGGTGAGTACGTCGTGTTCTTGTCCCACTTCCAACGGGGCTTCGGTCTGCCGGTGAGCGACTTATTCCGGGATTGGCTTAGTACCTACGAACTCCAGCCGCACCACTTTCCTGCCAACGCCATTACCTCTCTTTCCGCTTTTGCCTCTACGATCGAAGGCTATGCCGGACTTTGGCCCACGAAGGAGCTATGGATCCGGTTTTTCAGCCTTCGTTGTAATGTCATCCCAAACATCCAACTTGATCCGAAGGACAAGCAGCTCACTCAATTTGGAGCTGTGTCCATCTCACCCCAGAGGCTTTCCGTTTTCCCCCGGGTCACCGGGCTAGACTCCTACAAAGGATGGGCCCGAACCTTCTTTTATGTCCGGAATACGGGCACTGAAGACTTGATCCGGTTGCTTCCCTATACTCCGGGTCCACCTAACCCGGAGCTGTGGGACGTCGTCCCTAAGAAGCCCACGGCCTTGGCCAACCAGGTCAACAAGAGGTTCGCGGAGCTGAAGAAGCTCGGACTGCACAACGAGGATGCTATGATCACTTTCGTGCGCAACCGAATTTCCCCCCTCCAGAAGCGCACCCACAAGGTGTGCCACATGAGCTTCGGCCACGATCCCAACCGGACCTCATCCTTTGAGTTGAGCAACATGGAGATATATCGTCGGGTTAAGGCTCTCTTCACCACCCATAAGGACTTCTCCTCTGAGTGGACTTGGGGAATTGAGCATTATTGCCACGATAGGCTTCCTCCCGCGGTAAGCTTCATGTTGCAAACTTACCCCAGACTAATTACATGTCGGTTATTGTTGCATTTTTGACTCTTTTGTTCATTCTTTTCCTCAGCTATTTCTTCAGCAGACCCTTGAGGACGGCACCGATCCGACCCTTAAGTGGGCGCCGGACCAGGAGACTCCGGATGAGGAAGAGCCAGACCAGGAGATGTTCCTCCCGATGACCGATGCTACAAAGCGACCCACCGGTAAATTCTCTTCTATTAGAGATTGGCCCGATGATGAAGATGACTCGGATGTCGAGGTGATTGAACCTGTTGAGGCTGTCCCCCTTTCTTTTGCTTTTCTGGCATCAGTTAATCCCGGTGGGCACATCCACGAGGATCCTCCCCTTGCTACGGGCGAACCTGTTCTGGTAGCACCAAAGAAGAAGCGCGGGGCTGCTCCAAGTTCCTCCTCCAGACCTTCTCAGCCCGCTAAAAGGCGAAGGAAGTCTGGGGACAAGACTGCCTCCAAGCCAGCAGGCAAGGCCCCAGCACGAAGGGCTCGGAAACCCAAGGAGGCCCAAACCTCGGATGCGTAAGTCTTTTTTTACTTATGTAACTTGCTCTTCCTTGCATTGTTGTAATTTCTCTTCTGACATTATTCTCTTTTGCAGGGCTCCGGTGGAGGGCCCTCAGAGTGGATCTAGCATCTCTTCACCGCTCTGACCTAGCCCTTCTCCCCCTCGTGACGACGAGTCAAGTCCGATGAGCCCTATTCCAGAGGGTTCTGCGGCTGCTCCGGGTTCTGCTCCACCTCGTCAACAGGAAGGTAACCTTGGAGCGGGGGAGACCGGTCCAGCCGAGGCGACGGCATCCACAACTTCGGCTTCGCCCCAACCAGCAACCATTGAAACTACCTCGGCACCAGCACCAGCTCCAGTACCAGTGACCAAACCAGCACCAATACCAACTCCGGCATCAGCACCAACTCCGGCTGCAAAAACATCAGCAGCGGCACCAAGTCCAGCAACAAGAGCACCAGCACCGAGCTCCTCTGCCTCGTCTGAGTCTTCTCAACCTCGGCGAGGAACTACCCTGGCAGCTCCTAAGGGGAAATCCGCTGCGACGACTTCCTCTTCCCAGCAAGCAAAGAGCAAAAAGGCTCCGGACGATACCAAATCAACATTCGTCGAGGCCGGGCAGCATACCCTCGCATCAATGCTTCCCAAGAAAGCTCCAACAGCGAAGGACGCCCCTGTCGAGCCAACTGATGCACAATAGATGGTTCTGCACACCAGCCCAGCCCTTGCCTTGGTTGAGAGGAAAGAAGCGCACGCGAAGGGCTTGGTGGCGCCCCATATGCCCACCGGCGAGCGGTATCCTCCGAGCCTGATTGAATTTGTCATGAATTGGAACAAGGTAGAGTTCGTCCACAACGACGATCTTCTGGAGAAGTTCGGCCCCGCTGAATTTTTCGCCCAAATGAACACAGCCGCTAAGGCGATCAACCTCGCGGGGCGGATGATGGAGGTACGTCGCTTCCCCTTTACATGCTGTAGATAATAACCATTAGTCCCCGAGCCTCCGGGGGAGTAACTTGTTACTCGGCCGGATGCTCTTTAGAAAACTAACGTAGCTCCATGAGAACTTTGAATATGCACACACCTAGAGCCGGGTTAAGTTCCACTTGGCCAGGATTTTTGTACACTTTGAATATGCACACACCTAGAGCCGGGTTAAGTTCCACATGGCCCGGATCTTGTATACTTCGAATATGCACACACCTAGAGCCGGGTTAAGTTCCACTTGGCCCGGATTTCTGTACACTTCGAATATGCACACACCTAGAGCCGGGTTAAGTTCCACTTGGCCCGGATCTTGTATACCTTGAATATGCACACACCTAGAGCCGAGTTAAGTTCCACTTGGCCCGGATTTTTGTACACTTCGAATATGCACACACCTAGGGCCGGGTTAAGTTCCACTTGGCCCAGATCTTGTATACTTTGAATATGCACACACCTAGAGCCGGGTTAAGTTCCACTTGGCCCGGATTTCTGTACACTTCGAATATGCACCAAGCTAATTTATGTTTCTGTACTTCTTTTCAGGTAACCACCAATCGCCGGACTGCTGAATTCCAACGTCTGCTGGATACCCACAAGATGTTACGCGCCAAGCAAGTTGCACTTCTCGCGGAACACGAGAAAAGGGGTAAAAAAATTCCTTGGCGCTTCTCCCTTTTTTCTTCATCTTCCTCTGCCGAACTAATCTCATCATTCGGTTTCTGCAGCTGGGTGGAGGCTGAGAACAAGATTATGTGGAAGAATCTAGAGCAGATCAAGGGTAAGTCATTTTTGTCCGACCTTACAGTGCTTTCCACTTCCTTTTCTCCTTGGCTCAGCGAACATTCATACCTCGGCTCTGCCAGGTCAACACACTATTTCAGCATCGCTTGAAGATAGTGTGCCCGTGCCTGATATGATGCTGCATTTTCTCGAACAAGCAGGGCAACACCAAGCCGAGCTTAAGAAGAAAGACGATGAGCTCGCCCTCCTCCAGACCAAGGACGATGAGATCGCTAGGCTCAAGGCTGAGATGGAGAAAATGAAGGCCCAACACCAATCCGAACTCCAAAAGGTTGGCCAGAATTACACAGAAGAGCGCGAGCGCCTCAATCTCCAGATCGCTAAGGACCAGGATTTACTCAAGGAATCCGACATCCAGCTAGGGTCGGCGAATGCTGAGCTTGAGCAGCTTCGAAAAAGACGCGATGACTGCACCAGGGAGTTGACCCGGATCCTCGGCCATATATCACGTAGGTTCCTTTCCCTTATCCGACCTACCTCTCCGGATTACTTCATATGTCTTTTCTTTTACCTTCTTCCTTTGTCTCGTTTCCAGGCAAGTTTCCAGAGGGCACTGCTATTGCGAGCGCAGCGGTTGCCGACTTCTGCCGAGAAAGGGGTACTGCTGCCGCTGCTGATGGTGAAGAGATTCCCTATGACATGGAGGACCTGATGGTCAGCTTGTCATCTCGCGTGGAGCTCATCAAAAATTATGGCAAGGACATCCTCAATGTTGCAGTTCGCATCTTCAACATGTTCTGCCCGGCGAAGACACTCCGGAGACCACCGCAATTCTCGTTGAGAAGCTAATGGAAACCGAGACTTAGCTCGACCTCTGGAGAGAGTCCGCTGGGCGTGCCACAGCTGATACCATTCTCCACCACATACTCACGTGGTATGAGAAAATTGATCTCAACCTCCTGACACGCCTGCGCACAGGATCCAGATGGACCAATGACCCAGAGTGGGTGGCTCGGCGCCAGGCTTGCACCCATAGCCTCATGGAATATGCTCCCATTCATGAATGGGTTGAGGGGCCGAGCTTCCTGGAAGCCGCTAGGGACGAAGAGGTTGAGAATGATGAAGATGGCTCGGACGGTGATGGAGAAGATGATGCCTCGGATATTGAAGATGGCGAAGATGATGCCGAACTTCCTCCTCCTGCCGCTCCTTGAGCGAAAAAACTTGAAAATTTATCAGATCCTCGGTATGCCGGGTGGAGTTGTATTCCATACACATGTGATATTTTGCTACTAAGTTCTTATGCCGGATTAACTTGGGCGTAGTCCCCGAGTTTATTTTTCTTGTTCATCCAATCTCTTGGCTCGGTTCGTGTCTACCTTGATTTGGTTTTACGACTTACGAATCCGAGCTTCAAAAATTGTCTTAACAATACTGGGAAACTTTTAGACTTAGCTCAAAAATAAAACTGCATAATAACTTAAAAATAAATACAGGGTTAGTCCGAAAAACAAATGTCGGCTCGAATAAATTCTTTTCCTTAGTCGTTTTTCATGTGCTACGCAATTCCAAACTTGTTCTCTTGCTTGCCATGAAGCCAATTCTTGTTGGACAGCAGCAAGTCGAAGAGTTAGGTTCTTGGTGCTCACACATTACTAATCCGAGTTAAGTAGAATAACTTATTCCAGCTAACACACAAATAACGACAAATATTATTAAGGCAGTCCCCGAGTTACTGCTCGAGGTGCCAACATTTCATTGATAAGGTCATTGCCGACATACATACCGACATATGAGACGACTCAGATACATACACTTCTTAGCTAAGTGTAGAAAGGACGAAGTAGTGCTATATTCCATGGTCGCTTTGATTCCTCTCCGGACCTGTCCGCCTTGTTCTTTTCCTGTGGCTTTGCATCTATAAGATAATAAGAATCATTGTGCAATGCCTTGCTCACGATGAATGGCCCTTCTCATGGGGGGTAATTTATGCATGCCAGCAGTACGTTGTACCAACCGGAGCACCAGATCGCCTTCCCGAAAGACTCGGGGGCTTACTTTCCGGTTATGATAGCGTCGGAGATTTTGCTGATATATGGCGGATCTAGATAGTGCCAGTTCTCTCGCTTCTTCCAGCAGATCAACATCATTTTGCCGGGCTTCTTGCACTTCGGCTTCTATGTATTAGGTGACCCTAGGCGAATCATGCTCTATGTCGGCTGGTAATACAGGTTCTGCCCCATATACCAGAAAAAACGGCGTATAGCCTGTTGATCAATTCAGAGTTGTTCTTAAACTCCACAGTACCACTGGTAGTTCTTCTATCCAGCACCCCACTGATCTTTGCAGCGGCTCAATGAGCCACGGTTTTATCCCGGATAATACTAATCCGTTGGATCTTTCCACTTGTCCGTTCGATGCTGGGTGGGCTACCGAGGCTACGTCCAGCCGGATCTTCTTATCCCGGCAGAAATGCGCAAATGCTCCTTCCGCAAAATTTGTGCCATTATCAGTTATGATACTGTGAGGATAACCGTACCTCAAGATGATATCTTTGAGAAACGTTACGGCCGTAGCTCCATCACATTTTCTTATAGGCTTTACCTCAATCCACTTCATAAACTTGTCCACCATTACTAAAATGTGAGTCATATTTCCCCTTGCTGGTTTGAACGGGCTGACCATATCCAAGCACCATACGGAAAATGGCCAAGTAATTGGTATGGTCTTGAGTTTCGACATTGGCATATGTGTCCTGGTAGCATACCTCTGACAACCATTACATTTTCTCACCAGATCTTCTGCTTGCTCTAAGGCATTTGGCTAGTAGAATCCGTGCCGGAAAGCTTTTGCTACCAAGGATCGGGATGAGGCATGATGTCCGCATTCCCCTTGATGTATATCTCGGAGGATGTCAAGCCCTTCTTCCGGGTCAACACATCGCTGGAGGACATTGGTCACACTTCTTTTGTATAGTTTGGAATTGATTATCGTGTAAGCCTTTGCCCTCCTCTGTGTTTTCCTGGACAACACTTCCTCAGTGGGTAACGTTCCATCTTTCAGGAATTGAAATATAGGTAGTTCCCAAGCTGGTATTGCTCGCACAGGGAACACATCCTCATCAATCTCCATCTGATCCACCGGCATAACTTCAACCGGATCACGCTGAGCAGTCCCCGGGTCTTGCGAAGCAGTCCCCGGGTTTACTGAAGCAGTCCCCGGGTTTGCCGAGGCAGTCCCTAGGTTTCGCGCACCACTTCCCATGTCAATGTCCATGGGCACAGCTCCGGATTCCGTGTCCTCCAAGACATAGATCGAGTCGGTTTCTGGGGAGGGCCTGATGGATGGTTTCCTGAGGTGCTCTAATGCTACACCCGGTGGAATTGCTTGTCGGGTTGACCCGAGCTTCGACAGCCTCATTTTCCACCCGGGGTACATGGTGAAATTCGCATCCCTCAAAGTAACCAGATATCTTCTACACATGAAATTGGTACAGTGCCATGTTTGGATCAAGGGCGTCCCACACTCCCGACACTTGCTGCACCACTAAATCCGAGTCGCCAAAGCATACGATCCGACGTATCCCAATTTCTTTTGCCACCTTGAGCCCGTGCACAAGTGCTTCATACTCGGCGACATTGTTTGATGCCGCGAAATGGATCTGCAGCACGTATTTCAGTTGGTCCTTCTTTGGCAAGGTAAGTACAACTCCGGCACCTAGCCCGGTTTTGGTTTTTGATCCGTCAAAGTGCATTCGCCAATAGTTCGGATCTGGGAGTGGTGGTTCGTATTGCACCTCGGCCCAGTCCATGAAAAAGTCTGCCACAGCTTGGGATTTGATGGTTTCTCTTCTATCATATTGCGGAGCATAAGGAGCTAGCTCAATTGCCCATTTTGCAATTCTGCCACTCGCATCCTTGTTACTCATTATCTCGGATATGGGGGCCTCACATATGACCCTGATGGGATGCTCCTCAAAGTAGTGCTTCAGCTTCTTAGCGGCCATGTACACGCCATACGCCACCTTTTGATAGTGTGGATAGTTCTGCTTTGAGGCTGACAACACCTCGCTCAAGTAATACACTGGCCTTTGCACCGACTTACCTTCCTCGTCGCGCTCCACCACTATCACTGCACTTACAACTCGGTTGGTTGCGGCTATATAGAGCAACATTGGCTCATTTGATAGTGGTGAGGCCAACACTGGTGCAGTGGCTAACGTCTTTTTCAAGTGGGCAAAGGCTTCATTGGCCTGCAGTGTCCAAACGAATTTATCCGATTTTTTCATGAGTTGGTAAAGAGGCAATACATTTTCTCCCAACCGACATACAAACCGACTTAACGAGGCCAGGCAACCTGTGAACTTCTGGACATCGTTAAGACACTTCGGCAGTTCCATTCATTCGATGGCCCGGATTTTAGTTGGATTAACCTCGATACCTCGGCTGGAAACAAGAAAACCGAGCAATTTCCCAGCCGGGACACCGAAGGTGCATTTTTCCGTTTAAGCTTCATCCGGAACCTCCTTAGGTTCGCAAATGTTTGCCTGATATCGTCAAGGAGCGTTTTGCTTTCCTTAGTCTTGATAACCACATCATCCACGTACACTTGTACATTTTGACCTATTTGGTCGTGCAAACATTTTTGCATACATCTTTGGTACGTTGCCCCTGCATTACGTAAACCAAACGGCATCGTGCGATAGCAATAAGACCCATACAGGGTAATAAACGTAGTCTTTATTTTATCATCTGGATTTAGAGGTATCTGGTGGAAACCAGAATATGCATCTGTGAATGACAACAATTCACATCCAGCAGTTGAGTCTATGACCTGATCTATTCTTGGCAGTGGAAATGGATCTTTTGGACACGCCTTGTTCAGGTTCGTGTAATCGATACACATTCGCCAAACCACTGCCACGTTCAGGTCATCCTTTTTCTTTTCCACCAGCACCGAATTAGACAGCCAATCCAGGTAAAGAACCTCCATGATAAATCTTGCAGCTAGCAACCGAGCTATCTCATCCCCGATGACTTTCCTCCTATCTTCGGCGAAGCGGCGGAGAGGTTGCTTCACTGGCTTAGCTCTGGGTCTCACATTCAAAGAGTGCTCGGCCAGCTCCCTCGGAACACCTTGCAAGTCCTGTGTGGACCAAGCAAAAATGTCCTGATTCTCACGGAGGAAGCTGACGAGCTCGCTTTCCTATTTATCACTTAACCCGGCACCAATTGTTACGGTGCGCTCCGGGAACATGTCATCAACAGGAACCTTCTTGGTATCTTTCGTGGCCTGGAAAGAGACACTTCCATGCGGGTTACTCAGCGCCGGCATATACTGCTGCGCGGACTGAGCCAATGCCGTCACCTCTTGAATTTTCCTTTTCTCCTGCGCAATCACAAGTGGCTCGGCTAAGTTAGACCCGGCCGACGCACACTCCATGGAACGTCGGAAATCCCCTGCAACGGTAATCACTTCGTTTGGTCCGGGCAATTTCATCTTCAAGTAGCTAATATGACAGCTTGCCATGAACTTGTTTCTTCCGAGTAACGCATGGTACGCACTTTCCAAGTTCACCACCTCGAACTCCAAATTTTCAGTTCGGCATTTATCCCTCGTGCCGAACAATACGTCAACCCGGACCTTGCCTATGGGCTCACAAGAAATGCCAGGCACAATACCATGGAAAGTTGTCCTCGTGGGCTGTAGCATGTTTTCCGAGATACCCAACTTGCGCATCGTGTTTGCAGACATGATGTTAATGCTGCTGCCATTGTCAATCAGTACCTTTGAGAACCTTACATTAATGCTAGGCCTAATGAACGTCGGGTCCAGCACCAACGCATACGAACCAGGGCTTGGCATAAGCTTGGGGTGATCCTTTATGCTCCGGGTGATTTCCTGATCAGACCAAGGCATGTACCTCGTCACTGCCGGCATCACTGCATTCACCTCCATATGCCTACGCTGCAAGCTTTTTCTATCAGTTTCCTCAGTGGTGAACACACAATAGCTCTGATGATGCTCTCTGTACTCATTTCTCCCCTCATTTCCGGGGTACCTCTGATCCGGCTGATGCTGATTTTCCACTTGATGCACTGCATCCCTTCTCTCATTGTTATCATACCTCGGCGGAGGGGGAGGCAACATTAGTTGTTGCGTGTTCGCTCCGGAGAGCAATTGCTGCCGGGGTAACTCCTGCCGAGGCTGATCATTCCGGGGTGCCTGAGCATTCCCCGAGCCACCTTGTTCAATCTTGCGCATCCACTCACATTGCCTCGTCGTATGACCCGCTGGGTTACTCGGATTTGGCGTGTGAAACTTACACGGCTGGTCCAACATCGACTCATAAGTATACCTCGGACGGTCCTTCTTTTCTTGCCACTGTCTCTTTTTCTCTGGCGTCCAAGTTTTCTTGCCATCGTTTCTCGGAGTCCATTGCCCTCCAGTTTTCTGGCGCTGACTGCCCCTGCTCCGGGCAGACTTGATTCACAGCCGCAACTTGTTGCGAACCGTATCAATGATCCGGTCTATCATCTCTTCTTTTTCCTTTGTAGTCATTCCTCCGGGATGATCTGGCTCCACCCCTCTAATAGTACTCATCGTTTGACTCGTTTGATACGAGCCTAGGTTGAGTCGGATCACCCAAAGCATACGAATCTGCAATCCAGATCATCTCTGCCAACGTAGTTGGCATTTTCCTTTGAAACTTCTGCCACAGCTCGCTTGCATATCTGCACCCTTGCGCAAACCATGATATGGCCTGTGATTCTATCATGCCCTCACACGAGTTTCTCATAGTACACCACCGGGTCAAGAACTCCCGGTTTGTCTCATTAGGTCTTTGCTTGCACATAGCTAGGGTCTGCGGCCTATTTGGCCTCTGATACGTACTCGATAAATTGCTGATGAACATTTCCTCAAAGTCTATCCAGCAGTTGATGCTTCCTGGTGGCAAATTGTTCAGCCATACCCTTGCCGGTCCTTCCAACATCTGGGGTACATATCGTACAGCCCATCTCAAGTTGCCAGTGGCAATTTTCACAGCCGTAGCATAGTTTATCAACCAATCCTCCGGCTTGGTACTGCCGTCATACGTCTTCGTGCCCCTGGGTAACTGGAAGTTGCGTACCGGCGGCTCCTTCATGATCCGGGGTCCAAAACACGCAGGACCCGGTAGACCATGACATTCGATCTGTTCTGACCTATACAGTCGATCCAGTTTCAACATGGCATCATCCGGCATCAAATCCCTGCTTCCCAATCTTGACCCTATCACATGTAGTCCGGTCTTGGGTATCCCGCGTTTGCCATTTCCGAGTCTCCATCATTATACCTGTCTTGCTCACGGGGAGCACCTTTCTGTTGCATACCTCGGCCGGCACTTTGCTCTTGCCTTGGTATATTTCGCTGTTGCGGTTGTCCTACTCCTGCCAAGTTTCACTGTCCGGCATTGCCGTTGACGGCATTCCCTTGACCGGCATTGCCTTGGTCGCGGTTACCTCGGCCAGCTTCACCTCGGCTCACACTCCGTTGATCATCATTTTTCTGTGCTTCTTTTCCTTTCCCTGCCCATGTTGGGTCATACAGGACGATCTGTTTGTTCCGTCTAGCCGAGGTTACCACCTCTTCTCTCCTTGGACCACCATGAGGAGACGATGCGGCTCCAGCGGATTTCTCCGGGTTACCCATCGCCGAATGGATGATCTTGAAGGCTCCAACTCTCTCCGAGTTAGCTCGGAGTAGTTCTTCGTTTTGTCTGTTCGCGATCCGAACCAGCTTGTTAACCCTATCTTGTTGTCTTTGACGGGCTTCACCCGTCAGACCCTCTAACTCGGATGCAGTTGCATCCGCTGCTCTGAGGTTCTTTGCCGGGGTACTATACCTCGGCAGCCCCACGGACAAACAGTTTTCTGATTCCTCAATTCCAGTACCACCCTCTCTGTTCATCTCGCTCATGAGATTTCTCCCCTTTACTTTTACAGCATCAACTTTGTTCGCCTTTGCATACTCACGTAGCGTCATATTCAACGACTACTGAGCCGCGGCTATTTTCTTTGCGCCCTCTAGTATCTTTTGCCTAATTTCTTCTAGCTCGGCCTGCGCTCGAGCCGGATCTACTGCTGCTACCACAGGGTTTGCCAAGCTATCCATCACTTCCCTCAACACATTTTCAGGCCTCTCTAGTGGAGGACCTCTACCTTTCCTCGGTGCCTTAGGCGTTACCTCTGGATCTAGCGCCAGATCCTTGCTCGCGCCCGCACCAGGCGTAGTCATCATCACCTATGCGCGGTCCGGGGAGCGAGCGATACGCGCCCTGCGAGCCACGGTGAGGGGCGGCTCTCCAGCCTCGACGACGTGGCGTGGATGAACACAACACACGTCCACAGCAACGTAGACTTTGTGCGTGCTGAGCTTGACAAAGAGGCCGTTGTGCGGAAGTGGACACGTGCCGAAGCAGCCAGCGTTGTCGCTGACGAAGTCCAGCGCTCCAAAGCGCTGAACGAGCCCGGAGACGATGCGTTCGCTGGTGCCGATGAAGTTTCCCGTCCGGATCTTGACCCCTGCTAGCGCCACTAGCCCCACGGTGGGCGCCAACTGTTGTGGTGGTGTCACGGCAGATGCCATGGATAGGCTAAAGGTGGGGACTAATACACGCTAGGGGAATCCAGGGAGGGATAGTGAAGTGATTCTCCACATAGTTGATAGTATTGCTTTGCTACCAAGATTACAAGTGCTCCTAGAGCTGTATTGGCGAGAGGACGAAGAAGGAGCTCTCTTACTCTCACCCACAGATCACACCTGAAACCCTAGCCAAATCAGAATAGCGGAACCCCTTCTACTGAAACCCTAGCCCCCCTTTTATAGAGGGAGCTTGGTCTCTGCCTAGGGCATACGTGGAGGCATATTCCTAAGAATATGCCTCCTCCCAAAGTAGTAAGCCGACCGGGGTGCTTTTCCCCCGCGTCACACATGCAGAGGCTACGTGAGCCTCTGCGGCGCCTGCGTCAGCCGACATGGGCGTCGTCACCCTTGTCGGCCACGCCGCGGTGGTCCTGCCCTTTCTTGCTTCACTCAGGTAGTGCGTACCAGGGCTTCTTTTGACCAGCGAGATTCCTTCCTTCTCCTAGAAGCTAGACGTGACCCGGATCGTAGTTGATCCGGCCACACCTGTTCCTGCATACAAGTAAAATAGGCACTTCCGACTTACTGCTTAAGTCGGTTGAGACTTAGTTAGGCGAATGCCCCCTGGTCTGGGTTACCCCGTGATTCGGCCTGCCTTGAGGTGACCCGGCCAGCATCCGCTTTTGCCTTGCTGAACCTCGGCTAACTCGGCCTTTATACCCCGGCGTGACCCTACCCGGGGGTATCCCCCCAACACATGCACAGTTGTGTTTTTCTTGGAGCGTCTTCTTTTTCGTTTTTGTTTTGGTTTTTAGTTTGCTTAGTTTTCTTAGTGTTCTGAATAAATTGGCTGGACCCCCTCTTTCATACTTTGGTTTGCAAATAGTTTGGTTTTGTTTGGAAAAGAGTAGGAAAGTTCATGCTTATGTGGTAAAAAGAGCTCGTTTTTGACTATGGCATATGCTTTGTCATGCCATGCTTGATATTGTTTTGGCTTTATGATTAGTATTATTTGCTGTAGCATGACTTGTTATAAACAATTGAGATTGCTTAATGTGCCTTGGATGAATCATGTGTTGTTTTAGCATATTAAAGCATAGTATAGTGGTATTCTCCTTTGATGCTTTATTTGGGTTGACTTGGCACATGCTCACACCATGTTATGACTATCTCAAGTCACCAGAGCCTTTATGATCCTTTAGTTTTCAACTTGTAGTATCACTTTATGCTTTGATCAATGACGTTTTGTCGCTCTGCATGATTATGGCCATTATTGCTCTCTTAGTTTGTCGCTCCCAGTCTTTTGCTAGCCTCCACCACCAAGTATGAGTTCCACTCATGCATCCAACTCCCTAAACCAGGTTATTCCAAAGAGTCCACCATACCTACCTACTAGCTTATGCTATTCTAAGTATATTCATGCTTTTGTTTACCTTTCACTTGTTATGAGAAAACTAGTGATTAAAGCTCTCACGAACTTGATGGCACACTTTACTTTATTGCCTCTAATAAACTTGACCCATTGGGTCCTTCTTTGTTGTGTATATGCTTGCGCTTTATAAGTTGTAATTAGCAGAACCATGTTTCATGGGGAACGCTTTCAACATTGCACTTGTACTTTGTACCCCGTTGATATCATGTTCTTTTGCTTACGGATCCCGGCGGTGTGAAATAAAAGTGGAACTTGTAAGATCATGGAGTTTGTATGTGTGTTACAGAAATGCCTGGGTCGCTAGCCTAAGCCATGCCTAATCATGGTGGAAACTTGCAACATCACCATAATGAGAACTCTATGAAGCATCCTCAATAAAAACCTATGCAACTAGCAAATAAAAAGATCGTTGAGATGCTCATTGTCTGCTTGCCTTGTCATTTTGATTATGGGAAAGCTCCCGTATCATGTGCAAGGGGTACCCCGTTGGCGATTCTTAATGATACACATATACTTACAATGACAAGAGCTTACTCGTGACTGAAGTTGAGTAGCATGAGGATTGGTCTTCGTAAGTAAGGGGCATGAGATTTCGGTTTATAACTTGTCAAGCATATCCTATTAGTTGTGTCACTTTAACCTTAATCACCTTCAAGATGCTTATGATAGGGGCAATGAGAGCTGAAAACTACAAGTACCATAATTTTTGGAGGCTCTTTATGAGACTTCAATCCCTACTTCCTTTTACAAAAGGCTTTTCTTCCACCATTATATTGAGTCTCCACCTTCTATCTTTATGCACCTACTTTGAGAGCATAGTGGCCATTCTTAGTTCTATGTGCATTGCCCCAAGACTAGTTGATTGATGCATAACTTGATATTTCTTGTTTTAAACTATTGTATCTAGTCACTCTTATGAACTTTGAAGGTGTCCTATGCATTTATATTTGCTACTCTATTGAGGGACAAGCTGAATACTATTATGCTATGTTTTCTTTATGTGAAACAAACAAACGTCTTGCAAGGCATGTTATTCATGAATATTTTGTTTGTACCTTTTTATGTTGCATCATAGTTTCTTTGCCTATCGCTAGAACTTTGTCTTTCATGTTATGATTGAAGTACTATGATCCCAGCTTTGAGTTTTGCAAATACTTTGATCAAGTCTTTGATGGTGCATGTCACCTCAAAAATTATTTCTTTTTATCACTTACCTACTCGAGGACGAGTAGGAGTTAAGCTTGGGGATGTTGACACATTGCAAATGTATCTATAATTTTTGATGTCCCATGCTTGGTTTTATCCACTTTCTTGTGTTTTGTTCCAACTTTGGAGTACATTTCATATGATTTCTTGGACTAACCTATTAACAAGAGCCACAGTGTCAGCTGCCTATTTTCTACTGTTTTTGGTTCCAGGAAAGTCAGAAAATGAATATTCTCGGAATTGGACGGGACAAAAGTCAAAGTGCCTATTTTTCCGGAAGGGATCAAGTGCCAGAATACGAGATGGAGAGGGACCAGGGGCCACCACACCACCTGGCCGCGCGGCCCAGCCTGGCCCACGCCAAGGGGTGGTGAGGCCAGCCCTGGCACCCCCTCGGCCTCTCCTTCCGCCTATAAGTTGCCCTCGGGACGAAAACCCTAAGTACCCGATCAAAAAATTCCACGAAAGAGTCTGTAGCCGCCGTCATCTCCATCCCAAGATCGGGAGGGATCTGAAGCTCTTCCCAGCACCCTGCCGGAGAGGGGAATTCACCCTGGAGGCCTTCTTCATCACCATGCAAGCCTCCGGTGTGATGCGTGAGTAGTTCATCCTTGGACTACAGATCCATGTAGTAGCTAGATGGCTGGTTTCTCCTCCTTTGTGCTTTCATGTTTAGATCTTGTGAGCTCCGTTCATGATCAAGATCATCTATTTGTAATTCATAAATGTTGTGTTTGCGGGGATCCGATGGATATTGAGATGCTATTTCAGATTGATTATTGATTCTATCATGTCTTTGTTATTTTTGATCTTGCATGATCTCCGTTGTTAGTAGATATCTTGAATGATTAGATGCTAGCAACTCCAAGAGGGAGTATTTATGCTCGATAGTGGGTTCATGCCTCTAGTAATCTGGGGAAGTGACAGAAATCTCTAAGGTACTAGGTGTGTTGTTTCTACTAGGGAGAAAACAACAATCCTTTGTTCATAGAACAATTGTATTGTTTACGTTACACGCAATGCGTAATGCAATTATCTGTTGCTTGCAACTTAATACTGGAGGGGGTTCGGATGATAACCTAAAGGTGGATTATTAGTCATAGATGCAGTTGGATTACGATTTATGTATAATGTTGTAATGCCCAATCAAATCTCATAGGAGTCAAGATGATTAGTATATGCATGTTTGCTTTCTCGATGTTTGTCAATTGCCCCGTTGTAATTTGTTAACCCAACATCTCATCTATCTTAAGGAGAGCCACCACTAGTGAACTATGGACCCTGATCCTTTTTTTACCATCAATCTACAATTGTTTACTATTTTCTATTTACTTTCTTCAAGTTATTACTATCTTCCACATAATACGTTTAATCCTTTGTTTTCAGCAAAACTGGTGAGATTGACAACCTCACTGTAAGTTGGGGGCAAAGTTTTGTGGTTGTGTTCTACAGGATTCCAAGTTGGAAACAACACCTTGGAGGTGTTTCCTTGCTCCTACTGGTTCGATAACCTTGGTTTCATAACTGAGGGAAAACTTGCTGTTGTGATCATCATACCTTCCTCTTGGGGTTCCCCAACGAGCTCGATATATTTTGGGCCATCACCCATCATCGCTTCTTTGCATGCAGTCGGTTCATCATTATCAAAACAATAACGACTTGTTTATCAAATCTCACTATTTGATTCTTACCCGACGCATACGGTTCAAATAGGAACTCTAATCTCCAAGATCACAACCTTTGTAATCACGGGAGCCATGAGCATTGTGGCTACCACTGGGACACTTTACGACACTGCGCTGCTTAGCACATATAGCTAAAGTTGAATAACCTTATCAAAGTTCTATTGTCCTCCCAATTAACTTTTCGCGAAAAAATCCTTCTCAATAAACTTCACCTTCCAAGCGACAAACTCTTTTGTCCTCGGTGTTATGGAGGAATACCAACAAATTCTTTGGGATAACCTACAAAGACGTGCTTATCCAACTCTGGTTGTAAACATTTTACTTATGCATAGCATACCAAAAATTAAGAAAAGACAACTCGGGTTTTATCCCAAACCATAACTCATATGGTATCATTTCAACGGATCACAATGGTGCTCTTTTCGGTGTAAAAGTGATAGTCTCTAAAGCTTTAATCCTAAAATATAATGGTAGTTTTATAAATGACACCTTTGATCTTACCAAGTTAAACAAGGTTTGATTTAATCTCTCAAACATACCATACTCATATGGTTTATCGGGAATGCAAATCCATGGAACTATTCCCAAAATCTTAGGTGTTTTGCTAAACCTATAACTCAAATATCTTCCTTTATGATCAAATCATAAACTCTTTATTTTCTTGTTACAATGATTTTCCACTTCATCTTGAAAGTATTTGAACAATTTTCAAATGTTTCATACTTCTTCCTTATTAAGTAAATATACAGATATATACAATCAAATTTCTAGAGAAAGCATATGAAGCAAAAAGATCCATCGCATATGGCTACATATAATGGACTATGCACATTAACATGCACAATTTCCAATAAGTTAGTCATCCGTTCCTTTTGGGCCTATGAACGGAGTTTCAATTATCTCGAGGAAAGTTTCACAGGCGTCAATTGATCAAAATCAAAAGACTCCAAAAATCCATCAAAATGGAGTTTCTTGATGTTCTCTTTCCAATATAATTTAAACGGCAATGTCACTTCGTAAGTGATCTTTCAATCATTTGTCTTGTGACATTTTAGCATTAGTTTTTATGGATGTGATTTCTCCAACTATACTTGTAAAAGTTCATCCATCTTTTATGGAATACGATAATTATTTGAACAACCATTGTTCTCATAATACCAGAACAAAATAACAATTATTTAAAAAAATCTTGAAGGAAAGCTTTTGATGTCAATGATGAACACAATAACACTTTATTTGTTTTCGATGGACATCATCATATATTATTTTGCTAGTTACTTAGGCCATTGTAGTTCATGAATTGCGTTGTCTTGTATGATATTTCACACCAACCAATTCGGTATCCAATACCCAAGAACCACATTTTTAACAAGCAAAGAATACAACCATAACATGTATATCATCTATATACCTTAGCTGGACATTTCCAGTCTTTTCTTTTCTGCCAAATATTTTATAGATTCTCTTTCAGCATTTCCTTTTCATTTAAAAGAATCTATCAACACTGGCGCCATACACATGACACAAGTCCAAAGTGTGCATAGTCAAATACTAATACCTTTGGACTTTCACTTTGAAGTTGATCACCATCATCAAATGTTTGGTGTTCTTTTAAAAATCCATTCTTTAGTAATCTATTAGTGTAGTAAACATTTTACTTACATCTTCTATTCATCCTTATCATGACAACTTTCATTATCAAGCTACTATAGCTTATAAGGACGAATCATGAGTATAATGTCAGCTCCCAAAACCTTTTTGGGAGATTAGGACGTCTAGCGTCTCCAACATTCGCAAATTCTCATACAATATGAGAACATGTATTTTGCTAAATTATACTCTATCATATTGCAACCATAAACATTGTTTCAGATATCAAACTATCTTCCACCCATGATGGCTTCTGAAATAATTATTTTAGCTCCTAGATAACCTTGATATTAAAAACAACTTTTGAATATCAATAATCATGGAGGCAAACATGATACTTTAGATACTAACATTGGAATTCTTACTCTTGATTTAATACTACTTATAAAACTTCATTGAGTAAATAGAGTTTGCTAAAAGTTTGCAATAGGACTTCTAAACTTTAAATTGACATTCAAAAAAATACGATACCAGTTCATGAAGTAAATATCCAGAATTCTATAGTTCTATTATCTCAATTAAAACTAAGCATAAGGTAGTAAACATATGCCAATGACTACAACAAATGATGCAAATTCACTTTGATATAGTTTATGACAAATTGGGTTCTACTAATCTAAATTAGAAATGAACTCCCACTCAAAAACGACATCCCCCGTGCCTTTTTGGTGATTACATGAACTAAATCCAAACACCGAGTCCGGTCATCACGTGAGTCGGTGTAGCTTCAAAGGCGAGCATCTATATGGGCATCATATCAAATATATGACTCATGCTAAACCTTTCGGTCCGTGTTTCGAGGCCATGTCTATACATGCTAGGCTCACCAAGTAAGTGTTGGGTCCGCAGCATAGAAAACAAAAAAATTCCTACGATGTGAACTACACGCCAAGATCTATCTACTAGGTACAAAGCAATGGGTGGACATACATCCATCGAGAACTTACCCTCGAAGACAACGAGTTTTGTTAACGAGTAGGAACTCGTGGTTGATGTAGTCATACACTTGCCGATCTCAAGATCGTGATGAAGTCCAGCAGGTCCGGCTCCAGCACGTCCATCAGATCCAGCTCCAGCACCACCAAGTCCAGCACCGCAAAGCAGCGGTGCATCCGTGATCGCACACACGTCCGGTACCCCGACAACCTCCGTCCCTCGCTCCAGCAAAGCAGCGGAAGCAGCAACTCCTTTCTAGATAAAGCCACCGGGAACATGTATCTCGCTAATCCGAGACCATGGGGGAATAATACTAGAGGGGGAGAGAGATCCTTCACAAGGAGGTGTGTTCTAGAAGTGAGGAGAGGGTGGCCTTTTATAGGAGGAGGAGGGTGCCCCTCCTTCATGGCTGGCGCATGGAGCCGGTGTCTCTTCACCTCCTCCATTCATGTGGTGGTAACCCCTCCACATTAAAATGCCTCTTCACATTCCCTTTTAAAGTCTCCACTTTAAATGCATTAAATTTCTCCAAATTTAATGCTCTCTCATTTAATAAAACTATTTTATTATTTTTATTCAGAATTTTGTTAATTACTTTAATTAAGAAACATTCACATAAAACCCCCTGCAACATTTCAATATTACATGCAGAACCAATTTCAGCAATTTCACCC
The DNA here is from genome assembly GCA_910589775.1 of Avena eriantha. Classification (NCBI taxonomy): domain Eukaryota; kingdom Viridiplantae; phylum Streptophyta; class Magnoliopsida; order Poales; family Poaceae; genus Avena; species Avena eriantha. The sequence goes on along the minus strand of OU342744.1, from coordinate 137,416,338 downwards.
GAAACAGTTTCGGTGTCTATTGAAATAATTCCAGCGCTTTCTTAAATCTTTATCTGAAACATATTTTCTCCAAATGGTGTCGGTATCCCTTAAGTGTGTCACCCTACGGTTCGCGAATAATGCAGACATGATCGAGACCCCTCTCCGATTAATAATCAGCAGCAGGACCTGGAGATCCGTACTGACTCCTACACATTCAACGATGACTTATGTGATCGTGAGAACCTTTAATGCTAGTAACTAAATCCCTTTGTCTCGAGATATATTACATGTCCGAGATTCGATCATCGGTATCTCCATACCTAGTTTGATCTCGTTGCTGACATGCACTCTTTTCTCGTTCCCGTGATATAACATTCTAGTGATCACATCACTTGCTTGCAAGCTATCTCAATGTGATATCACCGAGAGGGCCCAGAGTATATCTATCCGTCATCGGGATTGACAAATTTCACTCTTGATCCATGAGCCTCAACATAACACCTTCGTAGCACTGAACCCATCTTTATAATCACCCTGTTACGGTGTGACGTTTGATGTTATCAAGATACTCTTCTGGTGTTAGCAATTAACATGATCTCATGGTCTAAGGATAAAGATTACTTCGTATAGTGTTATAGCAATATAAACATAATGACTTTGATCGTAATGCTATACTTCGGATGAATGTTCATCACATCATTCAACTAATGTTGTGAGCTTGTTATTAACAACATCCAATGTCCATGATCAGGAAACCTTGATCATCTTGTTAATCAACAAGCTAGTCTATAAGAGAGGCATAACTAGGAACCCTTTTTATTTATTAAACACACATGTATTGATGTTTCCGATCAATACAATTATAGCATGCAAAATAAACATTTATCATAAACATGGAATAAGATAATAACCACTTTATTATTGACTCTCGGGCATATTCCCTTCAGTAAGAACCTTAGTACTCGCGTGTGTAAAACTATCTTACACCCGTTATATGAACGTGGATTCAAGTATACCTGATCATCACATGATGTCTTGAAGCGGTGAAATATAAACAGTGCGTACTTAAGAGAGAACACATTTTTATCTTGATATCTAAATGAGGGATATTCTTATAATGCTACTAAAGCGCCATACAAGCAATATAAGATGCAAACAAAACATCATATGCATAAAGTGAAATGATATGGTTCTTACACTTGATCACTATCATGTGCATCGTGGTATGATATTTATCATTCATTTGTGTGTAAGGCCAAGGTCTATGGAACTTACACATTGGGTGTGTTGTAAGAGTATCAACTATACATCAACTTATAATATTATCATATCATGACACCAGCCCGGCAACAAGCCAACAATCTAAACTAGACGCCTCTAATTTATCCATTGCAAGTTTTACATGGCTTAGGGCTTTCGAAGATAGAACCAGTCTTACCTACGAACATGGAACCACAACGATGATAACTAAATTATTAGCAACTCGTTGTAAATCAGATATTGACTATAGTAGCAGAGACAGACACCCGCTAGCCACTTATGCAAAACTAGTTGCATGTCAAGCGTGGAACTGGTCTCATGCGAGGACATGTAAAGTTAGTCTGGGACGCTTCATCCTACTATGCCACCAATATCTAACATACATGTAAGAAGCAATAACATGACCATCATCCCCACATAATCATATGTGTATCACCCGTGCAAAGAATCTACACATAGATCAGGCTCTACTTGTGGCCCCACCCTATCAGCGAGAGAAATCCGAGTCGTCCTCATCTCGTCGCCTTGGCTCCCGCGATGGACCATCAGGCAATGACTGCCTGTGTCGTTGACCATGTGTCGCCTTAATGGTGCGCCAGAGCCGGCCCGCCTTCCCGCGTGTCGCGTTTTCCCGCACACGCCGTTACACCCCTCCCGCCTTCGCCGCCCCATTTGGCTATAAAAGTCGGCGCCCTCGCCGGTTCACATGCCACACTCTCAAGCCTCCCCATTCCCCAACCTCGAGCTCTACCTCCAGCGAAAAAAAGAAGCTCTCGGTGGAAGTAATGACAAAGAGGTACCCTAGCAACCCTGCGGCAGCGAATGGCTTCGGCCGGCGTTTCCTCTAGTCGTGGGAGGCGCGGATGCTACACGACGCCAGCTACATGGCGCCGCGGGATTTCGGCTGCCTGCCCACTTGGAAGCTAAGCGTCAGCGGCGTGCTGGTGCCACTGGTGCCTCAGGACGACGAGATGGTGGAGGAGATCTAGTCCGCCATTGCAGCAATGGAGGATATGGACCTTGCCGAAGACCCCGGTACCTTAGTTTACTGTGAGAAATTCTTAGCCGAGCGCCGCAACTAGGAGCTCGCCGCCCATGATGGCCCGCCCAGCACGCCGCCTAAGCGCCACAACGTGGCGGCACGCCGTCGGGGGTGGAGCGCACCAGGACGGATGCTCGTTGTAGTCCTGGAGCATATCACCGCCGGCAACTGCCCGAGGTTGGGCTTCCCCCCTCGCTCGCCGCCGTCGGCAGCACAGCATCGTCCAGCGGCGAACTGGCTGCCTAGGAGCATGGGCAGCCTCAGCTCCTCATCCTCCACCGCTTCGGCCTCGCGCTCGTCCGGCTCTGCGCTGGCACTATCACCGCACGCCACCGGCAAGGCCACTCGCAGGCCCGCACTTCAGCCTATGAAGCGGGAGACCGAGCCGCCGGTGCGCTCGCCACCGAGGACACGCTCGCGCGAGATCGTGATCAACGAAGGCTGCGCGCCCTCGCGCACGCCGAAGGATGCCTTCTTCATGAAGATGGCGATGGAGAACTCCCTGGATGACGTCCTGCCCATGCAGGCCCCCGACGCCTACGCCTGGTCCATGGTGGACTGGGAGCAGGAGGAGGCAGCATGAGTTCGGTGTCTGCAAGAGAAGGACGAGCGCCAGGCCGAGCATCGTGCCGCTCGCCAGTAGCACGCCACTTATCGTCCTCGATGACGAGGACGACAACGACCAAGGCGCTTGTTGGGTTCGCAGCATAGAAAACAAAAAATTTCCTACGATGGGAACTATTATACGCCAAGATCTATCTACTAGATACAAGCAACGGGTGGATATACGTCCATAGAGAACATACCCTCAAAGACAACAAAGCTTTCTTAATGAGATGGAACTCCTGGATGATATAGTCGTTCGCTTGCCGATCTCAAGATCGTGTGGAAGTCCTAGCGCTGCAAACCAGTAGCGCATCCGCACACGCACACACGTTCATGCCATCGAACAACCTCCGCCTCCTCGCTCCAGTGATATAGTGGAAGCAGCAACTCCTTCCAGATGAAATGCCACAGGAAACATGTATCTCGCTAAGCCGAGACCATGGGGGAATAATACTAGAGGGGGAGAGAGATCCTTCACGAGGAGGTGTAAGTGAGAAGTGAGGAGACGGGGGCCTTTTATAGGAGAAGGGGGCATCCCCTCCCCATGGACTACGTCCATGGAGGGTGCCCCTTCACCTCCCTCATTCATGTGTTGGTAACCCCTCCACATAAATATGCCCCTTCACATTCTCTATTAAGTCTCCACTTTAAATGCATTAAATTTCTCCAAAATTAATGTTCTCTCATTTAATAAAACTCTTTTATTAATTTTATTCAGAATTTTGACTTTAATTAACAAACATTCACATAAAACCCATGCAATATTTCAATATTACATGCAGAACCAATTTTAGCAATTTCACCCGAAACAATTCCGGTGTCCATTGAAATAATTCCAACGTTTTGTAATTCTTTCGTCTAGAACATATTTGCTCCAAATGGTCTTTCGCAACCCTTAAGTGTGTCACCCTACGGTTCGCGAATAATGCAGAAATGATTGAGACCCCTCTCAGATCAATAATCAGAAGCGGGACCTAGAGATCCATACTGACTCCCACACATTTAACGATGACTTCTGTGATCGTGAGAACCTTTAACGCTAGTAACTAAATCCCTTTGTCTCGTGATATATTACATGTTCGAGATTCTATCATCGGTATCTCCATACCTAGTTTGATCTCATTACCGACATGCACTCTTTTCTCATTCCTGTGATATAACATTCTAGTGATCTCATCACTTGCTTGCAAGCTAACTAATGTGATATCACCGAGAGGACCCAGAGTATATCTATCCGTCATCGGGATGGACAAATTCCACTCTTGATCCATGAGCCTCTACATAACACATTCGTAGCACTGAACCCACCTTTATAGTCACCCTTTCATAGTGTGACGTTTGATGTTATCAAGATACTCTTGTGGTGTTAGTGATTAGCATGATCTCATGGTCTAAAGACTAGGATTACATCGTATGATGTTATAGCAATATAAACACAATGACTTTGATCGTAATGCTATACTTCGGATGAATGTTCATCACATCATTTCACAAATGTTGTGACCTTGTTATTAACAACATCCAATGTCCATGATCAGGAAACCTTGATCATCTTGTCAATCAACGAGCTAGTTTATAAGAGAGGCATAACTAGGAACTTTGTATTTTTATTAAACAGACATGTATTAACGTTTCCGTATTAATACAATTATAGCATGAAAAATAAACATTTATCATAAACAAGGAATAAGATAATAACCACTTTATTATTGCCTCTCGGGCATATTCCCTTCAACGCCCTCATCTTAGCCATGGCCCTGCGGCGACCCTGGCCAGGGCAGCTCCCGCGCACCGCAGCCGCCGAGCAACGACGACACCCGCGACGCTTACTACACATGCTTCTACCACAATTTCGGCATGTGGTCGGCGCCACCGGTGGCATCGGCATCGGCATCGCCTAGTTTATGTTTTTTATTTTTCTTTTAGCCTAAATGTAGTTAAAATTTGGGTATATGTCCGAATTTGGCTTCATGTGTATGAATTCGCCCCTCTTTAAATGAAATCACCTATATTCGTCCAAATTTCACCAAGTTTGATTAAAATTTAGCCAAACATGGGATCTTGGCCTGGGAACGCGAGTAGAAAAATGGCTATTCCTAGGCCAAAAGTTACATCTTTCTGGCGCTAAATAGCGCCGGATTTTGGCCTAGGAATGTCCAACGAGTGGAGGTGCACTCATCGAGCCATACATTAGAACCATGACTTTCCATAACTTTAGAGAAACTCTATCAAACGCGCTAAAACATGCTCACGCAGTAAAAACTGCCAATTTGACGCGCAGGCTCCAGCAGGCGCTAGAGAATTGCGCTAATTTTATTTCAGCGCGTGGTATTTTGTGCTATTGCGAGTGGCATATTTGGTGCCCAGGTTGTGCGCTAGAAAAGGCAACGACATGCGCGGAGCCCAACTATCTCCCTGAAAAATCCACACGCGAGCACCATTTGGCTGCTCCATTTCCCCCGCCCACTCTGGCAACACTATCGCGCCACCGACGCTCACCGCGGTATATCTGATGGTGCCGCTCGTCCTCCATGACTTTCCGGGCGCTGCCACTATGTTAAATCGGCTCCTTGTCCGTCGCCTCTCCAATGCGGTGATTCGAGGTCCCAAGAGCACCTCCACGCGCCGCCTCCACCGCTATGCGCACTTGACAACAAGCGCCCGTCAGCTAGGCGCACGCAAGGGTTCTTGGACAAGTCACGCACAAGGTATGTCACCACCAAATCTCTTTTTTCTTCCTACATAGGGGTTCTTCGTAGGTTAAGTTCGATTTATGCTTGTAGATGAGTTTTCCATATGACTCGTCTGATGAAGAATTTTACCACGGAGAAGAGGAGAATTTAGCTATTCTCTTGGCTCTGAACGAGAACAAGAGGCCGAAGCATGGTGGTTTGGTTTTCGGTCGATAAAAATTGTGGAGGAAACCGATTGAAGATCACAAAAAGTTGATGTTGAGCTGTTTTGTGGACAATCCAATCTTTCCCGAGCACTACTTTGGTCGCTGTTTTAGGATGAGCATCAAGTTGTTCAACACATCTTGGAGGAGGTGAAGAAGAAGGATCTTTTTTCAACAAAGGAGAAATGCTTGCGGAGAACTTGGGCATAACACTTATCAAAAGGTGACCAACGCCTTGCGTATGATGGCACACGGTTTTCCAGCAGATCTTGTCGATGACTAGATAGCAATGGGTGAGAGTCAAGCCATCAAGTGTGTTAAGCGCTTTGCAATAGAAATTGTGCAAGTGTTCAACGAGACATACTTGAGAGAACCCAATGCTGAAGATACGGCTAGGATTTTTGAAATCAACAAAGATCTAGGATTTCCAGGTATGCTTAGCTCAATTTATTGCATGCGTTAGAGTTGGAAGAATTATCCAGCGACATGGCTTGCACAATTTAAAGGACACAAAAAGGGATTCCACTATAATCATTGAAGCCATGGACGATCATGAGACTTTGTTTTGGCATGCTTTTTCATAATATCCAATTCTTGCGATGGCATCAATATCCTTCAATGATCGCCACTCATGACAGAGATTTCTCTATGTGAAGGTCCATAGGTGGAGTTTGTACCAAATGGTCACACATACAAGTACGGGTACTACCTTGACGTTTGTGAAGTCGGTACAAAATCCAAAAGGTAAAAAAATATTTGGTTTTTATAATGCTCAAGTGGTGGCTAGAAAATATCTGGAGAGAGCATTTGATATTTTGCAAGACCAATTTGCTATTATGAGAGGACCGGCTAGATTTTGGGATCAAGAGATCTTTTGATATATCATAACCGTTTGTATCATCATGCATAACATGATCATCGAGAATGAACGTGGCTAGGATTTATACTACTCCTACTATGACTTGATGGGACAAACCGTCCAAGTGCATAGGAGAGAAGAGATGATTGCCCGATTTATCGTCTCATACCATTCGATTCGACAAACCGATTTTCACGATGAGCTTCAACTTGATCTCATTGAGAAGTAGTGAAGATGGAATGGGCAAAAAAATAATTAGCTTCATCGTGTATTGTTGATGAACAAATTGGTGTATTGGTATAAACTATTTGGTTGTGTTGTAATAACAATTAAACTATTTATTGTTGATTTATTTGTGTGCGTTTTGTGTTTGTCCTACCGTGCACGTTGTGCATTTTACATCGTCTGGTGGAGCGCTGGCTGCCGTGCGTGGCATTTTGTAGCATCCGGTGAAGCGGCATTGTGCCGCACGCGCCGCTACAAACCGATTTTAGAGCACCGGATTTTACGGCGTCTGTTGGAGATACTCTTAGCTAGGAAATTAGCCACCTTGTTTGCATGTCGAGTATAGTGTGATATTTGTGTCGACCTAAACCCTTCCATGATCATTCGACACTCATCGAGAAAATTATCCCCACTGTTCAGTTATTCATAGGTATAGAAACGGATTCACTGCCACCATAAAGTCAGTTTCGACATCATTTCTATTGCACCTAATACGTTCAGCAAGTCGGAGACCGTCTCGAACTTCCTAGGCCCCAGCGCTTACACCCTTGATCTCCACACAGAAGCTGCAAAGCAGTGACCTCTAGGGCTGACCTCTAGGGCGTCTTTGGTTGGCGCTGGCATGGAGGCAGGCCCAAAAAGAACCCACGGTGTTGTCCCTATCGAGCCTATCAAGCAGAAAACGATGCAAAAAACGTCGTTGTCGAGTTGTTTAGTAGCCAGCCTGGTGGTAGGTGGTGGTTGGTGAGATTTTTAGGTTGTGGCGGAGAGGGGCATGTAACCTAACATGAAGAGTAAGTGAATCTTTCCCTCTTTATAGCTCGCGCTGGCCTGTCCCTAGAGAAACGTCTGATTTAGGCGTTGTCCTTCAGCCTATCCCCGAGGTGCTTTGAGAATCGGCGAGCCGTTTTTCTCCACCCCTCTCGTTTGGTTGCCCGTGAAAAAGAGCATATTTCTATTCTGTCCGTTTTAAAAGTTAAAATGTTTTAGCTTTGTAAAAGAACTGTATCTAGACTCTTTTAATATGTAGTTTCACTCCAAATCGACATGAACTTACAAACTAAAAAGGCTATAGATACACGTATTTCACAAAGTAAAACATACTCCCTCCGATCCAAATTAATTGACTTCGGTTTGTCTAGATTCGGATGTATCTAGACATGTTTTAGTGCTAGATACATCCAAATCTAGACAAATTCAGTCAATTAATTTGGATCGGAGGGAGTATTATATTTTGAAACAGAGGAGTACCCAAACGCCTCCCTAGAGTCAGGCGGGTGATGCAACATGGTGATGCCTTCCTTGTCTCCAAGTTCACAGTAGCGTCAGTGTTCAACTTCACCTGCGAGATACGGTGCGTGTACGAAGCTGTGTGCAGAAAGGGGCTCCTGTGTTGCAGCCAAGTACTTCTGGTATAAAATACTAATGCGAGTGAGATACGGTGCTCGTGTACGTACATCTGCTGCACATGTGAGAGTGACATCTGTTTGGCCTAGAGATTCACGTCGTCTTGTACAGACGAACAAAGTTCGGCTGCTGGAAGGTTTGGACACGCAATCCTGAAATAAAGTTATACAAACCTATTGCCTCACTATATTTCTTTGCGTTCAGGATTGAACTGAGTTGATTAATTAGCTTATCTAGTGACGTTTAGCCTACTTCGTCTTCTGGCCAGGATTTTAGGCTACTTTTATCCCGGGATTGCCTGGCACAATAAGTTAATTTCCCTTAGATAATCAATACACATGTTTTTTGATAAAACAAAATCATTACTTTTGAGTTCGCTTGACAATAGTACAAACTTTTGTCTAAAGAGAATTGTTATTAGTTTGGAGTTCGGTGCAAGAAGATCTAGTTTACCACGTTATTTGGAGACCGAAAAGAATCTTGAAATAATATTTCCACTTAATTAACATTTTACTGCCTAGCATTATATTGCCACGTGTGGTCTTCTGGACTACCCATTGTTACCTGACGCATTTGTTAATGTTCTTTCGGTGTTCTATCGACAATATGACTGATGTTGTAGGGATTTTTGTTTACATAGACAAACATGAAACTTGATGATCTTCATGTGGATGGTATCAACATTCTCACGTGGAGTTCCACTGCATGGAAAAGGTGTAATTTGGTAAGCTAAGTTCCTGACGTCAAACTGTGTAGTCTCAAGAAAGTGTTAGACATTGTTAAGAGAAACTATCCACAGAAAGTAAACTAGCAGTATAAACTATGTGAAAACCTAGTTTAAAAGTTTTTAAAATATCTTTTGAAAATACAATACATTAGAGGGTGATGTTTTGTTAACATGTGTGTAAAGTTTGAATTCATCTTTGTTTGAAAGGCATGTAAACTAAAATCCAGCATGAATAATGATGTTTTATAGTTCATCACTATTTATTGATGAATTTGTTATTTTTGCACCTTCCCAATAATTTTTAGTTACTTTATCGAACACAGGTGATAAAAACATCAGCTGTTGAGGGTCCAAGGTCGAGAGGCTAGCGACGCACTAGAGTGCACGAAGTGAAGCAGGAACTATTCTGACCATGAAACATCTTGAATAACTACTTTTATTTTCGTTCCAGATTATGCAGTGCACCTCTCCGATCTCACCATTCAAAGAAACGTGCAACTCAATATATAGTTTGCATAAGTAAGAGCTTATGGACTACCAATACAATTTATATATAAAGTTCATTCCATAACTTGTTCAGATGCCCGAACATTTCGAAGTTTATCACCCACTCACATTAATCAGATATGATATATAGTTGAACATCAACCATTTCTAAGTATGAATAATATCCTTCCAAGTTTATCGGCAACACCATCTATGAGATTTGTGTTTCCAATTTACCTATAACACTTCAAAACACTGTAGTTTTCTAGAGTACAACCAACACAAGTTCTTCATAAAGCTTCACATATTCCCCATATTTACATTGTATTCATCAAATACATGGTACACAAACATATATTTGTACATAATTACATACATTTACATTTTATATAACTAAAGTAGAGAGGGGTACTTATTCAATATTCTTGTGTATGTGGCATCCGGTGTTCTATCTATTCGGTGGGGTAGGAAGGCTCCATGGCAAGGCCACACATGCCCTTCTTGTCCGAAATGTCCTTCTCCATTCTTAAGAACCCATTCTCGCCCCATGTTGTTCCCCACGAGTTCTTCAACAACCAATATTTTGTGCCATCGCCGGTCGTTCCGTAACCAATAGCTGCAATTCCATGGTCCAAGTCAGTACCGCAAGCGCCAGTCATCACTCCACCTTTGTAGAATTGGAATGTCATATCTCCTCCGTCAACGGCCACTGAAACAGGTTGGCTTGCAACAGCTGCCATGAGGGCACCCTCATTATTGGCAGGCACATCCTCGTAGCTCTTGATGATGGCAGCACTGTTGGATTTTCTCTTGCACTTGCCATCTTCTGCCGTATAGGGATAGCTTGACCAGCGGTAAGACCACCATTCGTAATAATAAACTTAAAGGCATCATCCATGAGCCCTCCCTCACAACCTTTATCTGTTCCATGGACATCACAATCTACAAGCTCTTGCTCCGACAAAGAGATAAGCTTTCTAGTTTTTAGCTTGACGATCCCCTGGGTTGCAGCAACAGCAGAAAATGCCCAGCAACAACCTGTGAATGGTCATGTTTTGATAGATATTACACGCACCATTCTCGAAAAAACATTGAATACATATATGCATTAAATCATTTATCAAAATATACTTACCACATTGGCCCTGGTCCTTGATGGGAGTGACTGCACCCTTCGTCCTCCAGTCCACGGTGGCGGGAAGGGCATCTAAATTTACATTCTTATACCCGAATCCGGTAGGAGCTTTCTCCGTTCTCGTCTTGTACCCCTTGTTAGCCTTTGACGCCTTGAACTCCTCGTTGGTGATGTCAGCAAACTGATTGATGCCGAGAGAGAAGTTGCGGTTCTCTGCGTTGAACGACTCGATGAACCCGACATTAGCCTTGAACACCTCAAATCGCTGCACCTTCTCGGCTGTGTCCTTGTACACACGGCCGTACTGCGCCATCCAGCTCTCGTGCCTCGCCACCATCAAGTCGTCTCTGCCTCCGAGGATGGCAAGGATCATAGCCTTTGAGATGGCCATGTTTAAGGAAGTGCTTACTAATACTTGTGTGTAGTGTGTTCTCTGTTCTGGTTTTGCTAATCGAGCTAGGAGTCTTATATAGTTTCATGCACGTACAGCAGTACAGGGGACGGAGATGATTTCCAGCGTAGCCGTGAAGTACGTCTGCTGGGCGGATGGTATAATTAAATTTGTGTGCATGTGGCGTACGCTTTGCTTCGCATCTGAGAATGACCCTGGTTATATATGCCGAGACTTCGAATATATCAGTATAATGAAAACCAAGTGACTGTGATCACAGAGTATTTTTCTCCTCCAAATAGATTTTCGTCCCACTATATTAATATAGTAACCACACGGTACAATTGCGAGATCACTGCTAGGGAAAACCATCACAATCAAGCCAAAAAAAAAGAAAGAAAGAAGAAATGAAAAGAAAACAATGCCATTATTGATGGATCGATGAAAACGAAAACTTGTAACCAGTGCGCCATCCGAAGAATTCCCACCTTGAGCCTAGCACTATGAGTCACCGCGTATCAAGCAGCATCTCAATGAATGAAAGCGACTGGTCTTGGGGTTTCCTCCGGTACACCATGAGAGTCGAAAAGAGGTACACCCGATGCCCTTTGGGAAGGAAAGACGACAGTCGTAAGCATTGTCGCGTCGGTGTCAAGAAGATATGGATTTCTCCCAACCCCAAAAAAACCACATCTCCGGACAATCCGTCGCGCTCTACCAATCTTGCCACCTACCAACATATGCCACCACAGTCTTGAAGTCACCTTCGTCGTATCACCATGGCAAACGCTGTGAGGCCGGCTGGACTAAGAGGAAACAATAGTAGACAAGGGGCGGCAAGACCACTACCACGCGGGAGGGAACAACCTCTACCGCCATAGGCGGTACTCGACAAGACGCATTGGCAAGAGCATTTCAGGCTATTGGAGCCGGTAGGCGGCAACAACAAGCCTCCTGGAGGGCGCCCTCCACCACCAAAGGAAGGTGCCGACCGGACGCGGCAACAGGGACACACCAGGCTGGTAGGCCCGGCCGGGCCCGTAAAGTCGTCGCCAACATGCTGCTGCATGTAGGCCACCGTCGCTACCGACATGTTCAGCACCATAGGCCTAGTCAGACCCGCGAAGGCCCATGAAGCTTCCGTCGTCATGCTACAGTAGGCGTGGCGTCGTCGTCACCACCCCCGTCATCAACCGCCCGTCAAACTACGCAGAGGCAGTAGGGCCAAGCTAGGCCCACCCTGACCCAGATCGGACCCAAATGGCCTAGATCTGGGCCTGCGGGGCATCCGGAGCTCGATCCGGCCACCCACACCACCAACAGTGTCGCCACCGTCGCGTCCACCACCCGCGCGGCCACAGGACACCCCGCCGCCGCAGAAGCGGACCCCCGCCGCCTGGGGACACTGCCCAGTGCCGCGCCGCCCCGTACGAGGTCGCCACCACGAGGGAAGAGGCAAGGGTCGCCGCCGGCGCCGCACGCCGACGAAGACAGGAGGAGGAGGGAGAGGGAGGAGCTCTGGGAGAGGCAGGCTAGGGGTGGCCGGTCGCATCAGTAGTAATTTAACACTCCAAACGGAGGTGAATGCGATTGCAAGGGTGATGCCGACGGATTTTTCTATCCATCCTATTCCTATGGAAACCAAATCAATTGGCTATCTTCTTTGCTACATATGCATATATATTTTTTCTATGCTTTGAAATATATTTGGCACGTAGCAGTGAGTTTTACCTTCCGTTAATTTACATTGTTGTCCACACGTAGACTCTAAGAATTTCTGCAGCCTCGAAATATAAGTAATTAAATGTACCCGCATGTAGAGACTAGGTGTGTTGCTGAGACATGATAAGTTGACCAAGACCGGGTCACGAAAGGCTCCCTCGTGTCACCTCCTCCAGGGTGACGGGGGGAGCCAACCCTAGCAGCCGCCGACCGCCGCCACCCCTACCGTCCCTTCCCCCTCGTCGCCCCCAGAGGTAGCCGCCGGAAAGCCGCACATGCCGCCGGTGAGGGGGCGGCGGGGGGTCAACCTCGTGGCCTGGCGCACGGTTGGTAGCAAGGTGGAACGACGGATCTTGGCGGGGAAAAGGGTGGAGGAGAGGCGCTTGGAGCTGGAGCTTGGCTACGACCATGGTGTCCATCAACCCTGAGGGCGCGCTGGCTTTCAACTGGGACGTGGCGACGCTTGCAGCCAGGGGGCACCCTGGGCAGCGGCCGACGGTCTTGGTGGCAGCGGCAGTGCCCCCAGGTGTCCACGGCGAGGACGTCGAGGGTGGAAGTGCTGGCCAGATCTGGGTCCTCTCCGGGCCCGATCTGGGCCTCAAATCTAGGCTGCTAGGGCCTCATCTAGGTCTCGGGCTGCGGCAGTGTTGCCGCTGTCCGGAGGGGACAGCAGTGACTGTGGCAGCCCTTGACCGCAAAGGAGGTGGGAGGAAGGTGGTGCTCAGCCAGGTAGGAAGTGGTTCAGAGTGCTCTCGGCCATGCATGTCGGCAAGGAGGACCACATCATTTCGGCTACGACAACAAGATGCTGCGGCGGCGGTGGTGTGATCAACACTTGGCAGATTGCCCCAATCCGTCAGGTTGGGAGGGAGGTGCTAGTGACACAGACAAAAAATTTGCGACGATGGCGCCCGTGGGCGTCCTCCCCTCCCAGGAGGCATTACCGAGGTGTGTCAGCACCTCATCACTCCCTTCCCGGTTTGGTACATGTCTCCAGGCGAAAGCCTAGGTTCAGTTGGAGCGGCGCGATGCGGCGTCCCTGACGTCATCACTCTGTTGGGAGCATTGTGCTTGGAGGCACGACATGAGTTCCAGGTTGCCCTCCTCTGGTGTTTGTCGTTGTCCAAGATGGAGCTGCGGGGGCGCTATGCACGCCATTGTTGGCAAGTCCAAGGCGACGCTTCTCTCGGGCTGACCAAGTCCCGCCATTACTCTTCTTGATGATGGTGCGTCGGCAAGGAGAGTCCAAGTGATGCCTCGATCCTCGGAGGAGTCCAACTTTGGTCGAGACGAGGCCTTGTTGCTTAGTTTAGGTCAAGTTCTTTTGTTTTGTTGTTGTTTGGTTGTGATGGTTGTCTTTGGACGAAGCCATGGAGTGCAGTCTGTATTGCGCTCGTGTCAACGAGTAGCTGTTGTCGGTTTGAGGACAAGTACGCCATGAGGGGGTCCTCGAGGCGTGTGGGAGAGAGGGGTGTGAGACGTACGGTGTTCCGGGACAGTGAGCACACAAGTTTACCCAGGTTCGAATCCGCCGGCTTTGGACGGACCCTACTCCTGCTAGCAATCCAGTAATACGGCAGAGCCGGAATATGGGTTACAAGGGTTTCGCCTGTGCGAGTTGAGATTGTAGACTATTGGTTATTGCCCTAAAGGCTCTCCCTAGGACGGCTTATATAGATATCCGGCCTAGGGTTTACAGGAGAGATCAATCCGGCTACGACTAAGAGTTGGTTACAGAGTACATCTTGAATTACAAGTAATCATTATGGGCCTAAGTCGGTAAGTCTTCTGGGCCTTCCCGTAGTCGGATTGGACTCCGTCTTCTCTCCCTAACTGGGCCGCCCGTGAAGCAAAGCTCTAACCCGAAGTAGGCCACCCTGGTCAGTGAGGATCTGTGAGGATACCCGAAAAATATATCCCCAATAGTAGCCCCCGGAGGCCTCCAAGATCCAAAGTCGGATTTCATCATCGTCTAGCTTGATTTTCGGCTTGCAGAATCTTGAAGGGTTCCTGAAACTTCACAACAAAAAATACGATCCGGGTCTTAAAAGTAAGTCGGACCTTTCAATTAGTTATTCGGATCTTCTAGCTCGCTTTTAAACTAAGCCGGAACTTGGTCCCTAACGCCACCTGACACACGTCATCTGACAGACGTTCCGTCAGCATGACCGTTGGTGGGTCCGTAGTTCGCGGAACCGAGGCGCCGTTTCCATGCGTGCGTGGAGATCGAGGCGACGCAATCATCGCGCGGGCCCTTCCCAGTTCTTTCCACGACGCGTGGCAGTTACACTGTAGCGTTTGCACGAATCTTGGCGCAGGTAGGTGGATATAAGGGGTTTAGATTTCTTCTTCTCCTCTTCACCAGTCCTTCGCCGTTCGTTTCCTCCCAATCCTCCAGCGTGCCCAAAGCCTTTTCGTCCTCCTCCCACAGAGCTCCTAGCACTGCCACTTTAAGGTCACCCTTTTCCACCGGAGAGAAAAATGGCTTCCTCTTCTTCTTCCTCTCTGGCGGCGACGGCGGCGGCGGCGTCGGCGGAAGCGGCTGCGGAGAAAGAGAGCTTCCGGGGAATCTGGATCCCCTGCGCCCTCGACGACGATGGCCTCAAAAACGTGGAGAAGGAGGGGCTTCTCGCCACCGGCGACTGGCGGAGCGGTTTCGGCGAAACCGTCCCCAATCCACGCGAGGGCGAGCGCGTCCACTTCGGCACCCATCTGGACTGAGGTTTGTCCTTTCCTCCCTCGGAGCTCTTCTCCGAGGTGATTGACCACTATGGAGTTCAACTCCATAATCTTCCTCCCAATTCTCTTCTAGAGATGAGCGCATATGCCGCGCTTTGCGAGGGCTTTCTCGGCATTAGGCCGAGTTTGCTTCTTTTCCGGTACTATTTCCATGTCCGGAGAAATTCCATTACTGCCGGTGTTCCTTATATCACCGGTACTATTAGTTTTTCTCTTAGACGAGACCGGGTATATCCCAAAATTTCTGCCGGTGACTCGGTCAAACAGTGGCCAGCCACTTTTTCTATCATAGGGATATTCCGGCTCCCGGCAAAGCTACTTCTTTGCCGGCTTTTGTCGACGGAGCCGCCACAGCCCAGCCTTCCTGGGATGAGGCTGCTCCGGCTCTCACCAACGATCTGATCCTCGCTAAGAGGCGGATCGAATATCTTATCAAGCACAAGGGTCTGAAGGGATCCGAATTAGTCCAGTGCTGGGTCTCACGTCGGATCCAGCCACTTCAGTACCACGGGGATAGACTGATGCACTCCATCACATCTTCCAAAAAAGACTCTCTCCGCATCAGCCCCAAAGCCTACACCAGCCAAGGTTACGTAAGCCAGGTCAAATGGCTGATCAAGGAGCGGATCGAGAGGAAAATTCCGGAGATTTCTCTGGAAATGCACACGGCGGAAAACCCCGTGGTAGCGGTAAGCTTCCATTAGTACACCTTTTACGTGTTTCAATCTTTTAAGTCATACACTGCAATGCTGATATGTTTTCTTGTTTTCAGCTTGCCGAACTCCCCGAGTCGAAGCTTGCTCCACTCGAAGGATATCCTCCTGAGTTTTCTCAGGAAGCTGAAGTGGTCTCATTGCCGGACCTTGCGCTCAAGAAGCGCAAAGCTCCGACGGTGGCTGTTGGCACAAAGGAGGTGCCTGTTGTGAAGAGGTAACTTTCATTCACAATTTCTGCCTTTGTACCTTTCTCGAATTTCTTTCTGAGATGTAATGTTTCCGACATTACTACATTCTCAGAGCGAAGCCTCTCATCAAGGGTAAGGGGAAGGGGATTCCTGCAAAGCCCCTCCGACAGGCGAAGCTTACCATAGCTTCCCCTGCCACGGCTCCTTCGACTCCTGCCCCTCAACCTTCTGCAACACCGGCGATTACTCCTTTCCCGATTGTTGCAGAAGATCCGGCTCCTCTAACGGCGCCTGTGATCCTTGGATCGCACACTGACGTCACCGTGGGTGCATCAGCTCAAGATAAGGGTGAACCCTCTTCGGGTAATGATCCCTTGGCTGAAGTCTTCGCCGACAATCTCCTCAGCAACCCCGGACTTGCCAAATTTGGCTTATCCCGGAAATCTGCAGAGGAGATCCAGCGGCTGTCCAGGCAAGTCCTGGCCAAAAGCCATCTATCTCCCAAAGAGGAAGCGCAAGAAGCAGAGGACGTCAAGTTCTCTGACCTTCTCGCCCAAGTCCGCCTTCGCGACGAGAGGATCAGGACTGGCGAGCTTCCAACAGCCCCAGTAATTTCTCTTACTCTCACCGAGAAGGTGGCAGCTGAGGTGAACGCGGGGTTAGACAAACTCACCCGCGAGCAATATGTAAGTCGGAATTCCAACTCTTGTTTTTTACCTTATGTTATATCATATCCTCTAGCCCCCAAGCATGAAGTAGGATATAGAAATCCGGGTTTATGCTTCATTAGGATGCCAAAGAACGAACTAGTGTAGTCCCCAAGGCTCGTGCTAATATTTAGCAAAAAATATTAGCCCGAGTCTTAAGTAGCTTTCTGACTTTGGGTATTCTGACTTACAGAAAGTGTATTCCTATCACCAGGAATTGTTAAAAAATGTCTCTGATAAGCGGAGAGAAATCAAAGCTCTCTGGCTTAAAAATGTTGAGCTCAAGTTAGCCAAGGATGAAGCTGAAGGTAACATTTCGAGATTCAAACCTTGTCTTTTACTTTTTTAATGTCGAATTTTTCTAAATTGTTGTTCTTTTTGACTTACAGCGTTGGTGAAACAATCCATCGCTATGATTGAAGAGGCCGAGAACCTCAAAACCTTAGTGGTGGAGAACAAGGGACTTCGCCAAGAGCTGGATAAGCTCAAGGCGGATCATGAAAGGAGCATAGCTCAAGTCCTCGAGTCCTCCTCCATGGCCACTAAAGAGCGTGATCTCAAGATTGCCGCTCAAGATAAGGTTATCTCGGACCTCAAAAATGAGGTTGGCAGAGAGAAGGATATCTCCCAGGCGCTCCGGGCTGAACTCTAGAGTCTTCGGGAGGAGAAAACCAAGATTGACGACGTCATTCTTGGTATGTTCCATCTATCTGACTTTTCATTTCTTCGACTTTCATCAATGTCGGATTTTCATTGACTTTTTTTGTGCATAGGTCCTCTGAACTTGACGGACTCCTCGTCCGGACCCCGCACTCACCGGCTTACCCAAGTCGGTGATCTTATTCATGACTACCGCCAGTCCCTTGAGGATATTGGCGAATCTCTCAGGATTCCGGACATGCCAAGCATGCCGGACTTCCAGGTGCGGGAGAAGGCCAAGGAGATGCCGCAGCTTGTTTGGGACTGGAACATGTCCTACGCGCGGACCGCTGCGCAGAACGCTCTCACCATGGTCATGAGCCACCATGGAAACATGGAGATATGGCAAGTGACCAGAGGGTACTACAAAGTAGACGAAGACGGCCAAGAGCAAGACCTTCAAGCCATCATGCACTCCTGCGTCGGATATGGGTGTCACGTAGCTGATCTGACCAGCTACGAGACGCCCTTCTTCACCCACGTGGATACTCCGCCACCTCCTCCAGAAGACGCCGAAGAAGTTTCCGACGATGAACGGACCACCTCGGATCCGGACATCTCGGCAAGATATCAAGACGGAGTAGCCAGCGAGCCGGCAGATCCTTCATCTCCTCCTGCATCATAGACCAGAAAACTATGTATTATTCCCGAAAAAACCTAATGCGATTGTAAATATTAAGTATTATGACTTTTGCTAGTGCTAAGTTTTTTTATCTATTCAGCACTTTTGTCTTAGATTATTTGTGTGCCTGAAATGTTTGCATAAGCACTTGAAATTTTCCGTCTCTACTTATCGTTTATCTGGCTTTCCGCCTCGTCCCTTTCGTGAGTCGGCTAAACCTTCAGCCGGAAACTTTGCCGAGCAACGGAGCTCAATTGCTAAACCAGTTTAAACTCGAAAACAAAGCCGGCTTCCAGTACCAACAATTCACTACTCGGAAAATACCCGCATCCAGCAATCAGACAAATAACCCAAGTAAAGACTAGAATTTTTTAGAGTTATACCCGAAGGTAGCAGTTTTAGAATCGAAAATCTAAACCAGAACGAACATGAACATAAAGTACTTTCAAGCATTCTGGGATTTTCGACTACGACACGATCATTAGGAAATAAGATGGTAAAAACTTCTCAGGAAAACTTTGAGGTAACTAAAACTTTTATTTCCCACAGAGCATGTACATATGTATGATTTACAAAGAAAGATAAAACTAAGAATAAAAGGGACGTAGTTGAGAAATATTCCATGGTCTGTCAAACTCATCCGGATTTGTACTGCCTCCAGCTCTCTTTCTCTTCTTAGTAGCAGGTCTTTCTTTGACTGGCCTTATGTCAGCTAAGTAGTACGATCCATTGTGCAATACTCGACTAACTAAAAAGGGCCCTTCCCATATTGGGGAAAGTTTGTGCTTTCTTTGTTGCACAAGCCAGAGAACTAAATCACCTTTATTGAAAGATCTAGTTCGGACTCTCTGGCTATGATACTTGCGTAACTTATGCTGATAGGCGTAGATCTCATTTCAGCAACGACGCGAACTTCTTCGACTAAGTCGAGATCATTTTGTCGAGAAATCTCAGCATCCTCTTCGATATACGCGGCCACTCTAGGAGAAGTATGAATCAAATCACTAGGAAGAACTACTTCCGCCATAGACCAAGAAGAAAGGTGTATATCTTGTTGACCTGTTCGGAGTTGTTCGCAAACTCCAAATTACAGAGGGTAGTTCCTCTGCCCAAGCCCCCGTAGCACGTTTCAGTGGTGCTTCGAGTCTTGGTTTCAAGCCTTGTAGAATTAAACCATTTGCTCTTTCGACTTGTCCGTTAGCCTGTGGATGTGCGACTGACGCAATGTCAAGCCGGATATTTTGCTCGTCACGGAATTCAGCCAGCTCTCCCATTGAAAAGTTACTCCCGTTGTCCGTGATAATGCTATGCGGATAACCATACCGGATTATAACATTCTCGACAAATCTTTTGGCTGTTGCTCCATCACAACTAGTGACAGGTTTAGCCTCGATCCATTTCGTGAATTTATCCACCATCACTAAGAGGTGAGTAAATCCACTTGGAGCTTGTTTAAAAGGTCCTACCATATCAAGCCCCCAGACCGCAAAAGGCCATGTTATAGGTATTGTTTGCAGCTGATCAGCCGGAACATGAGCTTGCTTGGCGTACTTTTGGCAGCCTTTGCATGTCTTGACTAATCGTCCGGCATCTGCCTGAGCTGTAAGCCAGAAA
Organism: Avena eriantha; assembly: GCA_910589775.1. Taxonomy (NCBI): domain Eukaryota; kingdom Viridiplantae; phylum Streptophyta; class Magnoliopsida; order Poales; family Poaceae; genus Avena; species Avena eriantha. The sequence continues at coordinate 137,396,315 of OU342744.1, read as the reverse complement.
AAACCATGTCGAAAAGCTTTTGCCACTAAAGATTTGGCTGTAGTGTGGTGACCACACTCGCCTTCGTGGATTTCTCTTAAGATTTCCACTCCTTCTTCCGGAGATACACAGCGCTGAAAAACCCCAGAAACACTCTGTTTATGGAGCTCACCTTTAACAATAGTATAGGCTTTTGCTCGTCGGATAATCTGCCGGCTCAGCACCTCGTCTTCGGGTAATCTTCCATCTACCAAGTAATCAAGGTAGGGTTGAGTCCAGCTGGGAATTACAACCAGAACTGCTATTAAAGGTGAGTCGGATTTGGTCAGATATTCCTCATCTACTCCCTTTATCGAGGGAACTTTGAGGTGCTCTAAAAATGCGCCATCCGGAACCTCTTTTCGCGCAGAGCCTATCCGAGATAGTGCATCTGCTTCTTCGTTTTCTGCTCGAGGGATGTGTTGAACTTCAAACCCTTCGAACGATTTTGATAGATCATCCACGACAGCTTTATACGCTGCCATGTGCTTATTTGCATTACAAATATCCGAGACTTGCTGAGCAACAAGATCCGAATCTCCGTAACACATCAAACGTCGGATGCCAATACCCTTAGCAATCCGGATTCCATGCAGCAGTGCTTCATACTCGGCAATGTTGTTTGTCGTTGTGAAGTGGATCTGCAACACGTATAAAAGTTTATCTCCTTGGGGTGATTTGAGCACCACGCCAGCCCCCGAGCCCCCCTAGCCTTGGATCCATCGAAAAAGAGGGTCCAATATTCCAACTCAGGGAGGACCATGTTCTCCTTGGTCTCTGTACAATCAGCGACAAAGTCGGCAAGGATCTGGGATTTGATTGCTGTCTGGGGTTTGTACTCAATATCGAAAGCTGCAAGCTCTATGCCCCATTTGGCGACACGTCCTGTGGCATCGCTATTGTTGATTATATCTCTCATGGGAGCTTTGCTCACCACGGTAATTGGATGCTCCTGAAAATAGTGTCATAACTTACGAGATGCTAGAAAAACACCGTAAGCCAACTTTTGATAGTGCGGATATCGTTGTTTTGATTCTGTCAGGACCTCGTTGACAAAGTATGTCGGACGCTGCACCAGGTGCTCCTGATTTTCTTTTGGTCTCTCCACCACCATAACTATACTGACAACCCTATTTGTCGCGGCAATGTAAAGCAACATTGATTCCTGAGGTTCTGGCGCTGTAGGATAGGAGCAGATGAGAGCACTTTCTTCAGGTCTTGTAATGCAGCTTCAGCTTCGTCAGTCCAGACAAAATCCTTGGTTTTCTTCAGGAGTTTGTATAATGGTGCGGCTCTTTCACCAAGCCGGCTTACAAATCGACTGACCGCAGCAATGCAACCAGTTAATCTTTGTACGTCCTTCAGGCGAGTTGGCCTAGAAATATTGAGATAGCCTTGATCTTGTCACGGTTCACCTCTATGCCTCGTTGAGACACAATAAAACCTAACAATTTTCCGGCTGGTATTCCAAAGAAGCATTTCCTCGGGTTAAGCATGATGTTTTATTTTCGTAAATTGGCGAACGTCTCCTCTAAGTCGGAAATCAATGTTTCCTTCTTTTTGGACATGACCGCGATATCATCCACGTATGCATGTACATTGCGTCCGAGTTGATCATGGAGGCAACGCTGCATCGTGCGTTGGTACGTAGCTCCTGCGTTCTTTAGCCCAAAGGGCATCGTAAGATAACAGAAAGTTCCGAAAGAGGTTATGAATGAAGTCTTGATTTTGTCAGATTCCTTCATCCGGATTTGGTGATAACCGGAATATGCGTCGAGAAAACAGAGGAGTTCCGAGCCTGCCATAGAATAGATAACTTGATCAATTCTAGGCAGAGCGAACAGATCTTTTGGACAAGCCTTGTTCAAGGCAGTATAATCAACACACATCCTTAAATCAGTGGTGTCCTTTTTAGGGACCATTATAGGGTTGGCCGACCAATCAGTATGGATGACCTCTTCTATGAAACCGGCTAACTCGAGCCGCGCTAGTTCCTTAGCTATTGCCTTACGCTTTTCATCACCAAACCGTTGTAAGGACTGTTTGACGGGTTTAGCGTTCGGGTTTACATTTAGAGAGTGCTCGGCAAGTTCCCTAGGTACTCCGGTCATGTCAGATGGCTGCCATGCGAAGATATCTTGATTAGCTCAGAGGAACTTGACGAGCGCGCCTTCCTATGCGCTACTTAGGCATGTGCCTATCTGGGTCACCTTGGAGGGGTCATCATCCTTCAATGGCGTCGTCTTCGTCTCTTCTGATGCCTTGAACTCCGGATTTGGTTTTGTCACCTCCTTCTTCGTCGCGGGCATCTCGGACGGATCTATGCTCTTCTTGATCTCCTGGTACTCCTGGGCGTGCAGCACGGCTTCGGCAAAGGTGGCATTTCCATCCTCGCACTCTCGCGCTTTCTTCGGGTCTCCTCTGATGGTGATCACGCCGTTGGGACCTGGAATTTTCATCATATTGTAAATGTAACACGGACGAGCCATAAAAGCCCAGTAAGCCGGACGTCCAAATATAGCGTGGTATGCGCTCTTGAACGGGACCACTTCGAAGGAAAGTGCCTCCGTTCGATAATTTTTGGTGTTCCAAAAGTAACATCCAAAGTGATCTCTCCCAGGGAATTAGCTTGTCTTCCTGGGACAACCCCGTGAAAAATTACAGAGCTATGGTTAAGCTGTGTTTCCGAGATCTTCATCCAGCGTAGCGTTTCTACATAGAGAATATTGATGCTGCTACCACCGTCCATGAGGGTCTTGGAGAAACCATAACCGTCAATAAGTGGATTGACGATTAAGGCGTATTTTCCTCGCCTGTGTAACTTAGGCGAATGATCAGCGCGGTCAAACGTTATTGCCACTTCCGACCAGTCCAGATACTGAGGGACAGCCGGAACTATTGCGTTAAGCTCGTGGAGAACTGCTTTCTTGACCTTTGCTGGTTGAGATCCGAGGAAGGTGACGTAAGTGTCCTTCTTGGTAGGAAAAGTTTTCTTCCCTTCCGACTTGGGATTTGAAGCGTCCGCTTCCTCCATGTCGGAATCTTCCTTGGTCTCTTTTTCTTTTTCGGGATTTTTCTTTCCCTTCTTCCGCTTAGCTTTGTAGCCCGCGGTATCATCTCTCCTGATGTCGTCGTTAAAACGACATTCAGCGTTGGTGTGGGACGAGCCTCCATTGGCGTCTAAGTGATGCACACATTGGTTATTGGCAATGTCGGCCCAAGTGTAGGTTTTGCCTGGTTGTTGCTCTCCTCTACCTTGGACCCTTGATGTCCCACGGCCACGCCCGCGGCCTCCGCCACGCCCTCCTCGTCCTCCAGCCGGAAACAGTAGTGACTACTACCGTCTCCGCGTTGGGTTTCTCTTCCGAGGTGTTTTTGCGCTTCTGAGCCTGTTGCTTTGTTTTTACTGACTGAGGTACATCCAGGACGTTGAGTAATCCCTCTGCATCGTCGTCAGCATCTGCATACTTGCTCGCTGTTTCTATCATCTCTCCCAGATCAGTAACCTTGGCACACTTCAAGCGATGGCGCAGTAAACCAATTGGGAGACCTGAAATGAAAGCTTCAATCGCAGTTTGATCGTTTACTCCCTCGCAGGAGTTCTTGGTGTCAATCCATCATCCGAGATAATCTCGGCAAGTTTCTCCGGCTTTCTGGGTGCAATGCTGTAGGTCTCCAACCGTACAGGGCCTCCGATATGTGCCTTCGAAATTCCGAAAGAACGCACTTTGTAAGTCATACCAGTTGTGGATGGTGTTTACCGGAAGTTCATTGAGCCATGATCGTGCCGTCTTCCACAACATAAGTGGGAGATATCGGGTTGCGACCAGGTTATTTCCGCCTTTGGCAATGCAGCAAGCTTGGAAGAAGTCCTGTAACCAGGTGTCTGGCCGAGCAATGCCGTCGTAGGCTTGAATATGTCTTGAGATAATAAATCCTTCCGGGAATTTTGTAGCTCTGATGCGTGGTCCGAAGCACTTTGGGCCCACGTACACGTCATCGTTTTCGTAACGCCGAGCTTCTATGTTGGAGTTTATCATGTGCCTTGCGTCGTTCGGGGATAGGGATCGTCCCGAATATCGGCTATGGCTGCGGTGCCTTGGAGCCAGACTTCGGCTTCTGCCACCACCTCCTCCGCCATGTCGTCCTCCTTGACCTCCTTGGGGGCCGTTATGATAACTGTGCTGTGGAGAGGGTGGTGCAGCTGGGTTGTTTCCGGCAGATCGCCGGCCTCCGTCTGGAGCGTCATTATTCCGGTTTCGGGGAGGTTCTTGACTGTGACGAGCCCCCTGCCGGCTTGTACCAGCGTGGTTTCCGTCGTTCCTTTGTCCGTCGTTCCCACCATGGTAAGGCTCAGCCGGACGGTTTTCATGTCTAGGAGGTGGCATTTTCTGACGATCCTCCTCCCGACGTTTCTCTTTATCTTCTCCCTTTCGGGGAGGATTCCTCGGATTCAGTGCAGCGATCGCGTCTTTCTCGGCTACTGGAGCGACGTTGCTCCAGTTATGTGTAGCTCTGCGGTGCTGCCCCGACGATCCGGTTCTTGAATAATTGTCTTCCTTGCGCTCGGGATTATGATACTGCGCCCGAACATAATGGGATCTTACGCCAGCCCATGCCAGATCTGTGCGACATTGGTCGGAATTCGAGACCAGCTTTTGGCTTCCAGACAGGGCGACATTTTGCTGCTCTAGTCCCTTATTGAGTAGCTTGATACCCAAACGTATCTCTTCTGGTCCTGGATTAGCTGATAGAATTTTGCGAGCTGCCACAGTATTTTGCACTGGTGTTGGGTAAACCCAATCTCCATTGCTGTCCTTCCGTGGCTTTCCCATCTCATCTCCAAAAAGGACGGCACGGACACGTGGGAATTGGTTGTCATCTACGTGACGCTTCCGTGTCTTCTGATGTAGACGGGACATGTACTCCTTGTTTGACATGCGCTTCTTTTCCCCCTCGATGTTTTTGGCTTCATCAAGGAGTTGTTGACGACGCGCCTCTAGGGCTTGGGCCCTTTCGTCCAGCTCATCTGCAGTAAGTTCTGCAGCTGTAGGGATAGGTGTGGTTAATGCGGCATCGATGAGTTTACGCGCACCTTCAGTGATCACGTGTCCATCCACCGATGCCTCTTTTTTCGGCTCCTCTGGGATAAGTGCTCCATCCGAGTCTTCCTCGTATTCCTCGGCAATCACCTCCTCTGCCAGAGGGTCTTTTGCCGGGGTCTTGTTCTTCTTGTTCTTCTTCTTTGCCTTCTTGGCAGCGCCGGTAGCAAAGACGGCTTTGGGTCCGTTTCCCGGAGTCAAGCTCTGAGCGGTACTTTCGGACATCTGGAGTTCGGGATTGTCTCCGACTTCCATATCATTCTACGCTTTGGGAGAGTGTTCCCCGGATCCTTCGTCCATGGCTTCTCCATCTTCTGCAGCTTTGGAGTTGTACTCCTCGTCATATTCTGCGGAGAACTTTTAGAAATCTGCCGACGTCATGGACTCATCCGAGGATGCGGGAACGTCGGCGTTTGTTCCAATTGCCTCCAGCACCGAGTCGGTGTTTTCTCTAGCATCGGTAGAGCCGGATCCGGATCCAACATATCTGACAAAGTGCGATGCGTGCTTCCTGAGGTACCTGCGGCTTTCGCGATCAGCCATATCGAAACTTTTAATGGTTTCGAGGATTGCTTCTACGCTAGCGCCTTGTAGTATCATACATCCTAGTGTGTACCTGAGGAAAGGCCTGTCTGTCCCGACATCGCCAGAGTCGGAATCAGTGTCGCTGATGTGCTTCTCCTGGATTTCGACTTCCACGGGTGGGTCGATCTGGGATCCGGCTTCTCCAGGGAGATCCACTCCAGATTCGACTTGGACCGTGAGGTCTTCTTCAGGCTCGGATTTCTCCACTATCTCCGCAGCTGGTGCGGGCTGGGTGGGATTAGTTTTTTCTGAGACCCGGAACTCTGCCGCCTCCGCGGACAAAGGGGACCCAGAAAATTCTTCTGCCTTTATCATCACCGCTAGGGTGGGTTGGGCGGGTTCAGCGAAACCGATGTAAACGTTGATCTTGCCAAAAGACATGGGTTAGGCAGTCACGGCTTCCCTAGCTGGAATCCAAATCTTGTCGAGGACGATGAGAGGGACGTCGCTGGCGTAGAGGATGCGACCGACGGCGATGGTCTCGCCGATTCCGATTCTTGCAGATTTCGCTCGGAACGTAGATCCGAAGCTCACTTGCCCCACGGTGGGCGCCAACTGTCGTCGGTTTGAGGACAAGTACGCCATGAGGGGGTCCTCGAGGCGTGCGGGAGAGAGGGGTGTGAGACGTACGGTGTTCCGGGACGGTGAGCACACAAGTTTACCCAGGTTCGAATCCGCCAGCTTTGGACGGACCCTACTCCTGCTAGCAATCCAGTAATACGGCAGAGCCGGAATATGGGTTACAAGGGTTTCGCCTGTGCGAGTTGAGATTGTAGACTATTGGTTATTGCCCTAAAGGCTCTCCCTAGGACGGCTTATATAGATATCCGGCCTAGGGTTTACAGGAGAGATCAATCCGGCTACGACTAAGAGTTGGTTATAGAGTACATCTTGAATTATAAGTAATCATTATGGGCCTAAGTCGGTAAGTCTTCTAGGCCTTCCCGTAGTCGGATTGGACTCCGTCTTCTCTCCCTAACTGGGCCGCCCGTGAAGCAAAGCTCTAACCCGAAGTGGACCATCCTGGTCAGTGAGGATCTGTGAGGATACACGGAAAGTATATCCCCAACAGTTATTCTGCCTTCTATAAAATTAAGGTACGCTTCTCTTAGAAAAAAAGTTGACCAAGACAACCATGATTATCGTACTAAAATGAACCAAGAATAGCTAATTCGGCAATTTAATCCCGAATCCGAAAATTGCATTAATACACATCCTTTACTAATTTCTGTTGTACATGGACTGCGTGAGCCCCGAGCGTACGGCAAGCGCAAGAATTTTATACCGTCGGAAGTACTTTGCTTTTTTTTGAACGGTAGAGGGGTCTGGAAAGACACCGATGCAGCGATTCATTCAAAGCGATGGGTACAGAAATGCACACAGGCCCTTACACATTTCATTGGGCTGTGTTTTTACAAAGAGGACCCTCAGGAAAACTAAGAAAAAGCAATCAAGTCCCTGTTCTCCTCCACCGACGAGGAGACTCTAGCTCCGACCACCCTTCCGCCGCCGGGGACGAACCACTTGGCGCCGAGAGAGTGCTGAACGCCGTCGCTGAGCTCGAGGAGAGGCCTCCGCCTTGGAGGTTGAGTGGACGCATCTCAAGCGTCCGAGCAGACCATCAATATGGCCGAAGATCGCGAGGGCAGTCTTGCCCGCTGTGTGATGAGCTCGCAGTCGCTGCAGGCTTGGCGTAGCTGCAAACCGCCAACCGTCTCCGCTTCTACTTCTCCCCTCGCCACCAAGGCCGGCCAGAGAAGATCTGAGAAGACGCTCAGAGGGCCGCAGACGAACAAGCACCCTGACCTTATGAAGGAAGTCGCCATGGAAGAAGAGAGCACCTGTCACTGGCTCCAACCGACGGAGCACTGCAGCAGGCTCATCCTCAACCAGCAGGTGCTGGAGTGGGCCAGAACGCTCCCTCACCCAACTTCCGAGCCACAGCACGAAACCAGGCTCCCTCGCCTCATCCTCCTCCCACCCCTCGCCACCGAGGCCGGCCAGAGGGAGCAGAACACCGCCAGGTCGCTAGATCTAGCTGCAGCCGATGCACTTATTGGAGAGGCCCCCGCCCACAACTCGAACTCCAGTGAGCTCCCACCATAGGAGCTGCCTAGATCCCGGCGAAGACGGCCGCCCGACGTCGTGCACGAACGCTGGCGGGGATAGGCCATGCGGCATCTCGCCATGCGCCACATGGGCAGACACAAGAAACACTAAACTTAATCCTACGACCCCTACTGCGAGACGCCAGCCACCTAAACTACATACGCCGGAGCCACTCCATCGCCTCCCTCGACCGGTGGCGCCGGTGAGTTCGGCTTTGGAGTGGCCCGGCGCCACCGAGAGAAATGCGAGGAACTGTAGCAGGGGGAGGGGAGAGGAGAGGAGGGAGGATGGCACGTCTGATTTGTTCGGAAGTACTTTGCAGCCACGCATGCAGTGCAGGTGCAACTTCGTACAAGCACCATACCTCACCATCCTTAACATACTCTACTTGAATGGATTCCATCAACTATAAATGTCAACCGGCTCCAATAACTAGGCCAAAGCAGAGCATATACTAGAAACACAAGTAACAAAAAGCAATTAATCAAAACATGGCAATTTCAAAATCAATGTTTGAGCAATTGTCTGGTCTAAAGATCAACTTTCACAAGAGCGAAGTTTTCTGTTTTCGAAAAGCGAAGGATATGAAACAACATTACAAGCAAATTTTTGGTTGTGAGATTGGTTCCTTACCTTTCTGATACCTGGGAGTGCCTATTCATCATAGAAAACTAAAGAACTCTGAATGAAACCCTATAGAGACCCGTCTTATGTCTAAACTAGGTTGTTGGCAAGGGAAATTACTTTTCTATGGTGATCGTCTTGTACTCATAAATGTTTATGCTTTCCTTTTTTGAGATACCAAAAGGAACGAGAAAACAATTGGATTTCTTTCGCTCCAGTTTTTTTTGGCAATGTGACGATACCAAAAAGAAGCATAGGCTTACGAGATGGAATATAATTTTTCCTCCAAATGACCAAGGGGGGCTAGGAATTGAGGTACTCGAGGTAAAAAATAAATGTTTGCTAAGCAAATGGCTGGTCAAATTACTTAGGGAGGAAGGGATGTGGCAAAAACTTATACACAATAAATACCTTCACAATAAAACTCTAGCTCGGGTAGAGACAAAACCTACGGACTCACCATTTTGGAAAGGCTTAATGCGGGTAAAGGATGACTTCTTTAGTCATGGCTATTTTAAAATTAGGAATGGGAACTCGGTCCGTTTTTGGGAGGATATTTGGTTAGGAGATCTGTCTCTTGCGCACCAATATCCTGCATTATATAATATTACCCAAAGAAAGAATGTTTTAGTGGACGATGTCTTAAATCAAATCCCACTGAATTTGACATTCAGAAGAGGTTTAACTGGTAGTAAGTGGAACGACTGGTTGCACTTATGTAAGGGGCTTATGATGGTTAATCTTTCCAAACCAATGATTCTTTTGTATGGTGTCTTACATTCGCGGGAATTTTCACGGTCAAATCTATGTATCTAGACATTATGAATGGGCATACTAGATACTTGCGAACTTACTTGTGGAAGCTAAAGATTCTGTTGAAAATCAAAAAAATAATGTGGTCCTTTAATGAGAAAGTCCTTTTAAATAAAGATAACTTGACCAAGCGTAAATGGAATGGGTGCCAAAAATATTGTTTCTGTGACTCAATGGAGACTATTGAACATCTTTTTCTCTCATGTCCATTTGCAAAAATCATATGGCGCATGTTTTTTTTACTTATAATATACCTCCCCCGTCTAGTATTACTAATATGTTTGGCAATTAGCTAAATGGGATGGATAAAAGAAATAAGGCTAATATACGTGTTGGGGTTTCAGCCTTATGTTGGTCTATTTGAACATGTCAAAATAATATTATCTTTAACAAATAAATGGGTACAAATTTTTTGCAGGTTATACGTCTCGCTGTGCATTGGATTCAACTTTGGTCTCATTTACTCCCTACGGATTAGCGGGAGATCATGGCTTCTGGACGCAACCGGCTACTAGCGGTTATACATGACTTTTATTTCTAGACTATTGGACGGCGGCATACTGGTAGAATTCAAAATGGATAGACACGTGTTGATTTTTATTTTTCGTTGGTTGATACTTGTTTTAATCTTAGCTGATCCGTGATTGTAATACTCTGTTTCGATAAAACTTTGCAATAAATGAAAGGCTGTGTGCATCACCTGATGCAGAGGCCGGGGCAATGCTCCCATTTCGAAAAAAAGCCATCCTCAGATGCCTCTGCTTCTGTAGTTCGGCCCTAGCAGCTCGCGAGCTCACCGATGACTTGATGGTGGCGAGGCACCAGAGCTAGATGGCGTAGTACGGCCGTGTGTACAAGGACATCGCTGAGCAGGCACAACAATTAGGTGTTTAAGGCCAATGTCGCGTTTATCGAATCATTCAATGCGGGTAACCACAAGTTCTATCTCGGTGTCAATCAGTTCGCTGACATCACCAACGAGGATTTCAAAGCAGCAAAGGCGAACAAGGGGTACACGCGGAGCTTGAAGAGGGTTCCCACCAAATATAGATATGAAAATGGAAGTATCGATGCACTTTCGATGGATTTATCTTTAAATTTTGTCTGAGGGAAGCAAACCAAGTGGCTCATGAGTTAGCTAAATTTAGTTTTCTTAATAATCAGTCTTGTAATTGGGTCGATGAATCCTCTAGTTTTATTTTGCAAACCCTTCTAGATGATTAACAATTTTTGGAGGGTTGCAAGTTTCAGACGCACTTTTTTTTACCAGAGTAACTAAGGGGACTAGAAAAGTTTTAATGAGACGGCTTGCATGCGTAATATATGTTGGTTTACCTTGACAAAAAAGGAAAAACAGCCCAAAAAAGTCGGAAATGCACATTTGATCTCGGGTGCATATGCTCCCTTTATTTAAAAAATGTTTCAAAATATGAAAAAATTCTGAACAAAAATTCCGCGCGGTACATTCGACATTCTATGCGTGCACAAAAAATTTAGTGGTAAACCGATATTTTTAGTACTCCATGTAAAAAAGACAAAACCATGTCATGTGTAAACACTTATTTTAGCACCAAATTTTATCTTTTTTACCTAGCCCACAAGAAAAGTCAGTTTTTCATTAAACAACTTGGTTCACGTATAGGTTGTGAAGAAGTCCATGCAACATATTTTTTTGAATTTTTTTACAATTATGTCCAAAAAGCCACGTCGAAAATAAGTGTTAAATAGACTCTCCCAAAAAGAGCCTTGTTGAACTGCGATAGTTACATATCCTTCCCAGGTTCTTGCACATCTCCTCAGCTCGCCTACTCCCCACCTTGCCGTGTCCTGCCACCTATATCCAGCTTGGAACAGCCCAGACACGCGCCGCGCTCCTCCCGAGGAGCACGAAGCGGGAGCCGACGCCGGTGGAGGCCCAGCCGCCGGCTGGTGCGGCGGCGGCAATGGGGGTGTGGGAGTCCATCCTACGGGGCGGCGGCCGGCGCTTCCTCAAGCGCAAGGGCAGCGACGCCGGCGAGGCTGGTCAGTGGCTCAGTAACCCCCCCCCCCCCCCACCCCCCCCCCCCTCCCTCTTCCTCGTCTCCGCTCTGCTTCTCCCGTTGCTGCGCGCCACTTGGGGGAGCAGCAATGTGGTTTCTTGCTTCACTTGATCCCACTCCACTCCCCTTTCCTGTAGACTGTAGTTACAAAGGTCTGAGTTTTTTTTAAGTACAAATGGCATGAAAATGCATATTTTTTCCGCACTATATTGTCTGTACCTGTGGCAAAACTGATCTCTGTTCAGTTGCATTACTGTTTTACTATCTTGCTATTGTTACGAGCGAATCCTGCAAACGTAATTAAGAAACTGTGATATCCAATCGGTTATTTTTTGCATCTAGGCAGGCAGCAGACTGACCTTTTCTGGTTATCCTACACAAAATTTATGCACTGAATGGTGCTTCGGTCTCGTGGTAGTGTAGATTCCATGACAAGTAGCCTAGTATGATTGTGCATGGTGCCACCGTGTTGCTTAATTTTTTTTTGTTATTGCTAGTTATGTACTTATAATGCACAAAGGAAAATCAGCTAATTCAGATCTTCATTGGCTGCTTGAAGATTTTTTTTTTCGTTCATTGGCATGAAGACTGCTCCATTGTGTGCATTGTCTACTGAAGGAAGACATTCTTAGTGGAGAAAAATAGTTGGTGTGATGCCAGTCGCCATGTTTGGAATTGGCTGAACTGCAGATCAAGAAAGTTTGTTCTTTCCCCTATTGCCCTGGTTGTCGGGATTCTGTGTTGAGTGAAAAATTGCATTTCAAGTTATGCATTTAATGGCATTAAATTAATGGTCATCTGCACCACTTTCTGATTGACCAAAACTGAGCTCTTCACTCTCGGTTTCTTTTTTATGATGACCTCCCAGGTCGGGCATTGGAGGAGCTGAGGAGTTCCCTCTACAACGAGTTTCATACTTCAGAAGGGGCCAAGCGACAGCAACAGAGGTTCTGTGGCCCAGGTGTCGCACTAACATTCAACTTTGTGATTTCTGTGGGGATCATCATGGCAAACAAAATGGTATGTGATGTCTTTTCGGCTTTCCTACAGTTCATGCTGTACCTATTTGAATTTATTTTTACATGGCATCTCTTGTTTTGCAGGTGATGAGTACTGTTGGGTTTAACTTCCCAGTTGCGCTGTCACTAATCCATTACATAGCTGCCTGGGTCCTCATGGCTGTCCTCAGGGCATTATACCTGATGCCCATCGCCCCTCCTTCGAAATCCACTCATTTCTCCTCATTATTCGCTCTGGGTGCTGTGATGTCTTTTTCCACTGGACTTGCTAATATCAGCTTAAAGCATAATAGGTGAGATCAATAACCATGGCTCTCTGTTTAACAAATGCAGAACATTCTACCTTAAAGGTGTGGCCAATCGGTTATCTCATGGTGTGCTAACTGTTCTCGTTCTTCAGTGTAGGGTTTTATCAAATGGCTAAGATTGCAGTAACTCCAACCATTGTTGCAGCAGAATTTATTCTTTTCCAAAAAAGTGTTTCCCTTCAAAAGGTAAATTTGTTATAAAATTAAAGTTCCATATGCTTTTCTCTTTAATTGATACCAGTGTACTTTAAATTAACTTCTGGTCCCATATAACTGAACTGGAATTTATATTTTTATTACAGGTTATCACGCTAGTTATAGTGTCATTTGGTGTGGCTGTAGCAACTGTTACTGATTTGGAGTTCAACTTTTTTGGTGCTTGTGTGGCAGTAGGTTGGATCATTCCTAGTGCTGTAAACAAGATCCTCTGGTCAAATTTACAACAGAGTGGAAACTGGACTGCTCTTGCGTAAGTTGTGATATATGGCTCGTCTTAGATAGCTACATATGGTTTCTCCTAACATTCAGCTTCTTGATCAGGTTGATGTGGAAGACAACCCCAATTACGATATTTTTCTTTCTTGTCCTGATGCCTTTGATGGATCCTCCGGGGTTGCTGTCTTTTAACTGGAATGTCAAGAATAGCAGTGCAATTATGATATCTGCTTTGCTTGGTTTTCTTCTTCAGTGGTCCGGTGCCTTGGCACTTGGGTGAGGCATCGTATTATTTCAGTTTTCTCGTACATGATTGTCCTTCCATTATCTTAAGGCACATGTTTCCCCTGAAACAAAAGCATGTTTTTATCCGTGCTTTTGCACTTGTATGGGGCATATTATTTCTAGTTTTCTCATACACGATTGTCCTTCCATTCCATCTATCTGTCCAATCCTCTGTTTCTCCTGAAAAGCATATCAATCACACATCATATGTATTTATATGGACAGGATTTTCCGAGGAAAAAACAGCTTCTTATTCATGCAATTTTTTTCCTGTTCTGTAATTATCTCACTTTCCCGAACCTGTGAAAGTCAACTGATCTTTGTGCTGACGTTTGCATGATGCAGTGCAACCTCGGCCCTGTCTCATGTCGTGCTAGGCCAATTCAAGACTATTGTCATAATGCTCTCGGGTTTTTTGGTATTTAGCTCTGATCCTGGACTCACCAGCCTATACGGAGCTGTTGTTGCTCTGGGAGGCATGTCAATCTACACTTACCTTGGGCTAAAAGAGTCAAGCACCGGTGCTAAGAGAATTCCTTCAACATCTAGGCAAAGTTCTCACTCACTGAAAGCCAAGGTTATTTTAGTCGGAGAAAAGCTGGAGACGAGAGCTGTGGACTCTGTCTAAGCTGAAGAATCGCAATTGGGACAACATTTGTTGAGTTCCAGACTTCAGTGCACCACCAACTTCGCCTGAGCATAACCTTTTTCGGGAAAACTGAGCATAACCTTTTTGAGCCTGCTCTCTTTTTCCTCTTGTTCTTCCTAGAATGCTGCTACTCTGTTTTAGGAAAATTTAGTCAACTATTTTTGTCACTGACCATAATTATTAACGTAGAAATAGCTGACATTCCTTTTTTTCGTTCTGCCACTTGACTTGTGGATTTTTCTTTTTCGATTTCAGTAAATGGACGATACGCTGCTGACAGTAGGGATCTTGTTGAATTTTATGTAATACACTATGGTTGTTGTTCGAACATATATGCCAGCAGCTGTTTTGACTCACTTTACACACTAAATTGTTAGTGTTCACAGTGTTCCTCTTCAGTGAAATATAATGATTGTATTCCGTTATTCATAGCATTATTCTCAAGGGAAAAAAATGGAATGCTTACTGTGAATGGGGTGTTAGGAATAAGCAACTTGTGCAACTTGTATTATCTGGGGGCCAAAGGCCACAATATATAGTACATCTGACTTGAGGTATAAGAAGATAAATCTAGACAAATACGGACTCCTAGACCAATACTAATACGGACTCCTAGACCAATACTAATACACCTTAACACCCCCCCTCAAATGCAAAGCGTATGCAATAGCATTGCATTTGAAGAAGTGAAAACAAAACAAAACAAAAAATGATAATCCAAAATCCGCGTCTTCAAAGTGTCGCCATAGCATGAATAGTCTTCAAAACCTATAGAGTCAAGCCACAGTCGATAGAAGAAGAGATCGACACAGACCAAGAGGCGGTCAGAAGAATAGCACCGAAGAGTGAGGAAGAGAGAGCGGTGGCGGCCGGAGAGAAGAACTAGAGGAACTAGACGGAGGAGAGGATGGCGCCAAAAACAAAGGAGATGCATCAGAAGGAGAAGGTGGAGGAGTAGAGATAGCGAGAGATGTATCAGGAAAAAGAGAAAGAGGAAGTAGAGAGGGTGCCTCGACTGGAAACAGGAAGAGATGTACCATCAGCCGTGATAACACGGACAAGAGAAATAAGAGAGCGAAGAGCAGAAAGAATAGAAGACGCAGAAGTCGAAGTAGAGCGGCGTGCCAACAAAGACAAAGTCGGCGAAAGGCGGTCATAACCGCATGAAGAAGCCGCGAGAGTCGAAGTAGAGAGGCGTGCCAACAAAGACAAAGTGGACGAAAGGCGGTCATAGCCGCGTGAAGAAACCGCGAGTGTCGACGTAGAGCGGTGCGCCGACAAAGACAAAGTCGGCAAAAGGCGGTCATAACCGCATGAAGAAGCCGCGAGAGTCGAAGTAGAGAGGCGTGCCAACAAAGACAAAGTGGACGAAAGGCGGTCATAGCCGCGTGAAGAAACCGCGAGTGTCGACGTAGAGCGGTGCGCCGACAAAGACAAAGTCGGCAAAAGGCGGTCATAACCGCGTGAAGAAAGCCACGAGAGTCGACATAGAGCGACGAAGTAAGGAAGGAAGGCTCGGAGAATTTAACGGAAGAAACACCGGCATGAATTACCGGAAAGGAGCCAGCGACCGGAAGTTGCTAACGGCGGAGGTGGAGGCGGCGGCCGGGCGCGGCAGCGGGGTGCCGGGGCGAGCGGCGGCGGCGGCTACGAGGGAGACAAAAAAAGGCCTTACGGCTACTAGCTACGAGATGCGATGCCCCCGACGGAGATCATGGAGATCGACCTCGCCGGGGGCGGCGCGGCGGAGGCGGTGGCTAAAACGTAGGCCAAGGAGCGACACGCTCTGATACCATGTTAGGAATAAGCAACTTGTGCAACTTGTATTATCTGGGGGCCAAAGGCCACAATATATAGTACATCTGACTTGAGGTATAAGAAGATAAATCTAGACAAATACGGACTCCTAGACCAATACTAATACGGACTCCTAGACCAATACTAATACACCTTAACATGGGGAAACATGTATGCAAGTATATGCAAGAGTGGTATTCTAGAAAAAGTATATGGAAGAGTGAATTCCACTTTTTACATCCTAGTTATGCATTTGTGAAAGTAATTACCCTATTGAGTGGAAATTAATTTAGATTATCCATCTTAGAAGCTTTAGACCATCAGTATTCTGACACGTCTCCATTTGGGCAAGGTGTGACATAATGACCGGGGTTCCATAATAACATGGCAGTCCTATCTAACAAAAACAACCAAAATGCAAAACTACCTATGATAACACGTTGCCCCACCATTTCATCTTATTTACGGTTTTAACTAATTTGCATGCAACCTCAATCAGGTATGTTCCTAAACTTTATCGGTTGTACGACAGATTAAATTTGGCGTCTCGACTATCTCGAGCAGTGGCGGACGACGGAAAAAATCCAAGGCAGGATGAACTCCAAAAAAAAAGTAAATACCAACTCGATCCTGATGACCTTTGTCATCGAGAAAGCCCTTTCAACTATTATTGTTTTCTGCCAACTTAACAAGACGATAAACGATATGAAGCATGATGTATCATTCAAATATTAAGATAATCTCTGAAGTCTTTATTTCTTCACATATGAATAAGGAATATCTCAAGGTTATCATGTATAAGCTCATGCTCATAATAATATAAATTCCCATGATAAATCTCTGTAAGCCAGGAAATCTTATTCACATTGAACCTACAAAATGGGTCATTTCAGGCAAGACAAAAAGTTATGAAGAAACTCTAATGACAACTCGTCAAATTGATGGTCAAAATCAGTTGTAATAGATTTTATAGAAAAATGGAAAGTGTCACACGCCGATAATCAACAATGACCTAGTGTCTTCTCGCTTTTAATGACCTTTCACTCATTTTTGTTACCATTTCGTCACTACTTAGGTTTGTGATCTTATTTTTTGCGCAAATTCACATCTTTAGGAGGGATCTAAACCATCATTTCTCTAATTGAGAAAGCATGCAATTAGAATTTTTATCAATAGTAAGCCAAAGTACAAACATAAAACATAAACCGTCACATAACAAGAGTTGGTTTTGGCCACATGCCATAAGGTGGCCAAAATACTCTCCTGGCCTCCTTAGATACCTCATCTAGGACATTGTTTACAGTTGATTTTTATTAGATTGAGAATTGGCGATTGTAAAGAGAAAGATTTGGTTTAAAACTAGACTACAACTAGTCTTTATTATAATTCGGAATCAGTTTTGCGCAGTGTTTACTAAAACAAGCATAACTTTGTCATACAAAGTTCGTTTTCAGTGTATGACCACTCAAACTATTCAGAGAAAACATGCGCATCTAAAGGTTTTCTCTAACAATCAAGGTAGGGCAGCTTCCCTACCTTGGCCTACTGGGATCTCCGCCCCTGATCTCGAGCAATTGAATCCTGCATATTCTTGTAGATAACTTCTTTCAATAGATTTCTTCAAGAGATTCCTGCTGCAACACACTAGGTATCCTTCTAGTTTTCAAGATAATGTGACGAGGCATGCCTGGTGTGGATGGCTTGAAGGTATTTTTCTGTAAGCCGTTTTAGTCGGGATTCATGTTTGTGTTTGATTGACATTATTTTCGACATCTATAGTCTATGGATGCATATGTTGAGGGTTTATCCTCCTTTATTGAGAAAAAAGCAAGTCGTCCATATTTAAAATAACATTTTCGTCCAATCTCTCAAATCATATATCAAAATTCTAAAACAAACCATGTTAACACTTAAATTTCTCATTTTAACTTGACTAATAGGTTAATTGTTCACGGTTTAGCATGTAATTTTTAATATGATGCAATTCTCAACCTTTTTTTATAAAAGGAATATATTAATACCAACATGATATTAATTATATCTAGCCTCTGCAACTACACAATGACTGGAACAAGTCTAGACATCAAGAATGCACACAACAAAAAAGAAGATCCCGCCGAAGCAAGGAGAGACTCGGAGCAGCAAAAGTACCACCTATGGTGATAACACCTCGACACCGAAAATGGTTCTCCAAAACAATGTCTCTAGAATGATAACTGTGCACAAACATCGTCTTCGTCTGATCTAACTATGCCCACACATACTTCTCCTGATCTGCTCTGAGTATTCACTAGGATCTTCTTAACTCAACAAGAGCATGCGAGATAGAACCTCCAGAGCCTATCTGGTCTCCGTGACTACCATACCCCCTACTAGAACCCCCACATCTTGATTCAATCCAGTACCGCCTAGCGAGGGCGACATACACACGCTAGGGCCACCAAGAGAACGGCTTTATCAGGGGACACCCCATCGCCATCGTCAATCGATGGGCTCTTCTTGTGGTGGCAAGGTGGTGTGTGTGTGGTGGGGGCTGGGGGTTTATGTGCAGCAGAAGCACATTCTAAATTTTCTCCAAGTGGTCCACACTTGATGATCTCGTAATGCGCTTTTATAAAATCAAAAAGAAATGAACTCCTTCACTAGCACAAGCAGCTCACTCTCACTGCGTAAGAGCCCTTCTAGGAGATACCACATATTTCCGACCCGCAAAAAAACCGAAAACCGTGAAGCTGACTTTTGCGTGGAAAAGCGGCCGCGTGGTGCGACCGCTTTCCGCACAACAAAAAAGGGTTTATGCAATAATTTTGGACATCATATATATAAAGTATGAGCAAAACTAATCAAATTTATGAATGTGTAAACACCATCAAGTACAACAATAATCCATATTATAACAATCGTACAACTCTCAAATAAATGAATGGTTCGAATAGGAAATTAGTCAAATCACACAAGAAGTAAATGAGAAAATGGGAAACTATCTCCCAAACAACTCACAGTGATGCTTCACAAGATCTTCATGAAGCTGGTGATGCGTACCACTCTCTTCAATCTACCGTAGGTCTCAAGAAATGCTTGGATCCGATCATGGTTTCTTCTAGGCTTCACCAGAAAACCAACATTGTCAAACTCAAATGGGAGGTCCTTGCCCCTCTCATCCTCGATGATCATATTGTGAAGAAACACACAAACCGACATCATATTGTTGAGTGTTTTATATTTCCAATAACGGGCAGGCACTCAAACAATTGCAAACCTAGCTTGCAAGACCCCAAAAGCTCTCACAATATCTTTGCGGTCTGCTTCTTGGCATGTTGAAAAATGAGATTGTCTATGATGGTCTTCACAAAGGTTGAGCAGGGTGGATAGATCCCATCAACACGATAATAACCTATGTTATAATCATAGCCATGGATTTGGTAATTGCAAGCCAGAGCATCTCCACTTGCAAGCCTAGCAAAAAGAGGAGATCTCTACAAAATGTTTACGTCATTGAGAGATCCCAGCATGAAAAAAAACAGTGCCATATCCATAGCTCCTGATCTGCAACGGCTTCTAGCACGATGGTTGGATCCCGGTGATGCCCCGTGAACTGTCCATGTCATGCTTTTGGATAATTCTTCCACATCTAGTGCATGCACTCTATGTTGCCGAGCATTTTCCGGACAACCTCTAGCATCATTCATAGTTATCAACCTCTTTGGGTCCTCCTCATTTGGAGCGCGAGAGTAGGTTGGACTGAAGTCACAGATCAGTGTCCTCGCAAACAACCGTACAGTTCTTAGTGTACTATCTTCACCAATGCAAAGATACTCGTTAGTGTAATCAACTGGAATGCAGAGGCAATCATTCTCATGGCGGCAAAGATTTTATGATATAACTAAACCCTAGAAGGCATGCATCATTCCTACCCTGAGTAAAGTAACATCAATTGGCCTCGCATGCCTCCACAATGCGCATAGATAGATCTCTTCTCATTCGGTATTGGTGGCGAAAGCGGTGAGCATGATATGTGGGTACCTCCGCAAAAGAGCCATGCATAAGCATATTGTGTCCAAGAAGGCTACTACGAGGGATGCACAGATGACCTATGGTGGATCCCCAATGCCTTTTTCAGATTGTTCTTCTTGTCCTCCATGTTCTGCACGACCACCATCAACAGGATGTCTTCAACGTCGTTGTCAAGGATATCATCCAAATCAACATTCAAAAAAGCGCTTAGCACTAAGAGAGCGGTGAGGCTCCGCTCAGAGGAAATGATGCTTAAGCGCTCAGGATAAAACTGTACGGACATGCTAGAAGTAGGAAACATGGAAGGCAAGTTGGGCACATATATGCCTATATTTGGCTGTAATTTTGTATCCTAAGCATGCAATGCCACATTTCAAAGGAATAAGTGGGCCAGTACCTTGATTGGCCTAGGTTTTGCTCCCTTTTTTGTTCTCCAAATACTCTAAGTACATTCTCCAAGAGATAAATGCACATAGATCAAAATATTATCAAGCAAATAAGTGAATAACAATTACACAACTCAAACACGCATAAGAAATATTACAAGACCATAAATAGGTTCCACAATGGTATATACATATTCTCACACAACATTACTAAAAGGACATTCATCGTCTTAATTTGTTTTGGTGTTCGTTAACAACAAAAGGATCATTTAACAGTATGCTGATGTTGCTAGGTGATTATGCTGAAAAGAGATAAGTCCATGGCATAGTGGAAAGGTTTTTGGAAGAAATAGTGGTTTCCTGAAGTTTTCAGACCGAAGTCTTCGGTGTGCACACATCGGAGTCTCCGGTGTGGTCCAGAGTTTCCCCACAAATCTCTAGAGTGGATCGAAGTTCAAGCCCAAGGTCATTCTGTCTAGTGGTCCGGAGACAGACCAGATGTTGGCCCGAATCTCTGATGTGGTGTCTCGGACCGGAGTTCCTACCAAATCCCTGGAGGGAACGACAAGACCTAGCCTAGGACAATCCAATAGGCGGTCCGGAGATGGACCGGAGACAGGCCAGAATCTCTGGTGTAGATCGGAGTTTCCGGTGTGCAGACCGGAGTTTCCGGTGTAGAAACTCCCCAACTGGAAGAAAACGGTCAGAAATCAGTGGTCCTATAAATAGGGGTCGTCATCCCCTATTCCAGTTGCTCGTCCCAGAAAAAGAAAAACACACCATTATAGCCACCAAATTACCAATATCTCTACATCCAACCATCCAAAGTCCCTAATCTTTGGGGAATCGAAGGAGGAGGCCTTGATCTATAGCTTCACCAAGAGAGATCTTCATTTCCCCCTCATTCACTTGAGGGCCCCTTGCTCTAGGGTTTCATTGGAAACCCTAGGCCTTGGTTTGGTTCTTACAAGCTTGTCTTTGATTGTTGTCACAACTTGCTTGGATTCGGGAGCCTCCAATTAAGTTGTGGATGTGTTCCTCGAACTTGTTGTAAGGGTGCCAGCTACCACCTTGAAGGTTGCCGATATAGTGGAAGCATGAATCGATCCCTTTCAGGTGAGGTTCACCGGAGAACAAAGGAGGCCTCTCATGGCGTTGGTGGTTTGATACCCCCCTCTCCAAACATAGACGTAGTTCCCCTCAAAAGGAAGGAACTGCGGGAAATAATCCTTGTGTCTCTACGTGCTTCATTTCGGTTACTTCTATCCTTTACCGCACCTTACTTATATCTTGATCTTGCTTAGTTAGTTGTGCTAGTGTGACATATAGGTAAATTTACCTTAGTTGCATATCTAGAGAATTTACCTTTTGTGTCAAACCCTAATTTGAAAAAGAGTAAAATTTGAAGTAGCACCTATTCACCCCCCCCTCTAGGTGCCCATACGATCCTTTCAATTGGTATCAGAGCCTCGACTCTTTATTCGTAACCGCCTAAGAGTGTATGGGTAACTCAGATGAAGATGGGAGTGGTGAGGCTAGCACCTTGGTGACCATGGTGGATCTCAATAATTTGGAAACAAGCTTGAGCTCCACCCTGGGCAACAAAATCCAATAATTCCACGTACTAGTTGAGCAATTTGTTAATGAAAGGGTAGCCCCTCCGCCCCCTTCTCAAGAGGAACCTCCTCCGCCCCCAAAGGTGAACTCCTCGGCTAAACCTATGGTTGAGGTTGTGGGAGATGAACATAATTCCACTAACCCCTCCACCAAAAAGGGCGATGGGAAGGAAGAGCACCATTCGGTTCCTGGATGGTACTCTCCCGACCCTCCGATCCCTCATCCTCACATAAATAATAGAGGTTATCCACCCATGCTAGCTGCACATACTTTTGCTCAATGGCAAGTTCTAATGAAATCTCATGTGCGCAGCTCTTGCATTGACTTGTGGAATATTATTGAAGAAGGACTCAAAATTGAGGATCCTACCAACCTGACAAGAAGAGAAGTGGTCAATAGTCAACTCAATGCCACCGCCTTGCACATGATTCAACTTGGGGTGGGGCCAAAAGACTTTCCCCACATTGAACACTTCAATACTGCCAAAGAAGCTTGGGATGCTCTCACTTATTTGTTTGTTGGGAATGAGAGCATGAGAAGAAATAGATATGATGCCTTGAGCAATGAAGCCGAAGGCTTCTATATGAAGGATGGTGAGGATCATGAAGACATGTATCGAATACTCAAATCCACTGCCACCGCCTTCAGAAATGTTGGTGTCTCTCATATTGATGATGCTTAGATAAAGAGGAAGTATGTGAGTGCTCCCATGCCCTTCGAGCCCACCGACTTGAAGAATCTCCAAGGAAGACACAACTACCATCTCATGACCTCCAATGAAGTTATGCAAGAGATGTCTGCCTTCAAGGTTGCTGCCAAGAATGCCAAAGATGCCCGGGCTCGAGCCATTGGAATGAGCAGTGGTGTTAATCTTGCCTTGAAGGCCAAGGTTGTGGAGTATGAAGAAGAAGAAGAAGAAGAAGAAGGAAGTTATGATGCACTCTATATGAGCCACCCTGAAGATGTCAAGGTTTGTCATGGTGAACACATGACCTTCTATGCAAGAAAATTTTGGAAAGATCCCGCCAAGGCCAAGATGGAGATGCAACGAAGAAGCAACCCAAGTGGTAGAAAATAAAATGATACAAGACTGACAACTTGCTTCAACTATGGTGACCGCTATCATTTTGTTGCGGGGTGTCCATATGAGAAGAGAGAAGATAATGGTGGTGCACTCATATTGAAGAAAAATCCAAAGGACCCTTTCAAGAAGCCTTTCTACAAGAAGAATGCCACCAAGAGGAAGTTCGATGACATTGCATTGATATCACATGAAGAGTTCTCCTCCGATGATGAATATAAGGAAGAAGAAGAAGAAGAAGAAACAACAAATGGTGTGGCTGCCATCGCCACCACCTCTACATCCACCTTCTCACTCTTCGATTCACCAAATGAGAATATCTCTAACAAGAACGTCACTTGCCTTATGGCAAGAGGATCAGAGGTATTATCATCTCCTCTCTCCACCTCTATTATCAATGATGAAATGAATGATGATATAACTCTTGAGGTGAAGGAGGAACTAGTTGCATTTGATACTTTCATGACTAACTTGCAAGGGGAGCACAAGAAACATTTTTTGAATCTCTTAAATCAACTTTATCACACACAAGAACTTCTTGATGAGAGATGCAAACTTGGGAGAGAGCACATGCTTGAGATGCATGCACTTACTAATGGGGATGTTCTTCTGCGGTACTAAAGTTCGCAGGCCAGCGCATGGCGGTACCTAAGTTGCCTGAAATTGCCACGTTTCAAAATGTTGGGCCGCCAACTACTAAGAGGGGCCATTTTGAGGCAAACTCATCTCACCCCTGCCAAATTCAAACATTCCGTTAAACTGCCCCGTGAAGTAGACGGTCAGGACCCTCATGTCGGTCATCTGTCCGTGACGCGAGCGCAAACGTAGCAGCCTCTTAGGAAAATCGAGTAACTAAGTGGATTGGATGCATTGACCAATTTCACAAATCCATTCCCACCTTTCCCCTAGCACCGGCGGCATCGGAATCCACCCTCCAGGCAGGATGATCCCTTCGGACATTTGACTTCCGGTGCCAAGTTGCTGCGCCCAGTTGCTGCGCCTAGTCGCTAATCCCGAGATCCAATTGTGCATGTCGTATCTGCCGTTGCGAGGCTCTAGACCGCCTCCACCGCCGACGAGCCGAGCAGATCGGAGGATGGCAGATCCTACTACCAAGGAAGAAGAAGTTCTGGCTACAAGCGGGTGAGCTACCCTTCTCTTTGCAATTCGCACTAATTATAACTGCTAGCTGGCTACTGAACCTAAAATTGTTTATTAGCCCAATGCTGACAACCATATTTTGTCCATAGTTTTCTGTCAAGTGGTATCTCCGCGGACCACCCTTACCTGGTTACGGTAGTCCTCTTCAGGTACGACTCTAAGGGCAAGTGGTATGGACACCATTGTATCACGATGGAAGAAGCGCCTGCGCAGATCTGCACTATATCTGGTATGGTTGCTGCTCTGCATAATCATGATGAATTATGGCCGAAGCAGACTCCAAAGTTCAGCTTCATGGATGAACGTGGTATCATGGTTCCTCTAACGTGTGAAAGTCAGCTAATTGGGTTGATGAAAAGGTATGCTTCGGCTTGCATGTTTGAGCTGAATTGTGATGTACTGGATGTGTAAACTGCTGCAACTGGGAGTCGCCCTTCTATTCTTGGACAGGGTGGTTGCTCGAACCCAATTAGCTCCTGGTAAGCAAAGGTCTCTTGGGGTTCGCATTATTTACTCTGTAGATATTGGGCAGTTATGCAACAGTCTTGTTTCTTTGACAGGAAGCGCCGCAAGGTTAGAAACATGACTGCCGGGTCAGTCATTTTGCTGCCCGAAGAAATTAAAAACGAGTGGAAAGATGATGCTGGGCACGATTTTGTTGCCCATTGTCCTGGCGTTGCAGAGTATGTGAAGCTAAGAAAATTGGCACCAAGGAAAAGGAAGAAGGCAGGAAATGAAGAAGTCAGTGGACGTGAATGCTTGGTACCCAGGCTGCGAAAGAAGGCTGCTGGCAATGAAGATGCATAGTAATGTGTTGAACTTGAACCTATATATCTAATTCGGTTAAATTCTGGAGCTCTGTGTGTGGTACTTTGTTGGGCGAAACAATCTACCCACATTCTCTGAGTAAAATGTACCACAACTTAGGGTTTGGAAACGTCCGAGTCTGTAGTTGAATCTAAAACAGTGATTGTGCCACTTCTATCTGAAAACACGCATCAACGGTTCCACGATTGCTGAGAGGCAGGAGGTCTCCAAATTCGATGAAATGTAAGTGGCACAGAAATAAATTATTTAAGCTGCTGATGGCCCAAATATATCGAGCTCGTTGGGGAACCCCAAGAGGAAGGTATGATGAACACAGCAGCAAGTTTTCCCTCAGTAAGAAACCAAGGTTATCAATCCAGTAGGAGCAAGGAAACACCCCAAAGGTGTAGCTAGCTGAACGTTGGCAGGGCGCACTACCGGTGCCAGCAGCAACGTGGAGACTTGCACAACACAACCACAAAATTTTGCCCCCAACTTGCGATGAGGTTGTCAATCTCACTGGTTTTGCTAAAAACAAAGGATTAAACGTATCGAATGGAAAAAAGTAATAGTTTGAAGAAAGTGAACACAAAGCAGTAAACAGTTTGTAGATTGATTGTAAAAGAAAGGACTGGGGTCCATAGTTCACTAGAGGTGGCTCTCCTTAAGATAGATAACATGCTGGGTGAACAAATTACAGCAGGGCAATTGACAAACATCGAGAAAGCAATACATGCATATACTAATCATCTTGACTCCTTTGAGATTTGATTGGGCATTACAACATTATACATAGACCGCCATCCAACTGCATCTATGACTAATAATCCACCTTCAGGCTATCATCCAAACCCCCTCCAGTATTAAGTTGCAAGCAACAGATTATTGCATTACGAATTGCGTGTAAAGTAAACAATACGATTGTTCTATGAACAAAGGATTGTTGTTTTATCCCTAGTAGCAACAACACATCTAGTACCTTAGAGATTTCTGTCACTTCCCCAGATTACCAGAGGCATGAACCCACTATCGAGCATAAATACTAACTCTTGGAGTTGCTAGCATCTACTTGGCCAGGATAGCTACTAACAACGGAAAGCATTCAAGATCACAAATAACAAAGACATGATAGAATCAATAATTAATCTGAAATAGCATCTCAATATCCATCGGATCCCCGCAAACAAAACATGCAGAATTATAAATAGATGATCTTGATCATGAACGGAGCTCACAAGATCTAAACATGATAACACAAAGGAAGAGAACCAGCCATCTAGCTACTACATGCACCCGTAGTCCAGAGATGAACTACTCACGCATCACACCGGAGGCTTGCATGTGAATAAAAAGGCCTCTAGGGCGAATTCCCCTCTCCGATAGGGTGTCGGGAAGAGCTTCAGATCCCTCCTGATCTAGGGACAGAGACGACGGCGGCTACAGACTTTTTCGTGGATTTTTGATCGGGTTCTTAGGGTTTTGGTATCGGAGGCATCTTATAGGCGGAAGGAGAGGCCGAGGGGGTGCATGGGCTGGCCACACCACCCACTAGCGCGGGCCAGGCCTGGCCACGCGGCTAGGTGGTGTGGTGGCCCCATGGCACCTCTCCGTCTCGTATTCTGGCTCCAAGTGTCCCCTGGTAAAATAGCGACTTTAGCTTTTGTCCCGTCCAATTCCGAGAATATTCATTTTCTGACTTCCTGGAACCAAAAACAACAGAAAACAGGCAGCTGACACTGTGGCTCTTTGTTAATAGGTTAGTCCAAGAAATCATATGAAAAGTACTCCAAAGTGTGGACAAAACACAAGCAAGTAGATAAAACCAAGCATGGAACATCAAAAATTATAGATACATTTGCAATGTTTCAACATCCCCAAGCTTAACTCCTGCTCGTCCTCGAGTAGGTAAGTGATAAAAAGAAAGAATAATTTTTGAGGTGACATGCACTATCATAAACTTGATGAAAGTATTTGTAAAACATTCAAAGCTGGGATCATAGTTCTTCAATCATAACATGAAAGACAAAGTTCTAGCAATAAGACATAGAAACTATGTTGCAACATGAAAAGGCACAAACAAAAGGTTCATGAATAACAATGCTTTGCAAGACGTTTGTTTGTTTCACATAAAGAAAACATAGCATAATAGTATTCAGCTTGTCCCTCATAGAGTAGAAAATATAAATGCATAGGACACCTTAAAAGTTCATAAGAGTGACTAGATACAAATAGTTTAAAACAAGCAATATCAAGTTGTGCATCAATCAACTAGTCTTGGGACAATGCACATAGAACTAAGAAAGGCCACTATGCTCTCAAAGTAGGTGCATAAAGGTAGAAGGTGGAGACTCAATATAATGGTGGAAGAAAGGCCTTCATAGAAGGAAGTAGGGATTCAAGTCTCATAAAGAGCTTCCAAAAATTATGGTACTTATAGCTTTCATCTCTCATTGCCCCTATCATAAGCATCTTTAAGGTGATTAAGGTTAAAGTGACACAACTAAGAGGATATGCTTGACAAGTTATAAACCGAAATCTCATGCCCCTTACTTACGAAGACCGAACCTCATGCTACTCAACTTTAGTCACAAGTAAGCTCTTGTCATTGTAAGTACATATGTATCATAAAGAACCGCCAACGGGGTACCCCTTGCACATGATACAGGAGCTATCCCATAATCAAAATTACAAGGCAAGCAGACAATGAGCATCTCAGCGATCTTTTTATTTGCTATTTGCATAGGTTTTTATTGAGGATGCTTCATAGAGTGCTCATTATGGTGATGCTGCAAGTTTCTACCATGATTAGGCATGGCTTAGGCTAGCGGCCCAGGCGTTTCTCTAACACACATACAAACTCCATGATCTTACAAGTTCCACTTTTATTTCACACCGCCGGGATCCATAAGAAAAAGAACATGATATATACGGGGTACAAAGTACAAGTGCAATGTTGAAAGCGTTCCCCATGATACATGGTTCTGCTAATTTCAATTTATAAAGCGCAAGCATATACGCAACAAAGAAGGACGACCTAATTTCAACAAGTTTATTAAATGTATAAAGTAAAGTGTGCCATCAAGTTCGTGAGAGCTTTAATCACTAGTTTTCTCATAACAAGTTTAATTTGGAAGGTAAACAAAAACATGAATATACTTGGAATAGAATAAGCTAGTAGGTAGGTATGGTGGACTCTTTGGAATAACTTGGTTTAAGGGGTTGGATGCATGAGTGGAACTCATACTTGGTTGTGGAGGCTAGCAAAAGACTGGGAGCGACAAACTAAGAGAGCAATAATGGCCATAATCATGCAGAGCGACAAAACATCATTGATCAAAGCATAAAGTGATACTACAAGTTGAAAAATAAAGGATCATAAAGGCAATGGTGACTTTGGATAGTCATAACATGGTGTGAGCATGCGCCACGTCAACCCAAATAAAGCATCAAAGGAGAATACCACTATACTATGCTTTAATATGCTAAAACAACGCATGATTCATCCAAGGCACATTAAGCAATCTCAATTGTTTATAAAAATTCATGCTACAGCAAAGAATACTAAGCATAAAGCCAAAACAATATCAAGCATTGGCCACAGTCAAAAACAAGCTCTCTTTACCACTTAAGTATGAACTTTCCTACTATTTTCCAATCCAAACCAAACTATTTGAACACCAATGTATGAAAGAGGGGGTCCAACCAATTTATTCAGCAAACTAATCAAACAAAGAAAACGAAAAACCAAAACGAAAACAAAAAAGAAGACGCTCCAAGAACAACACAACTGTGCATAAAACAATAAAAATGAAGCATTTGGAAGAAACCTGAGATTTTTATTGATGAAGAGGGGGATGCCTTGGGCATCCCCAAGCTTTGACGCTTGTACTTCTTGGATATTTCTTGGGGTGAACGCGTGGCATCCCCAAGCTGGAGCTTTAGTCCATCTTTCATCTCATTACTCATTCCTTCCATACACCTGAAAGTGTTCCTTCATACAAAACTCCACACAATCCTTATTAGCAACATTAGTGCATTCAAGATAATAAGTCTTTAGGTTCAGTTCTAACACCAATAAACTTCCATTAGAACACTAGATACGGTAGCACTTCTCTCAAAAAGCTCAATTCCCCAAAAGAACTCAAAAAGGAACCAACAAGAAGCAAATGCAGAAAATGGCAGAAATCTGTCAAAACAGACCAGTAGGTAAAGAAAAAAAATTCGAAGACCTTTTGTTGCTCAAATCAAAAAGTGTTGAACTAACGAAAGTTAGATAACAACCTGGGGCAGAAGCAAAAAAAATCACGTTTCAAAAGGACGTACAAATATTTTACACGAATTTTTACGGTGAAGCATAGAAATCTGTTTTGGGACAGCAACTTTCCCAATTATTACTTCTCTCTCATTAGAGGTTACTCTTGGCACAAAAAGCAAATAAAAAGGATAAGGAGCGGTTATTACTGAAGTAATAACTTCCAATACTCATCTAAAACTTTTGGGTTATCTCCCAATAAGTACTTTTCTTTAACACCTTTAAGTTAGGCATAAGAAGCAAGAAAGAATCAAGTGTTCTCAAATGAAGAAGCATTAAGAACAAATTTCTTGCCCTTAGCTCTCTTACTTTTATTCTTAACCTTGGGGAAAATATGATTGTTTGGTGGAGAAGCAAGGTGCATGGTCCCCTTTCCCAAATCTATTATTACTCCAAGGAGTTCTAATAGGGACCTTCCAAGTGTAATTTGTCCTTTTCCTGCACATTCAATAACAAGATAATCAGTAGAAATCATTTTCCCAAGGATCTTTGTAAACACTCCTTCAGCTATTCCAATAGGTAATATGGTAGCATTATTAGCAAGAGATATTTCTTTTCCTCCTTTAGTAAGCCCCTAAAGATTCAAAGGTTCATAAATATCTTTGGGCATAAGACAAAATTCAGACATGATATCACATCGAGCTTGAAAAGTTTCATTATTTATATCAATCTTTACTGTGGGGAGCCACTTTGATGGTTCAAAATTTATTGGAACATAATTATGATGCTCCCTAAGTGTATAGTAGCAATCTTTTAAGCTAGTAGTGCGGGTCTCAAGAGTTTTTAATCTAGCAAATATGCTTGCGAAAGAAATATCAGTTTTGCTAGGAAAGATGTAAGTAAAGATCAATTTCTTTATAGCATTAACAACATCATCATCATTGCATTGGAGGAAATCTCCTCCCACAACAGCATCTAAAGCATACCTATAGCAAAGAGCAATTCCAAGGTAAAAACTGCTAAGGAACAAGCTTTGAGTCATTTTAGGTTCAGTTTTTTCATGAAGATTAGAGATTCTAGACCAAGCTTCCTTGAAGATTTCCTCAATTCCTTGTTTAAAAGTGAAAATCATTTCCTTAGGTGACATAGTGACTGGAGCAAGGCTAGACATAGTGGCAACTTAAGATAGAGACTATTTTGTGTGTGTTTTTGCTAAAGAAACAAGCAAACAAAGCAAAAGTAAACTAAGAAAAACAAAATAACAAAGTAAAGAGATTGGTTATGAGGGACTCCCCTTGTGAAGATGTCCTTGACTCCCCAGCAACGGCGCCAGAAAAAGTTGTTGATGGCCCAAATATATTGAGCTCGTTGGGGAACCCCAAGAGGAAGGTATGATGAGCACAGCAGCAAGTTTTCCCTCAGTAAGAAACCAAGGTTATCAATCCAGTAGGAGCAAGGAAACACCCCAAAGGTGTAGCTAGCTGAACGTTGGCAGGGCGCACTACCGGTGCCAGCAGCAACATGGAGACCTGCACAACACAACCATAGAACTTTGTCCCCAACTTGCAATGAGGTTGTCAATCTCACCGGTTTTGCTGAAAACAAAGGATTAAACGTATCGAATGGAAGGAAGTAATAGTTTGCAGAAAGTAAACACAAAGCAGTAAAAAATTTATAGATTGTATGTAAAAGAAAGGACCGGGATCCATAGTTCACTAGAGGTGGCTCTCCTTAAGATAGATAACATGCTGGGTGAACAAATTACAGCAGGGCAATTGACAAACATCGAGAAAGCAATACATGCATATACTAATCATCTTGACTCCTTTGAGACTTGTTTGGGCATTACAACATTATACATAGACCGCCATCTAACTGCATCTATGAGTAATAATCCACCTTCAGGCTATCATCCGAACCCCCTCTAGTATTAAGTTGCAAGCAACAGATTATTGCATTACGAATTGCGTGTAAAGTAAACAATACGATTGTTCTATGAACAAAGGATTGTTGTTTTATCCCTAGTAGCAACATCACATCTAGTACCTTAGAGATTTCTGTCACTTCCCCAGATTACCAGAGGCATGAACCCACTATCGAGCATAAATACTAACTCTTGGAGTTGCTAGCATCTACTTGGCCAAGATAGCTACTAACAACGGAAAGCATGCAAGATCACAAATAACAAAGACATGATAAATCAATAATCAATCTGAAATATCATCTCAATATCCATCGAATCCCCGCAAACACAACATGCAGAATTACAAATAGATGATCTTGATCATGAACGGAGCTCACATGATCTAAACATGATAGCACAAAGGAGGAGAACCAGCCATCTAGCTACTATATGGACCCGTAGTCCAGAGATGAACTACTCACGCATCACACTGGAGGCTTGCATGGTGATGAAGAAGGCCTCCAGGGTGAATTCCCCTCTCCGGCAAGGTGCCGGGAAGAGCTTCAGATCCCTCCCGATCTAGGGACAGAGACAACGGTGGCTACAGACTCTTTTGTGGATTTTTTATCGGGTTCTTAGGGTTTTGTTATCGGAGGCATCTTATAGGCGGAAGGAGAGGCCGAGGGGTGCCTGGGCTGGCCACACCACCCCCTGGCGCGGGTCAGGCCTGGCCACACGGCTAGGTGGTGTGGTGGCCCCTGGCTCCTCTCTGTCTCGTATTCTGGCTCCAAGTGTCCCCCGGTGAAATAGCTACTTTGGCTTTTGTCCCATCCAATTCCGAGAATATTCATTTTCTGACTTCATGGAACCAAAAACAACAGAAAACAGGCAGCTGGCACTGTGGCTCTTTTTTAATAGGTTAGTCCAAGAAATCATATGAAAAGTACTCCAAAGTGTGGACACAACACAAGAAAGTAGATAAAACCAAGCATGGAACATCAAAAATTATAGATATATTTGCAATGTATCAGCTGCCACACTGCACGAAGCAGCAACTTATTTTAGATGCTGCACAACGACGTGGCAACCGATAAGTCCCAGATGAGGAGGAAATCAGTACCACTTTATGGCCTAATCTTGAGCCCTTCTATCTCACTGCCTCTCTGCTCATGCATCCCCTGCCTTCCGCTCCTTCTTGAACAGCGCCGGCCAGTGCGGGATGGCTGCCGCATACCGGGGCAGCACCCTCTTCCACGCGGGCATCTGTCGGCAGCGTGCTGTGATTTCGCTCTCCATCCCGGCTCTGCCGGGGACGAGGAGCGGAGTCACCAGCACCCCCGCATAGCTGACGCGCCATCCGTGGGGCACCATCGTGGTCGGCGGCGCAAGGATGTCGAAGTGCGCAAACATCACCGCCTCGTATAAGTTCAGCGCGGGCATGTCCATGGCAGCGCGGTGGAGATTGGAGAGGGAGCGAGGGGATGGACGACGAAGCGACGACGCGGTGGAGATTGGAGAGGGCGAGGGGATGGACGACGAAGCGACGCGCTGTGGCGCCTCCTATTTGTACATGAGGACGATGAAGCGACGGGCAGGATATCTAAGGGGCATTGGTCAGACAAAAGGAAGTAATGCAGGGTTAAGACAGATTAACGGGCGGCCAATTTTTTTCCTCCCAGGACTCCGGGGCTAATAGTTCAGACCGCTAGGTCAACAAGTACAACTATTACAACTTAAAAAGGCAAGGAGCTTAAGTTAAATAGAACTAGTTATCACACATCTTCTTGATCTTCCTAATCTTAGCCCAATGTGCATCTTCCTGCGAGAGCAAGGATCGAATCATCTACTCCTTCCTTTTAGCATCTTCCTTGCACAGCTTCAATTGTTTCTCTGCATTTTCCTCATACACTTGTCAATACTCGTAGTTGTGAACTGCAGGACTTTGGCCTGGTGAAGATCATTCCTTGCTTGAGTCAGTTCTTGCTCTGCTTTAGCCTTCAGGGCCAACGCCGCGTCCCTCTCCTTTTCGACTTTGCTAACCTTGTCTTGCACCCACCTGAGATCTCGCTTATGCTTGGTCATGTCAACTGGTTCCCATAGCTTCATCTCAACACTATCAAGAAGTGAGCTGAATACGGATTCTTTCAACTCAACAGTCATTTCCCATAGTTTGTCCAACATTTTCTGCATCGATTTGGGCCACTATGGATCTACCCATTTGACAACACCGCAACTTCATGCTTGCATCATTGCACGATGTCCTTGACACCGTAGAAACCTCCTGCCTGCATTTCGTCCTTCGAACGCTACAAATTTAGCGGGCACATATCCATGTTCACATAGCAGAGGACTGTCTTCATCCACTAAACCATGATAGTCGAAGTCATACATCGTCTGGTTGGCCTAACACATCATACGCGCATGAGTAAACAAATTAGATCTAGCTCAAAAAATAGATAACTGGCCACAAATGATAGAGATAGAGATGAGACGACTCACATCGAAATCACCGTCCCTGTCGTCACGATGCGTTTCCTCACCGTCTCCCCTTGAACCCATGGCGAGAGGGGAGGGGGTGGCTGCCGGAGAGGGGATTGGGATGGAGGCGCCGTTGGCTTGCGGCTACGGCAGGATAGGAGTAAACTGGGGAAAGTGGCTTCGAGGGGAAGGAAGAGAAGTACAGGGAGGAAGAGAAGTAATGGGGACGTGACACTAGGATATGGCCCACTGAACTCGTGAGTCGTGACACTCGCAACAGGGGAGCGCCCGGTGTTGCCAGTTTCTCTAGAGAAAGCGTGGCCAATCATGCCGTAGAATAGCCTACTCGCGGATCGCTCTCACGAAGACCATCCCAATCGTCCAAGCACCCCGATCGAACGGTATGTAACAATCGTCAAGCAGAACAACTGTGTTAGGGCATGCCTTCTAGAAGACTCGGTCCAACGGTGGATCCATTGGGGGGCTAAGGTTAGGGCTCTCCTAAGGTTAGGATCCATATGTGGTTTATGAAAAAAACACACATCCAATGACACTGGTGGATCCTTATGTGGTTTGTGAGAAGAACACACATGCAATCACACTGGGTGGATCCATATGTGGTTTATGAGAGGAACACACATGCAATGACACTGGTGATATGTGGTTTGTGAAAAGAACACACATGCAATGACTCTAACCGTGGTTAATGAAAAGAGCAGACATGCAATGACACTGGTGGATCCATGTGTGGTTTGTGAGAAGAACACACATGCAATGACACTGGGTGTGGTTCATGAAAATAATAGACATGCAATGGCACTGGTGGATCCTTGTGTGGTTTGTGAGAAGAACAGACATGCAATGACTCTAGTTGTGGTTCATGAGAAGAACACACATGCAATGACACTGGTGGATCCATGTGTGGTTTGTGAGAAGAACAGACATGCAATGACTCTAGATGTGGTTCATGAGAAGAACGCACATGCAATGATACTGGTGTATCCTTATGTGGTTTGTGAGAGGAACACATATTCAATGACTCTAGTTGTGGTTCATGAAAAGAACACACATCCAATGACTCTAGCTGTGGTTCATGAGAAGAACACAGATGCAATGGCACTGGTGTATCCTTATGTGGTTTGTGAGAAGAACAGGCATGAAATGACACCAGTTGTTGTTACTAAAAAGAAAACACATGCAATGACACTTTTGTATCCTTATGTGGTTTGTGAGAATAATAGACATGCAATGACTCTAGATGTGGTTCATGAAAAGAACACACATGCAATGACACTGGTGGATCCATATGTGGTTTATGAGAAGAACACACATGCAATGACACTTGGTGTGGTTCATGAAAATAACATACATGCAATGGCACTGGTGGATCCATATGTGGTTTGTGAGAAGAACAGACATGCAATGACTCTAGCTGTGGTTCATGAGAGGAACACACATGCAATGGCACTGGGTGTGGTTCATGAGAAGAAAACACATGCAATGACACTGGTGGATCCATGTGTGGTTTGTGAGAAGAAGAGGCATGCAATGACTCTAGATGTGGTTCATGAGAAGAACGCACATGCAATGATTGCAGTTGTTGTTAGTAAAAAGAACATACATGCAATGACACTGGTGGATCCATGTGTGGTCTCTGAAGAGAACACACATTTCAATGACACTGGTGGATCCATAAGTGGTTTGTGGAAAGAACACACATGCAATGAATACTGGTGGATCCATAAGTGGTTTGTGGAAAGAACACACATGTAGTGAACACTAAATGATCCATATGTGTTTTGTGAAAAGAACACACATGCAATGCCATTGGTTGATCCATATGTGGTTTGTGAAAAGAAAACACATGCAATGACTCTAGTGGATCCATATGTGGTTTGTGGAAAGAACACACATGCAATGACCACTAGTTGATCCATGTGTGGTTCATGACAGGAACACACATGCAATGACATTGGTTGATCCAAATGTGGTTTGTGACAATAACACACATGCAATGCCATTGGTTAATCCATGTGTGGTTTGTGGAAAGAACACACATGCAATGACTCTAGTGAGTCCATATGTGGTTTGTGAAAAGAACACACATGCAATGACTCTAGTGGATCCATATGTGGTTTGTGGAAAAGAACACACATGCAATGAACACTGGTGGATCCATATGTGGTTTGTGGAAAGAACACAAATGCAATGACACTAGTTGATCCATATGTGGTTTGTGGAAAGAACACACATGCAATGCCATTGGTTAATCCATGTGTGGTTTGTGGAAAGAACACACATGCAATGACTCAAGTGTGTCCATATGTGGTCTGTGAAAACAACACACATGCAATGAACACTAGTGGATACATAAGTGGTTTGTGGAAAGAACACACATGCAGTGAACACTGGTTGATCCATATGTTATTTGTGAAAAGAACACACATGCAATGCCATTGGTTGATCCATATGTGGTTTGTGAAAAGAACACACATGCAATGACTCTAGTGGATCCATATGTGGTTTGTGGAAAGAACACACATGCAATGACCACTAGTTGATCCATGTGTGGTTCATGACAGGAACACACATGCAATGACATTGGTTGATCCATATGTGGTTTGTGACAATAACACACATGCAATTCCATTGGTTTATCCATGTGTGGTTTGTGGAAAGAACACACATGCAATGACTCTAGTGGGTCCATATGTGGTTTATGAAAAGAACACACATGCAATGACTCAGAGGGATCCATGTGTGGTTTGTGGAAAGAACACACATGCAATGAACACTGGTGGATCCATTTGTGGTTTGTGGAAAGAACACACATGCAATGCCACTGGTGGATCCATATATGGTTTGTGAAAAGACTACACATGCAATGACTCTAGTGCTGGTTTTATTTTAAGAACACACATGCAATGACTCTAGTGGGTCCATATGTGGTTTGTGAAAAGAACACACGTGCAATGACTATATTGGATCCATATGTGGTCTGTGGAAAGAACACACATGCAATAACCACTAGTTGATCCATGTGTGGTTCATGATAAGAACACACATGCAATGAACACTGGTGGATCCATATGTGGTTTATGACAGGATCACACATGCAATGAGATTTGTTGATCCATGTGTGGTTCATGACAGGAACACACATGCAATGACATTGGTTGATCCATATGTGGTTTGTGGAAAGAACACACATGCAATGCCACTAGTTGATCCATCTGTGGTTTGTGGAAAGAACACACATGCAATGACTCTAGTGGATCCATGTGTGGTTTGTGGAAAGAACACACATGCAATGCCATTGGTTGAGCCATGTGTGGTTTGTGAAATGAATACACATGCAATGCCATTGGTTGATCCATGTGTGGTTTGTGGAAAGAACACACATGCAATGCCATTGGCTGATCCATATGTGGTTCATGACAGGAACACACATGCAATGACTCTAGTGGGTCCATATGTGGTTTGTGAAAAGAACACACATGCAATGACTCTAGTGGATCCATATGTGGTTTGTGGAAAAGAACACACATGCAATGAACACTGGTGGATCCATAAGTGGTTTGTGGAAAGAACACACATGCAATGACACTGGTTGATCCATATGTGGTTTGTGGAAAGAACACACATGCAATGACTCTGGTGGATCCATGTGTGGTTCATGACAGGAACACACATGCAATGAATCTAGTGGGCCCACATGTGGTTGGTGAAAAGAACACACATGCAATGACTCTAGTGGGTCCATATGTGGTTTGTGAAAAGAACAGACATGCAATGACTCTATCTGTGGTTCATGAGAAGAACACACATGCAATGACACTGGTGTATCCTTATGTCGTTTGTGAGAAGAACACACATGCAATGAATCTAGTTGTGGTTCATGAAAAGAACACATATCCAAGGACTCTAGTTGTGGTTCATAAGAAGAACACACATGCAATGACACTGGTGGATCCATGTGTGGTTTGTGAGAGGAACAGACATGCAATGGCACTGGATGTGGTTCATGAAAAGAACACACATGCAATGACACTGGTGGATCCATGTGTGGTCTCTAAATAGAACACAATTTCAATGACACTGGTGGATCCATTTGTGGTATGTGAAAAGAACACACATGCAATGACACTGGTGGATCCATGTGTGGTCTCTGAAGAGAACACACATTTCAATGACACTGGTGGATCCATATGTGGTATGTGAAAAGAACACACATGAAATGACTGCAGTTGTTGTTAGTAAAAAGAACACACATGCAATGACACTGGTGGATCCATGTGTGTTCTCTGAAGAGAACACACATGCAATGACTCTAGCTGTGGTTAATGAGAAGAATACACATGCAATGACATTTGTGGATCCATAGGTGGATTGTGAAAAGAACACACATGCAATGACACTGGTTGTTAGTAAAAAGAGCACACATGCAATGACACTGGTGGATCCATGTGTGGTCTCTGAATAGAACACACATTTCAATGACACTTGTGGATCCATATGTGGTATGTGAAAAGAACAGGCATGCAATGACACCAGTTGTTGTTAGTAAAAAGAAAACACATGCAATAACACTGATGTATCCTTATGTGATTTATGAGAATAACAGACATGCAATGACTCTAGATGTGGTTCATGAGAAGAACACACATGAAATGACACTGGTGGATCCATATGTGGTTTATGAGAACACACATGCAATGACACTGGGTGTGATTCATGAAAAGAATAGACATGCAATGACTCTAGCTGTGGTTCATGAGAAGAACACACATGCAATGACACTGATGGATCCATGTGTGGTTTGTGAGAGGAACAGACATGCAATGACACTTGGTGTGGTTCATGAAAAGAACACACATGCAATGACACTGGTGGATCCATGTGTGGTCTCTGAAGAGAACACACATTTCAATGACATAGGTGGATCCATATGTGGATTGTGAGAAGAACACACATGCAATGACACTGGTTGTTGTTAGTAAAAAGAGCAAGATGGCTCTGTAATGGCGCTAGGAAAATGCTGGAGCGATGATGATGTAGAGCTCGTTGGGAACCCCAAGAGGAAGGTATGATGAGCACATCAGCAAGTTTCCCTCAGTATGAAACCAAGGTTTAATCGAACCAGTAGGAGCAAGGAAACACCCCAAAGGTGTTGCTAGCTGAGCCTTGGCAGGGCGCACTACCGGTGCTAGTAGCAACGTGAAGACCTGCACAACACAACCACAGAACTTTGTCCCCAACTTGCGATGAGGTTGCCAATCTCACCGTGTTTTGTGGAAAACAAAGGATTAAACGTATCGAATGGAAAGAAGTAAAAGTTTGCAGAAAGTAAACACAAAGCAGTAAAAGAT
Source organism: Avena eriantha (assembly GCA_910589775.1). NCBI lineage: Eukaryota > Viridiplantae > Streptophyta > Magnoliopsida > Poales > Poaceae > Avena > Avena eriantha. The sequence continues at coordinate 137,357,464 of OU342744.1, read as the reverse complement.
TGTAGATTGTATGTAAAGAAAAGGACCAGGATCCATAGTTCACTAGAGGTGGCTCTCCTTAAGATAGAAAACATGCTAGGTGCACAAATTACAGCGAGGCAATTGACAAACATCGAGAAAGAAATACATGCATATACTAATCATCTTGTCTCCTTTGAGATTCGATTGGGCATTACAACATTATACATAGACCGCCATCCAACTGCATCTATGACTAATAATCCACCTTCAGGTTATCATCCGAACCCCCTCCTGTATTAAGTTGCAAGCAACAGATTATTGCTTTACGAACTGCGTGTAAAGTAAACAATACGATTGTTCTATGAACAAAGGATTGTTGTTTTCTCCCTAGTAGCAACAGCACATCTAGTACCTTAGAGATTTCTGTCACTTCCCTAGATTACCAGAGGCATGAACCCACTATCGAGCATAAATACTAACTCTTGGAGTTGCTAGCATCTACTTGGCCAAGATAGCTACTAACAACGGAAAGCATGCAAGATCTCAAATAACAAAGACATGATAGAATCAATAATCAATCTGAAATAGCATCTCAATATCCATCGGATCCCCGCAAACACAACATATATGAATTACAAATAGATGATCTTGATCATGAACGGAGCTCACAAGATCTAAACATGAAAGCACAAAGGAGGAGAACCAGCCATCTAGCTACTACATGGATCCGTAGTCCAAGGCTGAACTATTCACGCATCACACCGGAGGCTTGCATGGTGATGAAGAAGGCCTCCAGGGTGAATTCTCCTCTCCAGTAGGGTGCCGGGAAGAGCTTCAGATACCTCCCAATCTAGG
>OU342744.1:137324238-137355648 GCA_910589775.1 Avena eriantha | reverse complement strand
AAGCACAAAGGAGGAGAACCAGCCATCTAGCTACTACATGGATCCGTAGTCCAAGGCTGAACTATTCACGCATCACACCGGAGGCTTGCATGGTGATGAAGAAGGCCTCCAGGGTGAATTCTCCTCTCCAGTAGGGTGCCGGGAAGAGCTTCAGATACCTCCCAATCTAGGGATGGAGATGACGGCGGCTATAGAATCTTTCGTGGATTTTTGATCAGGTACTTAGGGTTTTCGTCCCGAGGGCATCTTTTAGGCGGAAGGGGAGGCCGAGGGGGTGCCGGGAGCGGCCACACCACCCCCACACGGCCAGGTGGTGTGGTGGCCCCTGGCCCCTTTCCGTCTCGTACTCTGGCATTTGATAACTTCCAGAAAAATATCTACTTTGGCTTTTGTCCCGTCCAATTCTGAGAATATTCATTTTCTGACTTTCCTGGAACCAAAAACATCAGAAAACAGCCAGCTGGCACTGTGACTCTTGTTAATAGGTTAGTCCAAGAAATCATGTGAAAAGTACTCCAAAGTTGGAACAAAACACAAGAAAGTGGATAAAACCAAGCTGGAACATCAAAAATTATAGATACATTTGCAATGTATCAACATCCCGTAGCTTAACTCCTGCTCGTCCTCGAGTAGGTAAGTGATAAAAAGAAAGAATAAATTTTGAGGTGACATGCACCATCAAAGACTTGATCAAAGTATTTGTAAAACATTCAAAGCTAGGATCATAGTACTTCAATCATAACATGAAAGACAAAGTTCTAGCAATAAGCAAAGAACCTATGATGCAACATGAAAAGGCACAAACAAAAGATTCATGAATAACAATGCTTTGCAAGACGTTTGTTTGTTTCACATAAAGAAAACATAGCATAATAGTATTCAGCTTGTCCCTCATAGAGTAGAAAATATAAATGCATAGGACACCCTCAAAGTTCATAAGAGTGACTAGATACAATAGTTTAAAACAAGCAATAACAAGTTATGCATCAATCAACTAGTCTTGGGACAATGCACATAGAACTAAGAATGGCCACTATGCTCTCAAAGTAGGTGCATAAAGGTAGAAGGTGGAGACTCAATGTAATGGTGGAAGAAAGGCCTTTATAAAAGGAAGTAGGGATTCAAGTCTCATAAATAGCTTCCAAAAATTATGGTACTTATAGCTTTCAGCTCTCATTGCCCCTATCATAAGCATCTTTAAGGTGAATAAGGTTAAAGTGATACAACTCAGAGGATATGCTTGACAAGTTATAAACTGAAATCTCATGCCCCTTACTTACAAAGACCGATCCTCATGCTACTCAACTTCAGTCACGAGTAAGCTCTTGTCATTGTAAGTAGATGTGTATCATTAAGAACCGCCAACGGGGTATCCCTTGCACATGATACGGGAGCTTTCCCATAATCAAAATGATAAGGCAAGCAGACAATGAGCATCTCAGCGATCTTTTTATTTGCTATTTGCATAGGTTTTTATTGAGGATGCTTCATAGAGTGCTCATTATGGTGATGCTGCAAGTTTCCACCATGATTAGGCATGGCTTAGGCTAGTGGCCCAGGAGTTTCTCTAACACACATACAAACTCCATGATCTGACAAGTTCCACTTTTATTTCACACCGCCAGGATCCGTAAGCAAAAGAACATGATATCAACGGGGTACAAAGTACAAGTGCAATGTTGAAAGCGTTCCCCATGAAACATGGTTCTGCTAATTTCAACTTATAAAGCGCAAGCATATACGCAACAAAGAAGGACCCAATGGTTCAAGTTTATTAGATGCAAAAAGTAAAGTGTGCCATCAAGTTCGTGAGAGCTTTAATCACTAGTTTTCTCATAACAAGTTTAATTTGGAAGGTCAAGAAATGTATGAATATACTTGGAATAGCATAAGCTAGTAGGTAGGTATGGTGGACTCTTTGGAATAACTTGGTTTAGGGAGTTGGATGCATGAGTGGAACTCATACTTGGTTGTGGAGGCTAGCAAAAGACTGGGAGCGACAAACTAAGAGAGCAATAATGGCCATAATCATGCAGAGCGACAAAACATCATTGATCAAAGCATAAAGTGATACTACAAGTTGAAAACTAAAGGATCATAAAGGCTATGGTGACTTGAGATAGTCATAACATGGTGTGAGCATGCGCCAAGTCAACCCAAATAAAGCATCAAAGGAGAATACCACTATACTATGCTTTAATATGATAAAACAACGCATGATTCATCCAAGGCACATTAAGCAATCTCAATTGTTTATAAAAATTCATGCTACAGCAAAGTATACTAAGCATAAAGCTAAAACAATATCAAGAATGGCATGACAAAGCATAGGCCACAGTCAAAAACGAGCTCTTTTTACCACATAAGCATGAACTTTCCTACTCTTTTCCAAACCAAACCAAACTATTTGCAAACCAACGTATGGAAGAGGGGGTCCAACCAATTTATTCAGCAAACTAAGCAAACTAAAGCAAACGAAAAACCAAAACAAAAACGAAAAATAAGAAGCTCCAAGAACAACACAACTGTGCATGAAACAATAAAAATGAAGTGTTTGGAAGAAACCTGGGATTTTTATTGATGAAAGAGGGGATGCCAAGGCATCCCCAAGCTTTGACGCTTGTACTTCTTGGATATTTCTTGGGGTGACACGTGTGGCATCCCCAAGCTTGAGCTTTAGTCCGTCCTTCATCTCATTACTCATTCCTTCCATACACCTGAAAATTTTCCTTCATACAAAACTTCACACAATCTTTATTAGCAACATTAGTGCACTCAATATAAAAGGTCTTAAGGTTCAGTTCTAACACCAAATAAACTTTCATTAAAACACTAGCTACTATAGCACTTCCCTCAAAAAGCTCAATTCCCCAAAAGAACTCAAAAAGGAACCAACAAGAAGCAAATGCAGAAAATAGTAGAAATCTGTCTAAACAGACCAGCAGGTAAAGACGAATTTTTTCAAAGACCTTCTGTTGCTCAAATAAAAAAGTGTTGAACTAACGAAAGTTAGATAACAACCTGGGTCAGAAGCACAAAAATTCACGCCTTAGAATGACGTTCAGAGATTTTACACGAATGTTTACGGTGAAGCACAAAAATCTGTTTCGGGACATCAACTTTCCCAATCATTACTTCTCTCTCATTAGAGGTTACTGTTGGCACAAAAAGCAAATAAAAAGGATAAGGAGAGGTTATTACAGAGGTAATAACTTCCAAGACTCATCTAAAACTTTTGGGTTACTCCCAATAAGTACTTTTCTTTAACGCCTTTAAGTTAGGCATAAGAAGCAAGAAAAAGAATCAAGTGTTCTCAAATGAAGAAGCATTAAGATCAATACTAGAAATTTTTTCAACAAGGCAAGGTATATCATCCAAATAAGTTCTAGAGGATCCCCTCTCAATGCTCTTAGGTTCACTATTCTCATCAAAAGGATTTGCAGGAACAATCCAATCAAGATTCTTTTCTATGGCATCATGTATTGCTACTAGTTTAAAGGGTATTGGTATCTTAGGTTCCTCCCCATTAGGTTCAGTTTTGTTCATCTTTTCTCGTGTGCCAACAACATCTACACATGAGCCTACCATATTGAAACGTTCAAAGACTTTCCTAGTTTCCTTGGCAACATCATAGAACTCCTTAAACAAAGTTTCTAGAATAAAATCCCTCTTTTCAGGGTCTTCAATTTCTTTAAGCTTAAGAAACATTACTTGCATTAAGGGGTTGAGGTTAACAAACCTAGCTTCTAACATGTGAACTAAAGAAGCTGCAGCAATCTCATAGTTTGGAGCAAGTTCTGCAAGGGATCTATCCTCAGTCTCTTCATGTTTTCTAACATGATAAAAGAATTCTTCAATATTATCTTTCCCAATTATAGAACCACTACCAATTGAAAGGTCTTTTAGGGTGAATTTGGGGATCAACATGGTGAGCTAAGGAAGAGGTGAGAACTAAAGGAGACTTAATTTTTTTGTGTTTTTGAAATAAGAAAGCAAACTTGTAAAACTAATTTTTTTGTTACTTTGATAAAGAAAACAAAGCAAAAAGAAACTAAGCAAAACAAAAATAACAAAGTAAAGAGAGTGGTTATGAGGGACTCCCCTTGTGAAGATGTCCTTGACTCCCCGGCAACGGCGCCAGAAAAATGCTTGATGGCTCTGTAATGGTGCCAGGAAAATGCTGGAGCGATGATGATGTAGAGCTCGTTGGGAACCCCAAGAGGAAGGTATGATGAGCACAGCAGCAAGTTTCCCTCAGTATGAAACCAAGATTTAATCGAACCAGTAGGAGGAAGGAAACACCCCAAAGGTGTTGCTAGCTGAGCCTTGGCAGGGCGCACTACCGGTGCTAGTAGCAACGTGAAGACCTACACAACACAACCACAAAACTTTGTCCCCAAGTTGCGATGAGGTTGTCAATCTCACCGTGTTTTGCGGAAAACAAAGGATTTAACATATCGAATGGAAAGAAGTAAAAGTTTGCAGAAAGTAAACACAAAGCAGTAAAAGATTGTAGATTGTATGTAAAGAAAAGGACCGGGATCCATAGTTCACTAGAGGTGCCTCTCCTTAAGATAGAAAACATGTTGTGTGAACAAATTACAGCGGGACAATTGAAAAACATCGAGAAATAAATACATGCATATACTAATCATCTTGACTCCTTTGAGATTCGATTGGGCATTACAACATTATACATAGACCGCCATCCAACTGCATCTATGACTAATAATCCACCTTCAGGCTATCATCCAAACCCCCTCCAGTATTAAGGGTACTTAGGGTTTGATCGGGTACTTAAGGTTTTCGTCCCGAGGGCATCTTATAGGCGGAAGGGGAGGCCGAGGGGGTGCCGGGGAGCGGCCACACCACCGCCTGGCGCGGGCAAGGCTGGGCTGCGTGGCCAGGTGGTGTGGTGGCCCCCTGGCCCCTCTCTGGCTCGTACTCTGACATCTGATGACTTCTAGAAAAATAGGCACTTTGGCTTTTGTCCCCTCCAATTCCAAGAATATTCATTTTCTGACTTTCCTGGAACCAAAAACATCAGAAAACAGGTAGCTGGCATTGTGGCTCTTGTTAATTGGTTAGTCCAAGAAATCATATGAAAAGTACCCCAAAGTTGGAACAAAACACAAGAATGTGGATAAAACCAAGCATGGAACATCAAAAATTATAGATACATTTGCAATGTATCAGCGCACACATGCAATGACACTGGTGGATCCATGTGTGGTCTCGGAACAGAACACACATTTCAATGACACTGGTGGATCCTTATGTGGTCTGTGAGAAGAACACACATGCAATGACACCAGTTGTTGTTAGTAAAAAGAAAACACATGCAATGACATTGGTGTATCCTTATGTGGTTTGTGAGAATAACAGACATGCAATGACTCTACATGTGGTTCATGAGAAGAACACACATGCAATGACACCGATGGATCCATATGTGGTTTATGAGAAGAACACACATGCAATGACACTGGGTGTGGTTCATGAAAAGAACAGACATGCAATGACACTGGTGGATCCATATGTGGTTTGTGAGAAGAACAGACATGCAATGACTCTAGCTGTGGTTCATGAGAGGAACAGACATACAATGACACTAGGTATGGTTCATGACAGGAAAACACATGCAATGACACTAGGTGAGGTTCATGAGAGGAAAACATATGCAATGACACTGGTGGATCCATGTGTGGTTTGTGAGCAGAACAAACATGCAATGACTCTAGATGTGGTTCATGAGAAAAACACACATGCAATGACACTGGTGTATCCTTATGTGGTTTGTGAGAAGAACACACATGCAATGATTCTATATGTGGTTCATGAAGAGAACACACATGCAATGACTCTAGCCATGGTTCATGAGAAGGACACACATGCAATGACACTGGTGGATCCATGTGTGGTTTGTGAGAGGAATAGACATGCAATGACACTAGGTGTGGTTCATGAAAAGAACACACATGCAATGACACTGGTGGATCCATGTGTGGTCTCTGAAGAGAACACACATGAAATGACACTGGTGGATCCATGTGTGGTCTCTGAAAAGAACACACATTTCAATGACACTGGTGGATCCATATGTGGTATGTGAAAAGAACACACATGAAATGACTGCAGTTGTTGTTAGTAAAAATAACACACATGCAATGACACTGGTGGATCCATGTGTGGTCTTTGAAGAGAACGCACATGCAATGACTCTAGCTGTGGTTAATGAGAAGAACACACATGCAATGACACTGGTGGATCCATAGGTGGATTGTGAAAAGAACACACATGCAATGACACTGGTTGTTGTTAATAAAAAGAGCACACATGCAATTACACTGGTGGATCCATGTGTGTTCTCTGAAGTGAACACACATTTCAATGACACTGGTGGATCCTTATGTGGTCTGTGAGAAGAACACACATGCAATGACACAAGTTGTTGTTAGTAAAAAGAAAACACATGCAATGACACTGGTGTATCCTTATGTGGTTTGTGAGAATAACAGACATGCAATAAATCTAGATGTGGTTCATGACAAGAACACACATGCAATGACACCGGTGGATCCATATGTGGTTTATGAGAAGAACACACATGCAATGACACTGGGTGTGGTTCATGAAAAGAACAGACATACAATGGCACTGGTGGATCCATATGTGGTTTGTGAGAAGAACATACATGCAATGACTCTAGGTGTTGTTCATGAAAAGAATACACATACAATGACACTAGCTGTGGTTTATGAGAGGAACACACATGCAATGACACTGGGTGTGGTTCATGAGAAGAAAACACATGCAATGACACTAATGGATCCATGTGTGGTTTGTAAGAAGAACAGACATGCAATGACTCTAGATGTGGTTCATGATAAGAACACACATGCAATGACACTGGTGTATCCTTATGTGGTTTGTGAGAAGAACACACATGCAATGACTCTAGCTGTGGTTCATGTAAAGAACACACATCCAATGACACTGGTGTATCCTTATGTGGTTTGTGAGAAGAACACACATGCAATGACTCTAGCTGTGGTTCATGAAAAGAACACATATCCAATGACTCTAGATGTGGTTCATGAGAAGAACAAACATGCAATGACACTGGTGGATCCATGTGTGGTTTGTGAGAGGAACAAACATGCAATTACACTGGGTGTGGTTAATGAAAAGAACAGACATGCAATGACACTGGTGGATCCATGTGTTGTATCTGAAGAGAACACACATTTCAATGACACAGGTGGATCCATATGTGGTATGTGAGAAGAACACACATGCAATGACTCCAGTTGTTGTTAGTAAAAAGAACACACATGGAATGACACTGGTGGATCCATGTGTGGTCTCTGAAGAGAACACACATTTCAATGACACTGGTGGATCCTTATGTGGTCTGTGAGAAGAACACACATGCAATGACTCTAGATGTGGTTCATGAAAAGAACAAACATGCAATGACACTGGTGGATCCATGTGTGGTTTGTGAGAAGAACACACATGTAATGACTCTAGCTCTGGTTCATGAAAAGAACACACTCCAATGAACTCTAGTGGATCTATCTTGGCATAATTTGATGTATGCCACGATGTATTTCATTGTACAAGACACTCACTTTCCATTTTTATACTACTCATTTTTGCCCCCTTCTCTCTATCTTTCGTAGAAGCCCAAACTTGTGCTCACTCTATCTGCTACTCCCTGATTGGTTCTCATAGTTGTCACGCGTATCGTGTGCACCAATCGTTGATTATGTGCGATCCAACGATGATAGTTGCACACGTTGTTGCCCTTCACAGTACAGCGTGAGACAGCACGAACGTCTCCCTCAGCGAGACTTCTACAAGAAGGAACACGATGCCGTCCATGGAAAACGTCGTTGAGCGGTCATGTCATGTTTAATCAAGTCTGAAAATCCTACTAGTGCACGGTCATCGATGGACAGCTGCAATTTATTGCCACTTGATTTTAATAAGACATATCCCAGTTTTTACGTAGCGGCTCTTAATCTCAATTCCAACTGGGCTCCACCATAAGAAGCTTGCACGCGCTAGCCGGAGGCCGAAGAGCTGATCTCGACGAGACCTAACATCTCCGGCTTCATCGAGTCACTCGTAGCCATCAACACATCCCTCTACCCGATCTATCACAACCCCACAAATCTCGCCGTACATCCACCTACCTTCCCCTCTACATTTCTACTTTAACTATCGCCAATTTTAGGGCCGTGTCAAACTTCGTACATAGAAATTGTGTGTGCGCCCTTTGCATGCCGCTCAATATAGGACCACCATGCATGGCCCGGGAAAAAAACGTGATGTACCGTGCGCGTGTCGCGGTGCACGGTGCAGTAGACTGTGGGGCGCGTTGCACGGTGGTGCAACAAAATGTGCCTTGCTTCCATCCACCTTAACTATAGAGCCCATCTCCGCACACCCACTCCCACTCTCGCTCACTCTCCCCACGCAACCCTCTCCACCATCCCACCAGCATCCGCAAACTGCCGAGAATACCTCGTCCGCGTCGGCGATGGCCGAGGAAGATAAGGTGGCCATCGTCACCTCCGAGGCCATCGGTGAGGAGGCCCCCGTCTCCTCGCCAGTCCCCCTCGACGCATTGAAAGCAGTCACCGTCCCTATCCAGGCCCCTGTCGAGGCATCGATGGCAGCCGCCGTTCCTGTCCAGGCCCCCGCCCCCGCTATCGACGGAGCCGCCGAAGAGGAGCCCCTAGCCGGCAAGGAGGCCCCCGCCGGTCACAAGCAGATCAAGCACTTCTGGGGCACCTACAATCCAGATAAGTACATCGCTCCGCTGAACCCCTACGACACCGGCATCGACGACCCATGGTCGGAGGTAACTAGGGTTTGCTCCCCTCCCCTGGTTCTTCTACCGTTCGCATCGTTGGATGCTAGATCTTGGTTTATTAGGGTTCGCTTGTTCGCATTTCGATGCTCGATCTTCTTACATCATCTACTCCCCCATTTTCCTTTTCTTCCAATAGGTTTCCGGCAGCGACGTCTGCAGCGATGATGAGTCCATGCACACCAAGACTCGTCAGGTGCTGAGGAGGCTGCGGGCCGGCCAGTACGACGCCTTCTTCAGGGGTGGCTACTGGCGATGCCCCTTCTGCCAGGCGAGTCTCGCTGGCACTGTCTTCAACTACTTACTGAAGCATGGAGAGGCCCCAGGCTCCGGCATCCACAAAGGTGGCGAGCGCAAGACCATGAACATCAACGCCTACATCGCTGAACACCGGTCTCTAAGCATTGACCTATAAAACCTCCAGCGGGTGGCCATCAAAGAGGGTTGCACGCCTCCAATCAGGCCCAAGGCCCCCAAGATCAAGGGACTGGGCATCAAGAAGTGGAGGAAGTGCCAGAGGGAGGTGGTAGAGGCGCGGGCGCATGAAGGACGGGTTGGATGTGTCCTTGAATGTATCTGCACCTACGGCGGCTGCTATTGCTAAGTAGCTTCTTTTGATTTTCTATATTTTGCTAGCATCCTATTTCTGGCTGAATGCATGAACCTCGTTAATCAACCTACTTCTATCGCTATATCCTATTTAGCTGCGCACAGCTATATCTACATTTGTTTTGTTTTCTGAATGAATGTATTCTGCCTGGTGTGATTTGCTGCTCTAGATTTGCTACCTGATCGAAGGCAAAAAGAGGTCCAGAAGGGAACAAATTATCGAAGTTAGAATCTTCTCTAGATTTTCTACCAATTTGGGAAAAATGAAAGATATCTATTTAGCGAGAGAGGAAAAGGGTAATCTGTCAAACTGCCAGTTAACAATCTACCATCTTGACAAGGCCCCATCTTGACGTCTCCCTCTACAAGAAGGAACACGATGCCGTCCATGGAAAAAGTCGTCGAGTGGTCATGTCACGTTTAATCTAGTCTGTAAAGGCTACTACTGCTACTACAACACATGCACAGGGCAACGGGGGTCATCGAGTGCATGGTTGTCGACGGGACGCTGCAATTTATTGCCACTTGATTTTAATAAGACATATCCCATTTTTACGCAGCGCTCTCAATCTCACTTCCAACTGGGCCCTACCGCTAGTAACTTCCATGAGTCAAGGGCCCCCTCGAGTAGATCTAACGTTACTAGAAATTGGTTCCACGCCACTTGCATGCAGTGAAATCGAGGTCTGCCATGAGCGTGTTTTCAATGCAACTCTAAAGTGGAGATTGTGGCTGTTTCCAAAAAAAGGGAACCCAAAAAAAGGTGGAGATCATGGTAGCCCCCCACCCACCACACGTGTCCACTCGAGGACTACGAACGGTCTGGTGTTTATAACCCCCCTCGACCTTCTTCTTCCATGTGCTCGTGTCATTTTCCCCTAGTTTGTCTAGTCCTAAGACCCCAACATGCACCTACCGCGCGCGCCGAAGCTTCCTCACTTGCACTACCTCCCTCCCTTGGTGCGCCATGAAGCATACACGTGGAGACGAGCCAGAGGTGAAGCCAGTTGAAGGCGCAGCAGTAGATGGCTCGGTCATTGCCAAGCAGGAGGAGGCGTCTTCGCCGGGCACGAACGCCGCTCGTTGCCGCGTCGTCGAGGGTGCAAGCTCATCCGTCCAGCCAGTAGCCGTCGCCGCCGAGCAGCAGGTGGCCGACAACGTCGTGCCCGACAACGTCGTGGTGCTAGCGACAGATCTGGATGGGGGACAGGCGGCAGGCGGAGGCAATCTGGTGCTCTACATCAACGACCCCATCGTCGTACAAGAAATCTTCGACGCAATCACGGAGAATGACGAGTTCGAGGAGGAGGTCCCTGATGAGGAGTCTGAGGTACTACATTTCTAGCTTCTCTAGTCGCAGCCGTAGAGTTCACTGTTCATATATAGGATTTGCTCAATCGTGTACAGATTAGATTGCTTTTGAAGTAGGGTAGTATATATATGGTTTGATCGGTCGATTGATGCATCTTCCATCTAGTCACAAAACCTTAATATGTCTAGTCACAAAACCCCAATCTGCTCATCTGCCATCTAGTTGAGTTTGCTAGTTCAGTGTTGATTTCGATACACAGTATGCCTATAAGATTACATTTCTATTCCTTACTGAGCCCAATGATTCAATTTTTCCCCAAAATAGTGCAAGGGCATCTGATGGTGTCGTTTTCTTAGGGATGGTTAGTGAACCTGAGGCAGCAATGCACATAAACAATATAGGTTGTGATGTTGGTATTTTGGTTCTCCGACTCCACCACTGAAAAACATGAGGCCCTAATTTTTTTCTCATATGGAACCTATATATATAATATTTGTATTGTTTCTAATCTATGAATGTGTTGTATGATGCATATGTATATCCCTGAATATTGTTTTGTATGATTACATTTCAATTTCTTATTGTGGCCAATGACTCAAATTTTCCCCCAAAGAGAGGGCAAACACATTGGTGTCATATTTTTTCAGGGATGAGTGAGCGAACCTGGGGCCATGTACAAGATCATTATAAGCTGTGCAATTGTTACTTGGTTCGCTTACGCCATCTCTGTAGAAACTTATGAGGCCGCAATCTTTATCTACATTCATAGAACTATGATATTTGAACTATCTATTCCATGCATTCATAGTGTATAAGAATTACATTTTAGTTTGTCACCGAGGCCGATGATTGAAATTTTCCCCAAAAGAGTTCAAGGGGAGACACGTATGATGGTGTCATGTTTTAGGGATGGGTTGGTGAACCTGAGGCAGCAATGCACACAAACAATATAGGTTATGATGTTGGTACTTTGGTTCTCCAACTCCATCTCTGAAACAAATTATGAGGCCCTTGATTTATTCTCATATGGAACTACATATATGATCCTTGATTTGTTCTGATCTTTTAATGATTAGTATGATGCATATGTATATGAATGGTTTTGATCATAAGTATTTTTAACATGTACCTGAGGATCAATTGTTTGGTTTTTTATTTATAATTACAATATTTAGGCTTGTTTTGTACCTGACTATGTATATCCCTGAATATTGTTTTGTACGATTACATTTCAATTTCTTATTGTGGACAATGATTCAAATTTGCCCCAAAGAGAGGCAGACACATTGGTGTCAGATATTTTCAGGGATGAGTTAGCGAACCTGGGGCCATGTACAAGATCAATATAAGCTGTGCAATTGTTACTTGGTTCGCTTACGCCATCCCTGTAGAACCTTATGAGGCCCGCAATCTTTATTCTACATTCATAGAACTTTGATATTTGAATTATCTATTCCATGCATTCATAGTGTATAAGAATTACATTTTATTTTATCATCGAGGCCGATGATTGAAATTTGCCCAAAAGAGTTCAAGGGGAGACACTGATGACCCACAAGTATAGGGGTGTATCGCAGTATTTTCGATAAGTAAGAGTGTCGAATCCAACGAGGAGCAGAAGGTGCTGGCTAGTGGTATGGATCAGGAATTCTCTGTAAATACTTAGCAAACGGATTTTTAGGGGTTTTTGATAAAGCAAGTAAACAAAGTAAGAGTAAATAAAAGACAGTAGGAATAAATGCAGCAAGTGGCCCAATCCTTTATGCAGCAAAGGACAACCCGGTTGTATTACTTAAGATGACCAAACGTTCTCGAGGACACATGGGAAGACTGTCAAGTGCTTTCGCTTCATATAGTTGATTAATCTTCTCTAGCTTGCTAAGTGTTGTGTGGGTGAACCTGTGCTAATGTACCGACCTTCCTAGGACTAATACATACTTGTGATTATACACCTTGCAAACATCCGTAAGTACAAGAAAGTAATTAAGGTAGAAACATAACCACAACTTTAAACTCTAAGACCCTTATGTCCCTTGTGCAATGGTTTCCTAACGGGGGTTCAGGTTTCTGTCACTCCGGTGACCCCTACGATTAGTATCCAAATTCACAATGCATTCCCCTAGGCCCATATAGGTGAAGTGTCATGTAGTCGACGTTCACATGACACCACTAGAAGAAGTACACCACAACTTAAATAACCAAACTATTGAATCTTTCTCAACATAACTCCACTACTAACAACATGACTTCTCCCATGTCCTCAAGAACAAAACAAACTACTCACAAGACATCATATGGGTCATGATCAGATATGGAATAATGATGTATAACAATCTGAACATAAACAATAATTCAACGGTTCACTCAATAGCATCAACTACAAAGAGTAATCAACACTGGGAAAGTTTCCCCTATGAACTAATGCAAGATTCAACCAATTGTTACAGCAATATGGAGATGGTGATGAGGGTGTTGATGGTGATGGTGGTGGTGATGATGATGATGATCCCTATGAAGTCCAGCTTGATGGTGGTGTTGATGGCGATGATCTCCCCTCTTCGGAAGGAATTACCCCTGCAAAAATCTTTCTGCCAGAGAGATCTTTCTCTCTCGCTATTTTCCGCCCCGCAGAGGCGGCGGAATCTTTCTGTGGTCGCTCCCCAAGTCTTAGGGTTTAGGGAGGATGATATACGCTAGAGGGGAGAGGCTGGAGTGGGCCAGGGTGGCCACAGCACCTGCTGGCGCAGCCTAGGGCCGTCTCGCGCCAGGGGGTGGTGTGGGCCCCCTATGGCCCATCTCCACTCCGTCTTCTGGCATCCTTAGTCTTCTGGAAAAATAGGATTTTCCGTATATTTTCTCGGATTTTCTGATCTTCGCGAATTTTGCCTCCAAACAACACCTTTTCCATCAGAATCCTGACTGCAGCGGTCCATGCTCCAAAAGTCATCAACCATGCAAAAACAGATGAAATAACATAAGTATCACCTCTCAATATGAAATATATCAATGAATAATAGTGAATTAAGACATCAGAATAGTGATGCAAAATGGACGTATCAACTCCCCCAAGCTTAGACTTTGCTTGTCCCCAAGCGAAACTGAGCTCAATAAACATGGCCTCGGGTTTATGGAGTGAAGAGTCGATAAAATAATACATACAAGAAGCATCACAATCATCAAATACACAGATCATAATAGAATACAACTCACTATTCTATAACTCAACTTGCCAATGAGTAAAGGAAACACAATAAAGATACATAAAGTGAATCATAATTGGTAATGGCAAATTAGCTCTTGGTCGAAGAATAGTTGATTAATTTGCTGGGAGTTCACAAATAGCTGGTTTTCAATGATAACTTTCAAAGTAGTAAACATCAAGATAAGAGCAATGTGCAAAACAAGGAACATAAGCAACATGATTGAATAAATCATCATATGAATGAATGAAACACAACAACTCAAATACTTGCTGAGATGGGAAGGGAAGTAGGTTTACTGACTCAACTACAAAGTAAAAGAAAGGCCCTTCACAGAGGGAAGCAGGGATTGCAAGTCTCATAAAGAGCTCCCAAAAATTATGATACTTACTAGCTTTTAGCTATCATTGCCCCTATCATAGGCATGTTTTGGTGATTAAGGTTAAAGTGGCACAACTAAGAGGATATGCTTGACAAGTTATAAATTGAAGTCACATGCCCCTTACTTATGAGTACCGAACCTCATGCTACTCAACTTCAGGTCACGAGCAAGCTCTTGTCATTGTAAATACATGTGTATCATTGGAGAACCGCCAACGGGGGTACCCCTTGCACATGACACAGGAGCTATCCCATAATCAAAATGACAAGGCAAGCAGACAGTGAGCATCTCAGCGATCTTTTATCTGCTATTTGCATAGGTTTTTATTGAGGATGCTTCGAAGAATGCTCACTATAGTTATGTTGCAAGTTTCCACCATGATTAGGCAGTCTTAGGCTAGCGGCCCAGGCATTTCTCTAACACACATATAAACTCCATGATCTTACAAGTTCCACTTTTATTTCACACCGCCGGATCCATAAGCAAAAAGAACATGATATCAACTAGGTACAAGTACAATGAAGTGTTGAAAGCGGTCCCCATGATACATGGTTTTGCTAACTTCAACTCATAAAGCGCAAGCATATACGCAACAAAGAAGGACCCAATGGTTCAAGTTTATTAAATGCAAGAAGGTAAGGTGTGCCATCAAGTTCGTGAGAGCTTTAATCACTAATTTTCACATAACAAGTTTAATTTGGGAGGTATATAAAACAAGAATTTACTTGGAATAGCAATAATGCTACTAGGTAGGTATGGTGGACACAAATGGCAAAGGTTTTGGTTTAAAGGAGGTGGATGCACGAGAAGAATTTCCTCTCAATACAGGTTTTTGGCTAGCAAGGTTGGGTAACAAGTATAAGAGTTGAAGGAAACAAACAAACATACAAGCGATAAGACAAACATGCAATCTTCCCTCGGAAGCACAAAAGATCTTAACTAGAGAATACTAAACTATGAGCAAATCAAGAAAGAAAGATGATGAAATTATTTTTCTTTAAAGGTACTTTTATCTTTTTTTTCAACTCTCAAAAATAGTGTGCTACTGACCGAGCCAGGTTTGCCAAAACCAACTAAATTAACTCAATGATCCCAATGTGATACCAATACTAACAACAAGATCAATCATATAACCACGAATTGAAAACTAATATAAGCTATGCAAAAGAGTGAATGATAGAATTCTCATTAATAATCCATAACGGCAACTCACACCAAGGGATACATATCTAACGAGAGAGGGGACACTTCCATAATGCAAACCATACTACATAATAAACTCCTCTATTCATGATATGACTCTACTAAAAAGGTAAAAAGATAGAAGATAGTGATGTGATACCGCGGCACTCCCCCCAAGCTTGGAATAAACCAAGGGATGCCAAACCTGATGACGAATTACTCCTTCGGTGGTTGGTGGGTATCCTCTTGATGAAGCTCTCTGATCAGTTTCCCCAAGTCCTCAATCTCGAAGGTGAGAGTATGAATCAACTCCGAGTTGTACTCATCTCAGGTTTGTGGTCCCAGCTCTTGTGATTCTTTTTCCGTTCTTCCCCTCTTGGGAGTCTTCTTTTCCTACATGGTTATGGATAAAGGTATTAGAAGGGATTCTGGTGTGTGGAGGAAGTGACCGTGGAGCCATGCTATGACGGGGAGGCTTTCCCCCCAGTCTGCATCTGTGCCGTCCTTCTAACCCTCGTAGGTTTTGTCACCACTCCAATGCTTTCAATGGTAGTGCCGGTGTGCAGGTGTTGGCCTTGCTCCTCTTCACCTTCACTCTTGATCTCCTTCTCCTTCCCAGGGGTCTTGGAGGTCTTCCTCCAAAGGCTCCTTCCCTTTATCCTTGGAAGACACCATTGTGCTTTCTAAACCTTCAAAGAGTATGTCCTGGTAGAAACAGATCGAAACAAAAACACGACGAAAACACGATATATGAACCTCGGAAGATCCGGGGGGTTATATATTATGAAGTTTCATAACAAGAGGAAGGTATTGGGTTGAAAACGGGTCGGAGGCGGAGTCTGAGGTGGACTCACCACCTGGTGGCGCGGCCAGGGGAGGGCCCGCGCCATAGGGTGGTGTGGGCCACCCTGGCTCCGTTTCCGTCCCTTTTTCGCTTCGTAACTTTCCATATTGACTGAAAACTGCAAAAAAAATAGTTGGATTGCATTTTCGCGGAACTTTTCTTACCAGAACCGTTACCTATTTGAACACGGACTCTGTAGGTCTCTGGATTTGGTATTTAGTGGATTCTTCCGGAGGTCTCCACTTGAATAATCATCAGTATCTTCATCTTCATATACTTATTACTTGAGTCATATAAAACCCTTCTCTTCCTTATTACACCATTATCTCCACTTCCTGGAAATTTCTTCCACACAAACTTTACACAGTTCTCATTAGCAACATTAGTATAAGTAAGGTGATAAAACCTTTTGAGTCCAACTTCAACTGAAAACCATAAAAACACATAAGATACTGTAGCAACTCCTTCTGAAAACCCAAAAAGAATTCAAAAAGGAAATCGAATAAAGAAGCAAATGCAAGAAGAGTGGCAAAATCTGTCCAAAAAGACCAGCAGGTAGTGATCAATTTTTTCGAAACTCTTCTGTTCTCAAATAAAAAAGTGCAAAACTAAATAAAGTTAAACAACAACCTGGGGCCGAAGCACAAAAAATTACAGCTCAATCCTACATACAGAGATCTCTCATGATTTTTACGGTGAAGCACAAAAATCTGTTTTCGGGACAGCAACTTTCCCAAATATTACTTCTCTCTCATTAGAGGTGATCTTGACACAAAACCAAAAAAATGGATAAGGAGCGGTTATTACCAAAGTAATAACTTCCAATACTCAAATATAAACAAAAACAAAACTGAAAGCAAAAAACAAATTGGTTGTCTCCCAAAAAGCTCTTTCTTTATAGCCATCAAGATGGGCATTATAATTTTGAAGATGCTCACATAGGGATATGAATTGAAGCGAAAGAGAGCTATTAAGAAGAAAACCACACATGTTTAAGTCTAACCCACTTCCTATGCAAGGGAATTTTGTAACAAACAAGCTTTTGAAACCAGAGGCTACTTGCATAAGAAGGCAAAAGAAGTGCAACATAAAGACTTTTCAACATAAAACGAGGAAACTTGATATTATTGAGATGCATAAGAACACTTTTTCCTCTCTCATAATAAATTTCAGTATCATGCATAAACTTAACAATATAGCTATCACTAGGACCATCGTAGCACTGATCGCTTATTCTAACAGAAAAACCAGGAATACTAGCTCTCATAACACTACTTTGTGAAACAATATTAGAGGTATCCTTACAAAGGATAGTGTGTCCCTCTTCTTCATATTTAGTAACAAAGTCTTTCAAATTTGCTATACTAGGTTCATCAACCATTTTTTTATCAGGTTCAACAGCTTTATTTGCACTTTCATCAACCATACTAGCTATCATAGAACGTTCCTTAATCTTAACTAGGAAAGGCATTTTCTTAATATAAGGTTCAGGTAAGACATGATTAGCAGTATAAACTTCACTGTTTCTTGCAGGAACACTCTTAGCAACATCTTTATAAGGTTCATGATACTTATTCCACTTCTTTTTAGGCACTGCAATGTAGGAAGCAAAGCCTTAAAATAAGAAGCAATAGCTTGAGATTCTAAACCATAAGCATTTTTGATATTTTGAAAGTCATCAGTTCCCATAAAGATTCAATGCATTCATAATCATAATTTATACCTGATTTTCTGCCTTTGTCATTCTCCCAAGCTTCAGCATTGTCTTGATACGGTCCAAAAGATCCCATTTAGCTCTTCTTCCATGCGAGTGAATGATCCAGCACAAGAAGCGTCCAATAAATCCTTGTCATGTAGTGGGAGCCTTGCATAAAAATTATTGATAATAATATTGTTGGGGAGCTCATGAATGGGACATTTGAGCATTAGTAACTTCAATCTCCCCCAAGCTTGAGTTGTACTCTCTCCATCAAGAGGCCAAAAGTTGTATATTTGATTCCGATCTTTATGAATCTCACTAGGAGGATAAAACTTTGAATAAAAGAGAGGTACTATTTCCTCCCATTCCAGAGCTTGACCATTCTTCAGCAGCTTATACCAGTCCTCAGCTCTTCCTTTCAGTGATAATGAGAATAACTTATTCTTAATTGATCTGTAGTAATACCTGCACACTTGAACAACCCGCATAATTCGTGTATAAAGAGCAAATGATCACCGGGATGGACAATAATTATTGTAGGTATTTTGAAAACATCATTCTCAGCAGGTGGTGGCTTATCTACTACCTTAGTAGTGTGTAGTAGCATTACCAAACAAGAAACTCAGTGAATTATCCATAACAAAAATAAAGCAACTAGAAGAAGTAAACAATACTCACAGTAGAAGTTTCCTTTACCAGTTCCACTCTCCAATAGTGCTTCACTCCCCGGCAATGGCGCCAGAAAATAGTCTTGATGACCCAAGTATAGGGGGTGTATCGTAGTATTTTCGATAAGTAAGAGTGTCGAACCCAACGAGGAGCAGAAGGTGTTGGCTAGTGGTATGGATCAGGATTCTCTGCAAATACTTAGCAAACGGATTTTTAGGGGTTTTTGATAAAGCAAGTAAACAAAGTACGAGTAAATAAAAGACATTAGGAATAAATGCAACAAGTGGCCCAATCCTATATGAAGCAATGGACAAGCCGGTTGTATTACTTAAGATGACCAAACGTTCTCGAGGACACATGGGAAGACTATCAAGTGCTTTCGCTTCATATAGTTAATTAATCTTCTCTAGCTTGCTAAGTGTTGTGTGGGTGAACCTGTGCTAATGTACCGACCTTCCTAGGACTAATACATACTTGTGATTATACCCCTTGAAAACATCCGTAAGTACAAGAAAGTAATTAAGGTATAAACCTAACCACAACTTTAAACTCTAAGACCCTACGTCCCTTGTGCAATGGTTTTCTAACAGGGGTTCAGGTTTCTGTCAGTCCGGCAACCCCTACAATTAGTAGCCAAATACACAATGCATTCCCCTAGGCCCATATAGGTGAAGTGTCATGTAGTCGACGTTCACATGACACCACCAGAAGAAGTACACCACAACTTAAATAAAAACTATTGAAACTTTCTTAACACAACTCCACTACTAACAACATGACTTCTCCCATGTCCTCAAGAACAAAATGAACTACTCACAAGACATCATATGGATCATGATCAGAGATGGAATAATGATGTATAACAATCTGAATATAAACAATAATTCAACGGTTCACTCAATAGCATCAACTACAAAGAGTAATCAACACCGGGCAAGTTTCCCCTATGAACTAATGCAAGATTCAACCAATTGTTACAGCAATATGGAGATGGTGATGAGGGTGCTGATGGTGATGATGGTGGTGATGATGATGATCCCGATGAAGTCCATCTTGATGGTGGTGTTGATGGCGATGATCTCCCCTCTTCGGGAAGGAATTCCCCCGGCAGAAATCTGTCTGCCAGAGAGATCTTTCTCTCTCGGTGTTTTCTGCCCCGCAGAGGCGGCGGAATCTTTATGTGGTTGCTCCCCGAGTCTTAGGGTTTCGGGAGGATGATATACGCCAGAGGGGAGAGGCTGGAGTGGGCCAGGGTGGCCACACCACCTGCTGGCGCGGCCTAGGGCTGCCCGCGCCAGGGGGTGGTGTGGGCCCCCTATGGCCCATCTCAACTCCGTCTTCTGGCATCCTTAGTCTTCTGAAAAATAGGATTTTCCATATATTTTCCCGGATTTTCTGATCTTCGTGAATTTGCCTACAAACAGCACCTTTTCCATCAGAATCCTGACTGCAGCGGTCCATGCTCCAAAAGTCATCAACCATGCAAAAACAGATGAAATAACATAAGTATCACCTCTCAATACGAAATATACCAATGAATAATAGTGAATTAAGACATAGAATAGTGATGCAAAATGGGCGTATCAGACACGTATGATGGTGTCGTGTTTTAGGGATGGGTAGGTGAACCTGAGGCAGCAATGCAGACAAACAATATAGGTTGTGGTTGGTACTTTGGTTCGCCA
The DNA here is from genome assembly GCA_910589775.1 of Avena eriantha. Taxonomy (NCBI): domain Eukaryota; kingdom Viridiplantae; phylum Streptophyta; class Magnoliopsida; order Poales; family Poaceae; genus Avena; species Avena eriantha. Next base: position 137,335,185 of record OU342744.1, on the reverse strand, counting down.
ACTCCATCTTTGAAACAAATTATGAGGCCCTTGATTATTCTCATATGGAACTACATATATGATCCTTGATTTGTTTCTGATCTTTTAATGATTAGTATGATGCATATGTATATGAATGGTTTTGATCATAAGTATTTTAACATGTACCTGAAGATCAATTGTTTGGTTTTTATTTATAATTACAATATTTAGGCTTGTTTTTGTACCTGACTATGTATATCCCTGAATATAATGTTTTGTACGATTACATTTCAATTTCTTATTGTGGCCAATGATTCAAATTTGCCCCAAAAGAGTGAAGGGAATATGCCCGAGAGGCAATAATAAAGTGGTTATTATCTTATTCCATGTTTATGATAAATGTTTATCTTGCATGCTATAATTGTATTAATTGGAAACGTTAATACACGTGTGTTTAAAAACAAAATACAAAGTTCCCACTACTGCCTCTCATATAAACTAGCTTGTTGATTAACAAGACGATCAAGGTTTCCTGATCATGGACATTGGATGTTGTTAATAACGAGGTCACAACATTGGTGGAATGATGTGATGAACATTCATCCAAAGTATAGCATTACGATCAAAGTCATTATGTTTATATTGCTATAACATCATACGAAGTAATCTTAGTCCTTAGACCATGAGATCATGTTAATTGCTGACACCGGAAGAGTATCTTGATAACATCAAACGTCACATCGTAACAGGGTAACTATAAAGATGGGGTCAGTGCTACAAAGGTGTTATGTGAGGCTCATGGATCAAGAGTGGGATTTTTCCATCCCGATGATGGATAGATATACTCTGGGCCCTCTTGGTGATATCACATTAATATAGCTTGCAAGCACGTGATGTGATCACTAGAATGTTATATCACGAGAACGAGAAAAGAGTGCATGTCGGCAACGAGATCAAACTAGGTATGGAGATACCGATGATCGAATCTCGGAAATGTAATATATCGCGAGACAAAGGGATTTAGCTACTAGCGTTAAAGATTCTCACGATCACATAAGTCATCATTGAATGAGTAGGAGTCAGTATGGATCTCTAGGTCCCGCTTCTGATTATTGATCTGAGAGGGGTCTCGATCATGTCTGCATTATTCGTGAACCGTAGGGTGACACACTTAAGGGATACCGACACCATTTGGAGCAAATATGTTTCAGATAAATATTTAAGAAAGCGCTGGAATTATTTCAATAGACATCGAAACTGTTTCGGTGTGAAATTGCTGAAATTGGTTCTGCATGTAATATTGAAATGTTGCAGGGGGTTTTATGTGAATGTTTGTTAATTAAAGTAATTAACAAAATTCTGAATAAAATTAATAAAAGAGTTTTATTAAATGAGAGAGCATTAAATTTGGAGAAATTTAATGCATTTAAGTTGAGACTTTAAAAGAGAATGTGAAGGGGCATTTTAATGTGGAGGGGGTTACCACCACATGAATGGGGGAGGTGAAGGGACACCCTCCATGGGCACCGGCCATGGGAGGGGTACCCTCCCCTCCTCCTATAAAAGGCCACCCTCTCACACCTTCATACTCACACCTCCTCGTGAAGGATCTCTCTCCCCCCTAGTATTATTCCCTCATGGTCTCGGATTAGCGAGATACATGTTCCCGGTGGCTTTATTCTGAAAGGAGTTGCTGCTTCCGCTACATTTCTGGAGCGAGGGACGAAGGTTGTGGCGGGGGTACCGGACGTGTGTGCGATCACGGATGCACCGCTCTTTGCGGTGCTGGACTTGCTGGAGCTGGATCTGGACTGATGGACGTGCTGGAGCCGGACCTGCTGGACTTCATCATGATCTTGTGATCGGCAAGTGTACGACTACATCATCCACGAGATCCAACTCGTTAACAAAGATTTGTTGTCTTCGAGGGTAAGTTCTCTATGGACGTATATCCACTCGTTTCTTGTATCTAGTAGATAGATCTTGGCGTATAGTTCCCATCGTAGGAATTTTTTGTTTCTATGCTGCGAACCAACAGTGGTATCAGAGCCTGATCTATCCATAGGTGCTTTGCACGGGGTAGAACACATAAGAGTATGTGGGAGATGATGATCATGTTATTGCTTCTTTGTGTATTTTGGATATTGGCGGCATAGTGGATGAAGCGGCCCGGACCAACCTTACATGTCATCGCACATGATACCGGTTCCACGACTGACATGCAACTAGTTTTGCATAAGTGGCTAGCAGGTGTCTGTCTCTCCTACTATAGTCAATATTTGATTTACAACGAGTTGCTAATAACTTAGTTATCATTGTTGTGGTTCCATGTTCGTAGGTAAGACCGGTTCTATCTTCGAAAGCCCTAAGCCACGTAAAAACTTGCAATTGATCTCGTTGCCGACATGGTAAGTTCCATAGACTAGTGTCATGATATGGTAATGTTAGATCGTTGCTGGGCTAGTGTCATGATATGGTAATGTTGTAAGTTGATGTATAGTTGATACTCTTACAACACACCTAACGTGTAAGTTCCATAGACCTTGGCCTTACACACAAAGGAATGATAGAGATCATACCATGATGCATATGATGGTGATCAAATGCATGGACCATATCATTCCACTTTACACATATGATGTTCGCATCTTATATTGCTAGTTTGGCGTTTTAGTAGCATTTTAAGATGATCCCTCATTTAGATATCAAGATAAAAATGTGTTCTTCCTTAAGTATGCACTGTTCTATGGATCGTGTTTCGAGACATCACGTGATGATCGGGTGTACTCGACTCACTCTACACTTTCATATAACGGGTGTAAGAGAGTTTTACACACGCGAATACTAAGGTTCTTACTTGGCGATCCTAGCATGTACAGACATGGCCTCGGAACACAGATCGAAAGGTTAAGCATGAGTCATATAGTTGATATGATGCCCATATTGATGCTCGCCTTTGAAGCTACACCGACTCACGTGATGATCGGACTTGATGTAGTGGATTTAGTTCATGTAATCACCAAAAAGGCACGAGGGATGTCGTTTTTGAGTGGGAGTTAATTTCTAATTTGGATTAGTCAAACTCAATTTGTCATAAACTAAATCGAAGTGATTTTGCATAATTTGTTGTAGTCATTGGTGTCTGTTCACTACCTTATGCTTAGTTTTAATTGAGATAATAGAACTATAGAATTCTGGATATTTACTCTATGAACTGGTATCGTATTGTTTTGTATGTCAATTTAAAGTTTATAAGTCCTATTGCAAACTTTCAGCAAACTCTATTTACTCCATGAAGTTTAATAAGTAGTATTAAATCAAGAGTAAGAATTCCAATGTTAGTATCTAAAGTATCATGTTTGCCTCCATGATTATTGATATTCAAAGTTGTTTTAATATCAAGATTATATAGGAGCTAAATTTTTTTTAAGAAACCATCATGTGTGAAAGATATTGTGATATCTGAAACAATGTTTTTGGTTACATTATGATAGAGTATAATTTAGCAAAATACATGTTCTCTTATTGTATGAGAATTTGTGAAGGATGGAGATGCTAAGCATCCGGATCTCCCAAAAAGGTTTTGGGAACTAACATTATACTCGCCATTCTTCCTTACATGCTATAGTAGCTTGATCATGAAAGTTGTCATGATAAGGATGAATAGAAGATGTAAGTAAAATGTTTACTACACTGATAAATTACTAAAGAATGGGATATTGAAAGAACACCAAACATTTGATGATGGTGATCCACTTCAAAGTGCAAGTCCAAAGGTATTAGTATTTGACTATACACGCTTTGTACTATGTGTCATGTGAATGACACCACTATTGATGTTGATAGATTTTAAAAGAAAAGGAATTGTTGAAAGAGAATCTATAAAAATTTGCCAAAAAGAAAAGGTTGGAGATGTCCAACTTAGGTATATATAAGATATACATGTTATGGTTGTATTCCTTGCTTGTTAAACAATATGGTTCTGAGGTATTGGATACCGGTATTGGATACCGAATTTGTTGGTATGAAGTGTCATACAGGAAAATGCAATTCATGAACTGCAATGGCCTAAGTAACTGGCAAAAGAATAAGTGATGATGTTCATCGAAAACAAATAAAGTGTTATTCTATTTTTCGTTGTCGTCAAACCTAGCCTTCAAGATTTGTTTTAATAATTGTTATTTTTGTTCCGGTATTACGAAAACAATGGTGTTTTCAAATAATTACCGTATTCCATAAAGGATGAATGAACTTTTACAAGTCTAGTTGGAGAAATCACATCCATAAAAACTATTTATAAAATGTCGCAAGACAAATGATTGAAAGATCACTTATGAAGTGACATCGCTGTTTAAATTATGTTGGAAAGAAAACATGAAGAAACTCCATGTTGATGGATTTTTGAGTCTTTGATTTTGATCAATTGACGCTTGTGAGACTTCCTCGAGATAATTGAAACTCCGTCCATAGGCCAAAGAGAAACGGATGACTAACTTATTGGATATTATACAAATTGATGTATATAGTCCATTATACGTAGCCATATGCGATGGATCTTTTTGCTTCATATGCTTTCTCCAGAAATTTAAGTGAATATATCTATATATTTACTTAACAAGGAAGAAGTATGAAACATTTGAAAATTGTTCAAAGACTTTCAAGATGAAGTGGAAAATCATTGTAACAAGAAAATAAAGAGTTTATGATTCGATCATAAAGGAAGATATTTGAGTTACATGTTTAGCAAAAACACCTTAGATTTGAGGAATTGTTCCATGATTTGTGTTTCCCGATAAACCATAGGAGTATGGCATATTCGAGAGATGGAATCAAACCATGTTTGACATGGTAAGATCAAAGGTATCATTTATAAAACTGCCATTATGTTTTAAGGATTGAAGCTTTAGAGACTATCGCTTTTACACTAAAAAGAGCACCATCGTGATCGTTGAAATGATACCATATAAGTTATGGTTTGGGGTAAAACCCGAATTGTCTTTTCTTAAATTTTGGTATGCTATGCATAAGTAAATGTTTACAACCAAAGTTGGATAAGCATGTCTTTGTAGGTTCTCCCAAAGAATTGTTGCGAATTTCTCCATAACACCGAGGACAAATGAGTTTGTTACTTGGAACGTCAAGTTTCTTGAGAAGGAATTTTTTGCAAAAGTTAAGTGAGAGGACAATAGAACTTTGATAAGGTTGTTGAACCTTAGATATATGTGCTAAGTAGCACAGCGTCGGAAAGTGTCCCGGTGGCGGCCACAATGCTCATGGCTCCCGTGATTACAAAGGTTGTGATCTTGGAGATTAGAGTTCCTATTGAACCGTGTGGGTCGGTAAGAATAAAATAGTGTGATTTTATAAGCAAGTCGTTATTGTTTTGACAATGATGAACCGACTACATGCAAAGAAGTGATGATGGGCCCTGACTCCATAAAATGACTAGAAGTCATAGAATCCATGATAGTATCCATAAACGAGAAATCAAGTTTCTGAACTTGGAAGACCCTCCGGAAAGGCATGAAGCCTATCGGTCGTGTTTGGATCTATAAAGAAATAGACATGGATGTTTAACATCTATGAAATAGTCGACATATCGGAAAGAAGTTTACGACAATGTTCAAGGAATTAACTATGACAAGGTTTGATCTTTCATAGCGATATTTAGTCTTGACGAATTAATGTAGCAACCACTACATATAATTTGATGCATGGTAGTTGAACAAACAAAACAATGTTCTTCTAATAGAATGGTTACCTAGGACGTGTACAAGACACGGTCCGAAGGGTTTTGTTAATTCAAAGGGTGCTAAAAGGGCATGCAAACTTCAATAGTTGAAGTAGGCATAGCGGAGTTGGAATCTTCACCATGATGAAACTATTAAAAGAGTTCATCGGAGATGATGAAGATGCTTGCATTTGCAAGAAATTAAGTGGGAGCGCGCGTGACTGTGACATATTTCTAATACATTATGTAGAGAACATATTGTTGATTGGAAATGATGTATCTTTTATTAACACAAGTTAAGAGTTTCATTAAAATAGGATTTCGATGAAAGACTTGGGCAAAACCGGAATATTTGGCATCAATGTCTATATGGATAGATTGAGGCGCTAATATGGTTATGCCAGACGTACATATATGAGATATTGAAAGGGTTCAATATGGAAACAACAAGAAAGGTTCTTGCTGCATGGAAATGATTGTATCAAGATTCAAGTGTTTCAAAACTTCGTGAGTAAAATCACATGAATATTTTGATCGATTATACTGTCATATGTATATATCCAAATATGTACTATGCTCTAAATGTTATGAGCACATACCAGAGTGATTCATAAGATGATCATTAGACAATAGTAAAGATATTCTTATGAGCTTTGGAAGAACTAAGAATATATCATGTATAAGTGACAAATAGTTAAAGGTAGTTCATTGTAAAGTGTTATATTGATAATAGTTTTGTCACAAGATACAAATTAAATTTATCTCAATTTAGACTATGGGTGGCACAATGTAATGGAAAGGATGTTCCATGATGGATTTGGATAAGTTCCGAAGTTGAAACATTGTGACGGATACTACAACAAAAGGCTAAGTATATGACTACTATAGTAGCAGCAAAGGAGGGTATTTGTGTTAAGAAGTTTTCTATCAAACTAGGTGTGGTTCAAAGTGGGATAATACTATGAAGATATATTGTATGACAATAATATCAACATATTTAACCCGAACGAACTAAAGGTCTCACCAAAGGACCAAATTTATACAATGCCATCTCATTTGAGAATGAGTAGTGCGTAGAGACGCAAAGACATGCAAATACACACGGACCTGAAAGTGCCAGATCTAGAGATTATGTTAACCACTAGCAAACGCGTATATTCAACACCTAGGTGTTGTATATACAAGTTTACAAACTAGATTATTGACTCTAGTGCAAGTGGGAGACTGAAGGGAATATGCCCGAGAGGCAATAATAAAGTGGTTATTATCTTATTCCATGTTTATGATAAATACTTATTTTGCATGCTATAATTGTATTAATTGGAAACGTTAATACATGTGTGTTAATAAACAAAATACAAAGTTCCTAGTACTGTCTCTCATATAAACTAGCTTGTTGATTAACAAGACGATCAAGGTATCCTGATCATGGACATTGGATGTTGTTAATAACGAGGTCAAAATATTGGTGGAATGATGTGATGAACATTCATCCGAAGTATAGCAGTACGATCAAATTAATTATGTTTATATTGCTATAACATCATACGAACTAATCTTAGTCCTTAGACCATGAGATCATGTTAATTGCTGACATCGGAAGAGTATCTTGATAACATCAAACGTCACACCATAACAGGGTGGACTATAAAGATGGGTTCAGTGCTACAAAGGTGTTATGTTGAGGCTCATGGATGAAGAGTGGTATTTGTCCATCCCGATGATGGATAGATATACTCTGGGCCCTCTCGGTGATATCACATTAATATAGCTTGCAAGCAAGTGATGTGATCACTAGAATGTTATATCACGAGAACAAGAAAAGAGTGCATGTTGGCAACGAGATCAAACTAGGTATGGAGATACCGATGATCGAATCTCGGAAATGTATATATCGCGAGACAAAGGGATTTAGCTACTAGCGTTAAAGATTCTCACGATCACATAAGTCATCATTGAATGAGTAGGAGTCAGTATGGATCTCTAGGTCCCGCTTTGATTATTGATCTGAGAGGGGTCTCGAGTCTGTCTCGTGATATCGTGAACCGGGTGACACACTTAAGGGATACCGACACCATTTGGAGCAAATATGTTTCAGATAAATATTTAAGAAAGCGCTGGAATTATTTCAATAGACACCGAAACTGTTTCGAGTGAAATTGCTGAAATTGGTTCTGCATGTCATATTGAAATGTTGCAGGGTGTTTTATGTGAATGTTTGTTAATTAAAGTAATTAAAAAAATTCTGAATAAAATTAATAAAATAGTTTTTATTAAATGAGAGAGCATTAAATTTGGAGAAATTAATGCATTTAAAGTTGAGACTTTAAAAGAGAATGTGAAGGGGAATTTTAATGTGGAGGGGGTTACCACCACATGAATGGGGGAGGTGAAGGGACACCCTCCATGGGCGCTGGCCATGGGAGGGGTACCCTCCCCTCCTCCTATAAAAGGCCCCCCTCTCACACCTTCATACTCACACCTCCTCGTGAAGGATATCTCTCCCCCTCTAGTATTATTCCCTCATGGTCTCGGATTAGCGAGATACATGTTCCGGTGGCTTTATCTGGAAAGGAGTTGCTGCTTCGCTGCTTTGCTGGAGCGAGGGACGGAGGTTGTCGGGGTACCGGACGTGTGTGCGATCACGGATACACCGCTGCTTTGCGGTGCTGGACTTGGTGGTGCTGGACTTGCTGGAGCTGGATCTAATGGACGTGCTGGAGCCGGACCTGCTGGACTTCATCACGATCTTGAGAACGGCAAGTGTACGACTACATCATCCACAAGTTCCAACTCGTTAGCAAAGCTTTGTTGTCTTTGAGGGTAAGTTCTCTATGGATGTATATCCACCCGTTGCTTGTGTCTAGTAGATAGATCTTGGCGTATAGTTCCCATCGTAGGAATTTTTTTGTTTTCTATGCTGCAAACCCAACAAAATGAGGCAGACACATTGGTGTCAGATTTTTCAGGACGAGTTAGTGAACCTGGGGTGATGTACAAGAACAATATAGGTTGTGCAATTGTTACTTGGTTCACGCAGCGCCGTCCCTAAAGAAACTTATGAGGCGACAATCTTTATTCTACATACACTCTGATGCAATTATTTGTCATTGTGTTGAGATGAAATGATATATGAACCGATAAAATATTGTTGAGATGCTTTATCTTTGATATCCATGGATATATTGTCTTACATATACATGTTGTCAATTCTTGAGTTGTAATAAAATTCAATCATATGTATGAGTTCTAAGTTATGTTCTTAAAAATCAATAGGAGGATGATTATGAAGTGGACGATAGCAAGGAATCCAGGGACAACAAGAGCCACTACGTGCTGAGGCGTTACGGTGTGGGCTAATCCGTTTCTACCGTAGGGGGGAGACTTTTGCGCATTCTGTGGTAGAGCAATCGACGTGGACCTCGACAGCATGATCCGGCACGTGGTTGGCGTTTCAGAGGCGGAGACAGAAGCCATAGGTCGATTACCTTGGCGCAGCACGCAGCCTTCGGCAAATTCCTCCGGGAGTACGTCAGGACTAGCCTGTATCCCATCTACTAGGTTGTCGCTGCCTCCTGCTGATATGCCCCCCTGCCCGCTAGGCGTCTCCGTCTCCCGGCCTCCTGCTGCCCGCCCCTGCTTTTATTTGTTTAGTTAATTATACCTATTGTGTGGCATGTAAGACAATATATCCGTGGTGTCTCTGGTGAACCTTTCTATATTAATATACTCCTTTATATGGAGTGCCTTAAAATTCTAGTGTTCAATTATACTACTGATTATGCTCATGCACACTACAATATATTTCTAGTGCTTGATTATATATAATTGTCAAGGAATACATCAACAAGTTTAAATTGGTCGAAATTTTGTATTGAAGTAACTAAATGATCTCACATCAGCGGTGGACGTTGGTAGAAGCCGAAGACCTTGGAGCGGCACGCAGTCTTCAGAAAATTCCTGCAGGTTCAACAACGGGTTGCCGCCGCCTAGCTCCGAATTCGCTTACAGTTCCAACATGACACTGAGCTACCACAGAGACCTCGGCAGAGGTGTAGAATTGGTGCTGGTGCCAAAAAGAACATTCATGTTTTCCTATATTTTGCGTGTTAGATAAAATACTGTGGAGATTATCATGTGCGCTAAGTGTGCAGGAAGCTTTGGGGGCGGATTATCCGCCCCACCAAGGGCCGGATAATCCGGCCTACCTCATTGCTCAAAGGATGCCAAGGCGCGTCGCTGGAGTCTGGTCAGATTTTTCCCAGAAAATCCGAACTGGGCGCAGTTTTTCTTCCCCAGGCCGGATAATCCGGCTGTCGCATGGGCCAGATAATCCGGCCCCCAGATTTTGAGCAAAGCATGCCAAGGTGCGCGCTCGGAGTCCGGTCGGATTTTCTCCCAGAAAATCTGAACTGGGCGGTTTTTCCTCCCGGGCCGGATAATCCAGCCTTCACATGGGACGGATAATCCGACCCCCAGAAGATGATCAAGGGCAAGCTCGGCGCGACGTTCTGATAGGGGGCAGACTATCTGCCGGATATTCTGAGTCTGGGGCGTAGTTTTCCCCAGGCCAGATAATCCGGCCCTTACTTGGGACGGATTATCCGGCCCCCAAAGTCTCCAACGGCTGGTTTTGGACGGGGGTATAAATACCTTCTTCCCCAACGTTTAGAACTCTTGATTCATTCGAAATTGTTCAGACACAGTTGCAAGAGCTCCCATTCTAGATCTCCCACTTCAAACACTCGAAGGCTTCGATCTTTGGGGGAATTGAAGGAGGAGAGTATCATCACCGTCATCACAAATCAAGCACATCAACTCCTCTCCATTCATTTGGAGAAATCCCTGATCTATTATTCTTGTCAATATCTAGATATTGTCTTTGTTATTGATAACTTGTTCTTGTGGCAGCATGTTGTCATTACGGGAGCCTCCAAGTGATTGTGGAGTTGTGACCGCTAGTGTGTAAAGGTGTCAGACCCACCTCGAAGGGTCTCTATAGTGAAAAGGTGGATCAGGCCTTTGGTGGGCGGGATCCATCGAAGAACAGGGTGAGGCCTATTGTGGCGTGGGTGGTCTTAGTAACGCCCACCCCTCCAACGCAGACGTACTTCCTTAATAAGGAAGGAACTGTGGTCAAGCACCAATCAGTGTGTCTTCGTGTGCTTCACTCTCGCGTTACCTGTTCCTCTTCCACTCGCTAGTAGATAGGTTTGCATATAGGGAAATTCCACCTATAGTATATCTAGAGAATT
>OU342744.1:137251200-137323238 GCA_910589775.1 Avena eriantha | reverse complement strand
TCAAGACTTGATCAAAGTATTTGTAAACATTCAAAGCTAGGATCATAGTAGTAATTCAATCAAACATGAAAAGACAAAGTTCTAGCAATAAGCAAAAGAACCTATGATGCAACATGAAAAGGCACAACCAAAAGATTCATGAATACAATGCTTTGCAAGACGTTTGTTTGTTTCACATAAAGAAAACATAGCATAATAGTATTCAGCTTGTCCCTCATAGAGTAGAAATAAAATGCATAGGACACCCTCAAAGTTCATAAGAGTGACTAGATACAATAGTTTAAAACAAGCAATAACAAGTTATGCATCAATCAATAGTCTTGGGACAATGCACAATAGAACTAAGAATGGCCACTATGCTCTCAAGTAGGTGCATAAAGGTAGAAGGTGGAGACTCAATGTAATGGTGGAAGAAAGGCCTTTATAAAAGGAAGTAGGGATTCAAGTCTCATAAATAGCTTCCAAAAATTATGGTACTTATAGCTTTCAGCTCTCATTGCCCCTATCATAAGCATCTTTAAGGTGAATAAGGTTTAAAGTGATACAACTCAGAGGATATGCTTGACAAGTTATAAACTGAAATCTCATGCCCCCTTACTTACAAAGACCGATCCTCATGCTACTCAACTTCAGTCACGAGTAAGCTCTTGTCATTGTAAGTAGATGTGTATCATTAAGAACCGCCAACGGGGGTATCCCTTGCACATGATACGGGAGCTTTCCCATAATCAAAATGATAAGGCAAGCAGACAATGAGCATCTCAGCGATCTTTTTATTTGCTATTTGCATAGGTTTTTATTGAGGATGCTTCATAGAGTGCTCATTATGGTGATGCTGCAAGTTTCCACCATGATTAGGCATGGCTTAGGCTAGTGGCCCAGGAGTTTCTCTAACACACATACAAACTCCATGATCTGACAAGTTCCACTTTTATTCACACCGCCAGGATCCGTAAGCAAAAGAACATGATATCAACGGGGTACAAAGTACAAAGTGCAATGTTGAAAGCGTTCCCCATGAAACATGGTTCTGCTAATTTCAACTTATAAAGCGGCAAGCATATACGCAACAAAGAAGGACCCAATGGTTCAAGTTATTAGATGCAAAAAGTAAAGTGTGCCATCAAGTCGTGAGAGCTTTAATCACTAGTTTTCTCATAACAAGTTTAATTGGAAGGTCAAGAATGTATGAATATAATTGGAATAGCATAAGCTAGTAGGTAGGTATGGTGGACTCTTTGGAATAACTTGTTTAGGGAGTTGGATGCATGAGTGGAACTCATACTTGGTTGTGGAGGCTAGCAAAAGACTGGGAGCGACAAACTAAGAGAGCAATAATGGCCATAATCATGCAGAGCGACAAACATCATTGATCAAAGCATAAAGTGATACTACAAGTTGAAAACTAAAGGCTCATAAAGGCTATGGTGACTTGAGATAGTCATAACATGGTGTGAGCATGCGCCAAGTCAACCCAAATAAAGCATCAAAGGAGAATACACTATACTATGCTTTAATATGATAAAACAAACGCATGATTCATCCAAGCACATTAAGCAATCTCAATTGTTATAAAAATTCATGCTACAGCAAAGTATACTAAGCATAAAGCTAAAACAATATCAAGAATGGCATGACAAAGCATAGGCCACAGTCAAAAACGAGCTCTTTTTACCACATAAGCATGAACTTTCCTACTCTTTTCCAAACCAAACCAAACTATTTGCAAACCAACGTATGGAAGAGGGGGGTCCAAACCAATTTATTCAGCAAACTAAGCAAACTAAAGCAAACGAAAAACCAAAACAAAAACGAAAAATAAGAAGCTCCAAGAACAACACAACTGTGCATGAAACAATAAAAATGAAGTGTTTGGAAGAAACCTGGGATTTTTATTGATGAAAGAGGGGATGCCAAGGCATCCCCAAGCTTTGACGCTTGTACTTCTGATATTTCTTGGGGTGACACGTGTGGCATCCCCAAGCTTGAGCTTTAGTCCGTCCTTCATCTCATTACTCATTCCTTCCATACACCTGAAAATTTTCCTTCATACAAAACTTCACACAATCTTATTAGCAACATTAGTGCACTCAATATAAAAGGTCTTAAGGTTCAGTTCTAACACCAAATAAACTTTCATTAAAACACTAGCTACTATAGCACTTCCCTCAAAAAGCTCAATTCCCCAAAAGAACTCAAAAAGGAACCAACAAGAAGCAAATGCAGAAAATAGTAGAAATCTGTCTAAACAGACCAGCAGGTAAAGACGAATTTTTTCAAAGACCTTCTGTTGCTCAAATAAAAAAGTGTTGAACTAACGAAAGTTAGATAACAACCTGGGTCAGAAGCACAAAAATTCACGCCTTAGAATGACGTTCAGAGATTTTACACGAATGTTTACGGTGAAGCACAAAAATCTGTTTCGGGACATCAACTTTCCCAATCATTACTTCTCTCTCATTAGAGGTTACTGTTGGCACAAAAAGCAAATAAAAAGGATAAGGAGAGGTTATTACAGAGGTAATAACTTCCAAGACTCATCTAAAACTTTTGGGTTACTCCAATAAGTACTTTTCTTTAACGCCTTTAAGTTAGGCATAAGAAGCAAGAAAAAGAATCAAGTGTTCTCAAATGAAGAAGCATTAAGATCAATACTAGAAATTTTTTCAACAAGGCAAGGTATATCATCCAAATAAGTTCTAGAGGATCCCCTCTCAATGCTCTTAGGTTCACTATTCTCATCAAAAGGATTTGCAGGAACAATCCAATCAAGATTCTTTTCTATGGCATCATGTATTGCTACTAGTTTAAAGGGTATTGGTATCTTAGGTTCCTCCCCATTAGGTTCAGTTTTGTTCATCTTTTCTCGTGTGCCAACAACATCTACACATGAGCCTACCATATTGAACGTTCAAAGACTTTCCTAGTTTCCTTGGCAACATCATAGAACTCCTTAAACAAAGTTTCTAGAATAAAATCCCTCTTTTCAGGGTCTTCAATTTCTTTAAGCTTAAGAAACATTACTTGCATTAAGGGGTTGAGGTTAACAAACCTAGCTTCTAACATGTGAACTAAAGAAGCTGCAGCAATCTCATAGTTTGGAGCAAGTTCTGCAAGGGATCTATCCTCAGTCTCTTCATGTTTTCTAACATGATAAAAGAATTCTTCAATATTATCTTTCCCAATTATAGAACCACTACCAATTGAAAGGTCTTTTAGGGTGAATTTGGGGATCAACATGGTGAGCTAAGGAAGAGGTGAGAACTAAAGGAGACTTAATTTTTTTGTGTTTTTGAAATAAGAAAGCAAACTTGTAAAACTAATTTTTTTGTTACTTTGATAAAGAAAACAAAGCAAAAAGAAACTAAGCAAAACAAAAATAACAAAGTAAAGAGAGTGGTTATGAGGGACTCCCCTTGTGAAGATGTCCTTGACTCCCCGGCAACGGCGCCAGAAAAATGCTTGATGGCTCTGTAATGGTGCCAGGAAAATGCTGGAGCGATGATGATGTAGAGCTCGTTGGGAACCCCAAGAGGAAGGTATGATGAGCACAGCAGCAAGTTTCCCTCAGTATGAAACCAAGATTTAATCGAACCAGTAGGAGGAAGGAAACACCCCAAAGGTGTTGCTAGCTGAGCCTTGGCAGGGCGCACTACCGGTGCTAGTAGCAACGTGAAGACCTACACAACACAACCACAAAACTTTGTCCCCAAGTTGCGATGAGGTTGTCAATCTCACCGTGTTTTGCGGAAAACAAAGGATTTAACATATCGAATGGAAAGAAGTAAAAGTTTGCAGAAAGTAAACACAAAGCAGTAAAAGATTGTAGATTGTATGTAAAGAAAAGGACCGGGATCCATAGTTCACTAGAGGTGCCTCTCCTTAAGATAGAAAACATGTTGTGTGAACAAATTACAGCGGGACAATTGAAAAACATCGAGAAATAAATACATGCATATACTAATCATCTTGACTCCTTTGAGATTCGATTGGGCATTACAACATTATACATAGACCGCCATCCAACTGCATCTATGACTAATAATCCACCTTCAGGCTATCATCCAAACCCCCTCCAGTATTAAGGGTACTTAGGGTTTGATCGGGTACTTAAGGTTTTCGTCCCGAGGGCATCTTATAGGCGGAAGGGGAGGCCGAGGGGGTGCCGGGAGCGGCCACACCACCGCCTGGCGCGGGCAAGGCTGGGCTGCGTGGCCAGGTGGTGTGGTGGCCCCCTGGCCCCTCTCTGGCTCGTACTCTGACATCTGATGACTTCTAGAAAAATAGGCACTTTGGCTTTTGTCCCCTCCAATTCCAAGAATATTCATTTTCTGACTTTCCTGGAACCAAAAACATCAGAAAACAGGTAGCTGGCATTGTGGCTCTTGTTAATTGGTTAGTCCAAGAAATCATATGAAAAGTACCCCAAAGTTGGAACAAAACACAAGAATGTGGATAAAACCAAGCATGGAACATCAAAAATTATAGATACATTTGCAATGTATCAGCGCACACATGCAATGACACTGGTGGATCCATGTGTGGTCTCGGAACAGAACACACATTTCAATGACACTGGTGGATCCTTATGTGGTCTGTGAGAAGAACACACATGCAATGACACCAGTTGTTGTTAGTAAAAAGAAAACACATGCAATGACATTGGTGTATCCTTATGTGGTTTGTGAGAATAACAGACATGCAATGACTCTACATGTGGTTCATGAGAAGAACACACATGCAATGACACCGATGGATCCATATGTGGTTTATGAGAAGAACACACATGCAATGACACTGGGTGTGGTTCATGAAAAGAACAGACATGCAATGACACTGGTGGATCCATATGTGGTTTGTGAGAAGAACAGACATGCAATGACTCTAGCTGTGGTTCATGAGAGGAACAGACATACAATGACACTAGGTATGGTTCATGACAGGAAAACACATGCAATGACACTAGGTGAGGTTCATGAGAGGAAAACATATGCAATGACACTGGTGGATCCATGTGTGGTTTGTGAGCAGAACAAACATGCAATGACTCTAGATGTGGTTCATGAGAAAAACACACATGCAATGACACTGGTGTATCCTTATGTGGTTTGTGAGAAGAACACACATGCAATGATTCTATATGTGGTTCATGAAGAGAACACACATGCAATGACTCTAGCCATGGTTCATGAGAAGGACACACATGCAATGACACTGGTGGATCCATGTGTGGTTTGTGAGAGGAATAGACATGCAATGACACTAGGTGTGGTTCATGAAAAGAACACACATGCAATGACACTGGTGGATCCATGTGTGGTCTCTGAAGAGAACACACATGAAATGACACTGGTGGATCCATGTGTGGTCTCTGAAAAGAACACACATTTCAATGACACTGGTGGATCCATATGTGGTATGTGAAAAGAACACACATGAAATGACTGCAGTTGTTGTTAGTAAAAATAACACACATGCAATGACACTGGTGGATCCATGTGTGGTCTTTGAAGAGAACGCACATGCAATGACTCTAGCTGTGGTTAATGAGAAGAACACACATGCAATGACACTGGTGGATCCATAGGTGGATTGTGAAAAGAACACACATGCAATGACACTGGTTGTTGTTAATAAAAAGAGCACACATGCAATTACACTGGTGGATCCATGTGTGTTCTCTGAAGTGAACACACATTTCAATGACACTGGTGGATCCTTATGTGGTCTGTGAGAAGAACACACATGCAATGACACAAGTTGTTGTTAGTAAAAAGAAAACACATGCAATGACACTGGTGTATCCTTATGTGGTTTGTGAGAATAACAGACATGCAATAAATCTAGATGTGGTTCATGACAAGAACACACATGCAATGACACCGGTGGATCCATATGTGGTTTATGAGAAGAACACACATGCAATGACACTGGGTGTGGTTCATGAAAAGAACAGACATACAATGGCACTGGTGGATCCATATGTGGTTTGTGAGAAGAACATACATGCAATGACTCTAGGTGTTGTTCATGAAAAGAATACACATACAATGACACTAGCTGTGGTTTATGAGAGGAACACACATGCAATGACACTGGGTGTGGTTCATGAGAAGAAAACACATGCAATGACACTAATGGATCCATGTGTGGTTTGTAAGAAGAACAGACATGCAATGACTCTAGATGTGGTTCATGATAAGAACACACATGCAATGACACTGGTGTATCCTTATGTGGTTTGTGAGAAGAACACACATGCAATGACTCTAGCTGTGGTTCATGTAAAGAACACACATCCAATGACACTGGTGTATCCTTATGTGGTTTGTGAGAAGAACACACATGCAATGACTCTAGCTGTGGTTCATGAAAAGAACACATATCCAATGACTCTAGATGTGGTTCATGAGAAGAACAAACATGCAATGACACTGGTGGATCCATGTGTGGTTTGTGAGAGGAACAAACATGCAATTACACTGGGTGTGGTTAATGAAAAGAACAGACATGCAATGACACTGGTGGATCCATGTGTTGTATCTGAAGAGAACACACATTTCAATGACACAGGTGGATCCATATGTGGTATGTGAGAAGAACACACATGCAATGACTCCAGTTGTTGTTAGTAAAAAGAACACACATGGAATGACACTGGTGGATCCATGTGTGGTCTCTGAAGAGAACACACATTTCAATGACACTGGTGGATCCTTATGTGGTCTGTGAGAAGAACACACATGCAATGACTCTAGATGTGGTTCATGAAAAGAACAAACATGCAATGACACTGGTGGATCCATGTGTGGTTTGTGAGAAGAACACACATGTAATGACTCTAGCTCTGGTTCATGAAAAGAACACACTCCAATGAACTCTAGTGGATCTATCTTGGCATAATTTGATGTATGCCACGATGTATTTCATTGTACAAGACACTCACTTTCCATTTTTATACTACTCATTTTTGCCCCCCTTCTCTCTATCTTTCGTAGAAGCCCAAACTTGTGCTCACTCTATCTGCTACTCCCTGATTGGTTCTCATAGTTGTCACGCGTATCGTGTGCACCAATCGTTGATTATGTGCGATCCAACGATGATAGTTGCACACGTTGTGCCCTTCACAGTACAGCGTGAGACAGCACGAACGTCTCCCTCAGCGAGACTTCTACAAGAAGGAACACGATGCCGTCCATGGAAAACGTCGTTGAGCGGTCATGTCATGTTTAATCAAGTCTGAAAATCCTACTAGTGCACGGTCATCGATGGACAGCTGCAATTTATTGCCACTTGATTTTAATAAGACATATCCCAGTTTTTACGTAGCGGCTCTTAATCTCAATTCCAACTGGGCTCCACCATAAGAAGCTTGCACGCGCTAGCCGGAGGCCGAAGAGCTGATCTCGACGAGACCTAACATCTCCGGCTTCATCGAGTCACTCGTAGCCATCAACACATCCCTCTACCCGATCTATCACAACCCCACAAATCTCGCCGTACATCCACCTACCTTCCCCTCTACATTTCTACTTTTAACTATCGCCAATTTTAGGGCCGTGTCAAACTTCGTACATAGAAATTGTGTGTGCGCCCTTTGCATGCCGCTCAATATAGGACCACCATGCATGGCCCGGGAAAAAAACGTGATGTACCGTGCGCGTGTCGCGGTGCACGGTGCAGTAGACTGTGGGGCGCGTTGCACGGTGGTGCAACAAAATGTGCCTTGCTTCCATCCACCTTAACTATAGAGCCCATCTCCGCACACCCACTCCCACTCTCGCTCACTCTCCCCACGCAACCCTCTCCACCATCCCACCAGCATCCGCAAACTGCCGAGAATACCTCGTCCGCGTCGGCGATGGCCGAGGAAGATAAGGTGGCCATCGTCACCTCCGAGGCCATCGGTGAGGAGGCCCCCGTCTCCTCGCCAGTCCCCCTCGACGCATTGAAAGCAGTCACCGTCCCTATCCAGGCCCCTGTCGAGGCATCGATGGCAGCCGCCGTTCCTGTCCAGGCCCCCGCCCCCGCTATCGACGGAGCCGCCGAAGAGGAGCCCCTAGCCGGCAAGGAGGCCCCCGCCGGTCACAAGCAGATCAAGCACTTCTGGGGCACCTACAATCCAGATAAGTACATCGCTCCGCTGAACCCCTACGACACCGGCATCGACGACCCATGGTCGGAGGTAACTAGGGTTTGCTCCCCTCCCCTGGTTCTTCTACCGTTCGCATCGTTGGATGCTAGATCTTGGTTTATTAGGGTTCGCTTGTTCGCATTTCGATGCTCGATCTTCTTACATCATCTACTCCCCCATTTTCCTTTTCTTCCAATAGGTTTCCGGGCAGCGACGTCTGCAGCGATGATGAGTCCATGCACACCAAGACTCGTCAGGTGCTGAGGAGGCTGCGGGCCGGCCAGTACGACGCCTTCTTCAGGGGTGGCTACTGGCGATGCCCCTTCTGCCAGGCGAGTCTCGCTGGCACTGTCTTCAACTACTTACTGAAGCATGGAGAGGCCCCAGGCTCCGGCATCCACAAAGGTGGCGAGCGCAAGACCATGAACATCAACGCCTACATCGCTGAACACCGGTCTCTAAGCATTGACCTATAAAACCTCCAGCGGGTGGCCATCAAAGAGGGTTGCACGCCTCCAATCAGGCCCAAGGCCCCCAAGATCAAGGGACTGGGCATCAAGAAGTGGAGGAAGTGCCAGAGGGAGGTGGTAGAGGCGCGGGCGCATGAAGGACGGGTTGGATGTGTCCTTGAATGTATCTGCACCTACGGCGGCTGCTATTGCTAAGTAGCTTCTTTTGATTTTCTATATTTTGCTAGCATCCTATTTCTGGCTGAATGCATGAACCTCGTTAATCAACCTACTTTCTATCGCTATATCCTATTTAGCTGCGCACAGCTATATCTACATTTGTTTTGTTTTCTGAATGAATGTATTCTGCCTGGTGTGATTTGCTGCTCTAGATTTGCTACCTGATCGAAGGCAAAAAGAGGTCCAGAAGGGAACAAATTATCGAAGTTAGAATCTTCTCTAGATTTTCTACCAATTTGGGAAAAATGAAAGATATCTATTTAGCGAGAGAGGAAAAGGGTAATCTGTCAAACTGCCAGTTAACAATCTACCATCTTGACAAGGCCCCATCTTGACGTCTCCCTCTACAAGAAGGAACACGATGCCGTCCATGGAAAAAGTCGTCGAGTGGTCATGTCACGTTTAATCTAGTCTGTAAAGGCTACTACTGCTACTACAACACATGCACAGGGCAACGGGGTCATCGAGTGCATGGTTGTCGACGGGACGCTGCAATTTATTGCCACTTGATTTTAATAAGACATATCCCATTTTTACGCAGCGCTCTCAATCTCACTTCCAACTGGGCCCTACCGCTAGTAACTTCCATGAGTCAAGGGCCCCCCCTCGAGTAGATCTAACGTTACTAGAAATTGGTTCCACGCCACTTGCATGCAGTGAAATCGAGGTCTGCCATGAGCGTGTTTTCAATGCAACTCTAAAGTGGAGATTGTGGCTGTTTCCAAAAAAAGGGAACCCAAAAAAAAGGTGGAGATCATGGTAGCCCCCCACCCACCACACGTGTCCACTCGAGGACTACGAACGGTCTGGTGTTTATAACCCCCCTCGACCTTCTTCTTCCATGTGCTCGTGTCATTTTCCCCTAGTTTGTCTAGTCCTAAGACCCCAACATGCACCTACCGCGCGCGCCGAAGCTTCCTCACTTGCACTACCTCCCTCCCTTGGTGCGCCATGAAGCATACACGTGGAGACGAGCCAGAGGTGAAGCCAGTTGAAGGCGCAGCAGTAGATGGCTCGGTCATTGCCAAGCAGGAGGAGGCGTCTTCGCCGGGCACGAACGCCGCTCGTTGCCGCGTCGTCGAGGGTGCAAGCTCATCCGTCCAGCCAGTAGCCGTCGCCGCCGAGCAGCAGGTGGCCGACAACGTCGTGCCCGACAACGTCGTGGTGCTAGCGACAGATCTGGATGGGGGACAGGCGGCAGGCGGAGGCAATCTGGTGCTCTACATCAACGACCCCATCGTCGTACAAGAAATCTTCGACGCAATCACGGAGAATGACGAGTTCGAGGAGGAGGTCCCTGATGAGGAGTCTGAGGTACTACATTTCTAGCTTCTCTAGTCGCAGCCGTAGAGTTCACTGTTCATATATAGGATTTGCTCAATCGTGTACAGATTAGATTGCTTTTGAAGTAGGGTAGTATATATATGGTTTGATCGGTCGATTGATGCATCTTCCATCTAGTCACAAAACCTTAATATGTCTAGTCACAAAACCCCAATCTGCTCATCTGCCATCTAGTTGAGTTTGCTAGTTCAGTGTTGATTTCGATACACAGTATGCCTATAAGATTACATTTCTATTCCTTACTGAGCCCAATGATTCAATTTTTCCCCAAAATAGTGCAAGGGCATCTGATGGTGTCGTTTTCTTAGGGATGGTTAGTGAACCTGAGGCAGCAATGCACATAAACAATATAGGTTGTGATGTTGGTATTTTGGTTCTCCGACTCCACCACTGAAAAACATGAGGCCCTAATTTTTTTCTCATATGGAACCTATATATATAATATTTGTATTGTTTCTAATCTATGAATGTGTTGTATGATGCATATGTATATCCCTGAATATTGTTTTGTATGATTACATTTCAATTTCTTATTGTGGCCAATGACTCAAATTTTCCCCAAAGAGAGGCAAACACATTGGTGTCATATTTTTTCAGGGATGAGTGAGCGAACCTGGGGCCATGTACAAGATCATTATAAGCTGTGCAATTGTTACTTGGTTCGCTTACGCCATCTCTGTAGAAACTTATGAGGCCGCAATCTTTATTCTACATTCATAGAACTATGATATTTGAACTATCTATTCCATGCATTCATAGTGTATAAGAATTACATTTTAGTTTGTCACCGAGGCCGATGATTGAAATTTTCCCCAAAAGAGTTCAAGGGGAGACACGTATGATGGTGTCATGTTTTAGGGATGGGTTGGTGAACCTGAGGCAGCAATGCACACAAACAATATAGGTTATGATGTTGGTACTTTGGTTCTCCAACTCCATCTCTGAAACAAATTATGAGGCCCTTGATTTATTCTCATATGGAACTACATATATGATCCTTGATTTGTTTCTGATCTTTTAATGATTAGTATGATGCATATGTATATGAATGGTTTTGATCATAAGTATTTTTAACATGTACCTGAGGATCAATTGTTTGGTTTTTTATTTATAATTACAATATTTAGGCTTGTTTTTGTACCTGACTATGTATATCCCTGAATATTGTTTTGTACGATTACATTTCAATTTCTTATTGTGGACAATGATTCAAATTTGCCCCAAAGAGAGGCAGACACATTGGTGTCAGATATTTTCAGGGATGAGTTAGCGAACCTGGGGCCATGTACAAGATCAATATAAGCTGTGCAATTGTTACTTGGTTCGCTTACGCCATCCCTGTAGAACCTTATGAGGCCGCAATCTTTATTCTACATTCATAGAACTTTGATATTTGAATTATCTATTCCATGCATTCATAGTGTATAAGAATTACATTTTATTTTATCATCGAGGCCGATGATTGAAATTTGCCCAAAAGAGTTCAAGGGGAGACACTGATGACCCACAAGTATAGGGGGTGTATCGCAGTATTTTCGATAAGTAAGAGTGTCGAATCCAACGAGGAGCAGAAGGTGCTGGCTAGTGGTATGGATCAGGAATTCTCTGTAAATACTTAGCAAACGGATTTTTAGGGGTTTTTGATAAAGCAAGTAAACAAAGTAAGAGTAAATAAAAGACAGTAGGAATAAATGCAGCAAGTGGCCCAATCCTTTATGCAGCAAAGGACAACCCGGTTGTATTACTTAAGATGACCAAACGTTCTCGAGGACACATGGGAAGACTGTCAAGTGCTTTCGCTTCATATAGTTGATTAATCTTCTCTAGCTTGCTAAGTGTTGTGTGGGTGAACCTGTGCTAATGTACCGACCTTCCTAGGACTAATACATACTTGTGATTATACACCTTGCAAACATCCGTAAGTACAAGAAAGTAATTAAGGTAGAAACATAACCACAACTTTAAACTCTAAGACCCTTATGTCCCTTGTGCAATGGTTTCCTAACGGGGGTTCAGGTTTCTGTCACTCCGGTGACCCCTACGATTAGTATCCAAATTCACAATGCATTCCCCTAGGCCCATATAGGTGAAGTGTCATGTAGTCGACGTTCACATGACACCACTAGAAGAAGTACACCACAACTTAAATAACAAACTATTGAATCTTTCTCAACATAACTCCACTACTAACAACATGACTTCTCCCATGTCCTCAAGAACAAAACAAACTACTCACAAGACATCATATGGGTCATGATCAGATATGGAATAATGATGTATAACAATCTGAACATAAACAATAATTCAACGGTTCACTCAATAGCATCAACTACAAAGAGTAATCAACACTGGGAAAGTTTCCCCTATGAACTAATGCAAGATTCAACCAATTGTTACAGCAATATGGAGATGGTGATGAGGGTGTTGATGGTGATGGTGGTGGTGATGATGATGATGATCCCTATGAAGTCCAGCTTGATGGTGGTGTTGATGGCGATGATCTCCCCTCTTCGGGAAGGAATTACCCCTGCAAAAATCTTTCTGCCAGAGAGATCTTTCTCTCTCGCTATTTTCCGCCCCGCAGAGGCGGCGGAATCTTTCTGTGGTCGCTCCCCAAGTCTTAGGGTTTAGGGAGGATGATATACGCTAGAGGGGAGAGGCTGGAGTGGGCCAGGGTGGCCACAGCACCTGCTGGCGCAGCCTAGGGCCGTCCGCGCCAGGGGGTGGTGTGGGCCCCCTATGGCCCATCTCCACTCCGTCTTCTGGCATCCTTAGTCTTCTGGAAAAATAGGATTTTCCGTATATTTTCTCGGATTTTCTGATCTTCGCGAATTTTGCCTCCAAACAACACCTTTTCCATCAGAATCCTGACTGCAGCGGTCCATGCTCCAAAAGTCATCAACCATGCAAAAACAGATGAAATAACATAAGTATCACCTCTCAATATGAAATATATCAATGAATAATAGTGAATTAAGACATAGAATAGTGATGCAAAATGGACGTATCAACTCCCCCAAGCTTAGACTTTGCTTGTCCCCAAGCGAAACTGAGCTCAATAAACATGGCCTCGGGTTTATGGAGTGAAGAGTCGATAAAATAATACATACAAGAAGCATCACAATCATCAAATACACAGATCATAATAGAATACAACTCACTATTATATAACTCAACTTGCAATGAGTAAAGGAAACACAATAAAGATACATAAAGTGAATCATAATTGGTAATGGCAAACTTAGCTCTTGGTCGAAGAATAGTTGATAATTTGCTGGAGTTCACAAATAGCTGGTTTTCAATGATAACTTTCAAAGTAGTAAACATCAAGATAAGAGCAATGTGCAAAACAAGGAACATAAGCAACATGATTGAATAAATCATCATATGAATGAATGAAACACAACAACTCAAAATACTTGCTGAGATGGAAGGGAAGTAGGTTTACTGACTCAACTACAAAGTAAAAGAAAGGCCCTTCACAGAGGGAAGCAGGGATTGCAAGTCTCATAAAGAGCTCCCAAAAATTATGATACTTACTAGCTTTTAGCTATCATTGCCCCTATCATAGGCATGTTTTGGTGATTAAGGTTAAAGTGGCACAACTAAGAGGATATGCTTGACAAGTTATAAATTGAAGTCACATGCCCCTTACTTATGAGTACCGAACCTCATGCTACTCAACTTCAGTCACGAGCAAGCTCTTGTCATTGTAAATACATGTGTATCATTGAGAACCGCCAACGGGGTACCCCTTGCACATGACACAGGAGCTATCCCATAATCAAAATGACAAGGCAAGCAGACAGTGAGCATCTCAGCGATCTTTTTATCTGCTATTTGCATAGGTTTTTATTGAGGATGCTTCGAAGAATGCTCACTATAGTTATGTTGCAAGTTTCCACCATGATTAGGCATGTCTTAGGCTAGCGGCCCAGGCATTTCTCTAACACACATATAAACTCCATGATCTTACAAGTTCCACTTTTATTTCACACCGCCGGGATCCATAAGCAAAAGAACATGATATCAACTAGGTACAAGTACCAATGAAGTGTTGAAAGCGGTCCCCATGATACATGGTTTTGCTAACTTCAACTCATAAAGCGCAAGCATATACGCAACAAAGAAGGACCCAATGGTTCAAGTTTATTAAATGCAAGAAGGTAAGGTGTGCCATCAAGTTCGTGAGAGCTTTAATCACTAATTTTCACATAACAAGTTTAATTTGGGAGGTATATAAAACAAGAATTTACTTGGAATAGCAATAATGCTACTAGGTAGGTATGGTGGACACAAATGGCAAAGGTTTTGGTTTAAAGGAGGTGGATGCACGAGAAGAATTTCCTCTCAATACAGGTTTTTGGCTAGCAAGGTTGGGTAACAAGTATAAGAGTTGAAGGAAACAAACAAACATACAAGCGATAAAGACAAACATGCAATCTTCCTCGGAAGCACAAAAGATCTTAACTAGAGAATACTAAACTTATGAGCAAATCAAGAAAGAAAGATGATGAAATTATTTTTCTTTAAAGGTACTTTTATCTTTTTTTTCAACTCTCAAAAATAGTGTGCTACTGACCGAGCCAGGTTTGCCAAAACCAACTAAATTAACTCAATGATCCCAATGTGATACCAATACTAACAACAAGATCAATCATATAACCACGAATTGAAAACTAATATAAGCTATGCAAAAGAGTGAATGATAGAACTTCTCATTAATAATCCATAACGGCAACTCACACCAAGGGATACATATCTAACGAGAGAGGGGACACTTCCATAATGCAAACCATACTACATAATAACTCCTCTATTCATGATATGACTCTACTAAAAAGGTAAAAAGATAGAAGATAGTGATGTGATACCGCGGCACTCCCCCAAGCTTGGAATAAACCAAGGGGATGCCAAACCTGATGACGAATTACTCCTTCGGTGGTGGTGGTATCCTCTTGATGAGCTCTCTGATCAGTTTCCCCAAGTCCTCAATCTCGAAGGTGAGAGTATGAATCAACTCCGAGTTGTACTCATCTCAGTTTGTGGATCCCAGCTCTTGTGATTCTTTTTCCGTTCTTCCCTCTTGGAGTCTTCTTTTCCTACATGGTTATGGATAAAGGTATAGAAGGGATTCTTGGTGTGTGGAGGAAGTGACCGTGGAGCCATGCTATGACGGGGAGCTTTCCCCCCAGTCTGCATCTGTGCCGTCCTTCTAACCCTCGTAGGTTTTGTCACCACTCCAATGCTTTCAATGGTAGTGCCGGTGTGCAGGTGTTGGCCTTGCTCCTCTTCACCTTCACTCTTGATCTCCTTCTCCTTCCCAGGGTCTTGGAGGTCTTCCTCCAAAGGCTCCTTCCCTTTATCCTTGGAAGACACCATTGTGCTTCTAAACCTTCAAAGAGTATGTCCTGGTAGAAACAGATCGAAACAAAAACACGACGAAAACACGATATATGAACCTCGGAAGATCCGGGGGGTTATATATTATGAAGTTTCATAACAAGAGGAAGGTATTGGGTGAAAACGGGTCGGAGGCGGAGTCTGAGGTGGACTCACCACCTGGTGGCGCGGCCAGGGGAGGGCCCGCGCCATAGGGTGGTGTGGGCCACCCTGGCTCCGTTTCCGTCCCTTTTTCGCTTCGTAACTTTCCATATTGACTGAAAACTGCAAAAAAATAGTTGGATTGCATTTTCGCGGAACTTTTCTTACCAGAACCGTTACCTATTTGAACACGGACTCTGTAGGTCTCTGGATTTGGTATTTAGTGGATTCTTCCGGAGTCTCCACTTGAATAATCATCAGTATCTTCATCTTCATATACTTATTACTTGAGTCATAAAACCCTTCTCTTCCTTATTACACCATTATCTCCACTTCCTGGAAATTTCTTCCACACAAAACTTTACACAGTTCTCATTAGCAACATTAGTATAAGTAAGGTGATAAAACCTTTTGAGTCCAACTTCAACTGAAAACCATAAAAACATAAGATACTGTAGCAACTCCTTCTGAAAACCCAAAAAGAATTCAAAAAGGAAATCGAATAAAGAAGCAAATGCAAGAGTGGCAAAATCTGTCAAAACAGACCAGCAGGTAGTGATCAATTTTTTCGAAACTCTTCTGTTTCTCAAATAAAAAAGTGCAAAACTAAATAAAGTTAAACAACAACCTGGGGCAGAAGCACAAAAAATTACAGCTCAATCCTACATACAGAGATCTCTCATGAATTTTTACGGTGAAGCACAAAAATCTGTTTCGGGACAGCAACTTTCCCAAATATTACTTCTCTCTCATTAGAGGTTGATCTTGACACAAAAACCAAAAAAAATGGATAAGGAGCGGTTATTACCAAAGTAATAACTTCCAATACTCAAATAAACAAAAACAAACTGAAAGCAAAAAACAAATTGGGTTGTCTCCCAAAAAGCTCTTTCTTTATAGCCATCAAGATGGGCATTATAATTTTGAAGATGCTCACATAGGGATATGAATTGAAGCGAAAGAGAGCATTAAGAAGAAAAACACACATGTTTAAGTCTAACCCACTTCCTATGCAAGGGAATTTTGTAAACAAACAAGCTTTTGAAACCAGAGGCTACTTGCATAAGAAGGCAAAAGAAGTGCAACATAAAGACTTTCAACATAAAACGAGGAAACTTGATATTATTGAGATGCATAAGAACACTTTTTCCTCTCTCATAATAAATTTCAGTATCATGCATAAACTTAACAATATAGCTATCACTAGGACCATCGTAGCACTGATCGCTTATTCTAACAGAAAACACAGGAATACTAGCTCTCATAACACTACTTTGTGAAACAATATTAGAGGTATCCTTACAAAGGATAGTGTGTCCCTCTTCTTCATATTTAGTAACAAAGTCTTTCAAATTTGCTATACTAGGTTCATCAACCATTTTTTTATCAGGTTCAACAGCTTTATTTGCACTTTCATCAACCATACTAGCTATCATAGAACGTTCCTTAATCTTAACTAGGAAAGGCATTTTCTTAATATAAGGTTCAGGTAAGACATGATTAGCAGTATAAACTTCACTGTTTCTTGCAGGAACACTCTTAGCAACATCTTTATAAGGTTCATGATACTTATTCCACTTCTTTTTAGGCACTGCAATGTAGGAAGCAAAAGCCTTAAAATAAGAAGCAATAGCTTGAGATTCTAAACCATAAGCATTTTTGATATTTTGAAAGTCATCAGTTCCCATAAAAGATTCAATGCATTCATAATCATAATTTATACCTGATTTTCTGCCTTTGTCATTCTCCCAAGCTTCAGCATTGTCTTGAATACGGTCCAAAAGATCCCATTTAGCTTCTTCTTCCATGCGAGTGAATGATCCAGCACAAGAAGCGTCCAATAAATCCTTGTCATGTAGTGGGAGCCTTGCATAAAAATTATTGATAATAATATTGTTGGGGAGCTCATGAATGGGACATTTGAGCATTAGTAACTTCAATCTCCCCCAAGCTTGAGTTGTACTCTCTCCATCAAGAGGCCAAAAGTTGTATATTTGATTCCGATCTTTATGAATCTCACTAGGAGGATAAAACTTTGAATAAAAGAGAGGTACTATTTCCTCCCATTCCAGAGCTTGACCATTCTTCAGCAGCTTATACCAGTCCTCAGCTCTTCCTTTCAGTGATAATGAGAATAACTTATTCTTAACTTGATCTGTAGTAATACCTGCACACTTGAACAACCCGCATAATTCGTGTATAAAGAGCAAATGATCACCGGGATGGACAATAATTATTGTAGGTATTTTGAAAACATCATTCTCAGCAGGTGGTGGCTTATCTACTACCTTAGTAGTGGTAGTAGCATTACCAAACAAGAAACTCAGTGAATTATCCATAACAAAAATAAAGCAACTAGAAGAAGTAAACAATACTCACAGTAGAAGTTTCCTTTACCAGTTCCACTCTCCAATAGTGCTTCACTCCCCGGCAATGGCGCCAGAAAATAGTCTTGATGACCCACAAGTATAGGGGGTGTATCGTAGTATTTTCGATAAGTAAGAGTGTCGAACCCAACGAGGAGCAGAAGGTGTTGGCTAGTGGTATGGATCAGGATTCTCTGCAAATACTTAGCAAACGGATTTTTAGGGGTTTTTGATAAAGCAAGTAAACAAAGTACGAGTAAATAAAAGACATTAGGAATAAATGCAACAAGTGGCCCAATCCTATATGAAGCAATGGACAAGCCGGTTGTATTACTTAAGATGACCAAACGTTCTCGAGGACACATGGGAAGACTATCAAGTGCTTTCGCTTCATATAGTTAATTAATCTTCTCTAGCTTGCTAAGTGTTGTGTGGGTGAACCTGTGCTAATGTACCGACCTTCCTAGGACTAATACATACTTGTGATTATACCCCTTGAAAACATCCGTAAGTACAAGAAAGTAATTAAGGTATAAACCTAACCACAACTTTAAACTCTAAGACCCTTACGTCCCTTGTGCAATGGTTTTCTAACAGGGGTTCAGGTTTCTGTCAGTCCGGCAACCCCTACAATTAGTAGCCAAATACACAATGCATTCCCCTAGGCCCATATAGGTGAAGTGTCATGTAGTCGACGTTCACATGACACCACCAGAAGAAGTACACCACAACTTAAATAAAAAACTATTGAAACTTTCTTAACACAACTCCACTACTAACAACATGACTTCTCCCATGTCCTCAAGAACAAAATGAACTACTCACAAGACATCATATGGATCATGATCAGAGATGGAATAATGATGTATAACAATCTGAATATAAACAATAATTCAACGGTTCACTCAATAGCATCAACTACAAAGAGTAATCAACACCGGGCAAGTTTCCCCTATGAACTAATGCAAGATTCAACCAATTGTTACAGCAATATGGAGATGGTGATGAGGGTGCTGATGGTGATGATGGTGGTGATGATGATGATCCCGATGAAGTCCATCTTGATGGTGGTGTTGATGGCGATGATCTCCCCTCTTCGGGAAGGAATTCCCCCGGCAGAAATCTGTCTGCCAGAGAGATCTTTCTCTCTCGGTGTTTTCTGCCCCGCAGAGGCGGCGGAATCTTTATGTGGTTGCTCCCCGAGTCTTAGGGTTTCGGGAGGATGATATACGCCAGAGGGGAGAGGCTGGAGTGGGCCAGGGTGGCCACACCACCTGCTGGCGCGGCCTAGGGCTGCCCGCGCCAGGGGGTGGTGTGGGCCCCCTATGGCCCATCTCAACTCCGTCTTCTGGCATCCTTAGTCTTCTGGAAAAATAGGATTTTCCATATATTTTCCCGGATTTTCTGATCTTCGTGAATTTTGCCTACAAACAGCACCTTTTCCATCAGAATCCTGACTGCAGCGGTCCATGCTCCAAAAGTCATCAACCATGCAAAAACAGATGAAATAACATAAGTATCACCTCTCAATACGAAATATACCAATGAATAATAGTGAATTAAGACATAGAATAGTGATGCAAAATGGGCGTATCAGACACGTATGATGGTGTCGTGTTTTAGGGATGGGTAGGTGAACCTGAGGCAGCAATGCAGACAAACAATATAGGTTGTGTTGTTGGTACTTTGGTTCGCCAACTCCATCTTTGAAACAAATTATGAGGCCCTTGATTTATTCTCATATGGAACTACATATATGATCCTTGATTTGTTTCTGATCTTTTAATGATTAGTATGATGCATATGTATATGAATGGTTTTGATCATAAGTATTTTTAACATGTACCTGAAGATCAATTGTTTGGTTTTTTATTTATAATTACAATATTTAGGCTTGTTTTTGTACCTGACTATGTATATCCCTGAATAATGTTTTTGTACGATTACATTTCAATTTCTTATTGTGGCCAATGATTCAAATTTGCCCCAAAAGAGTGAAGGGAATATGCCCGAGAGGCAATAATAAAGTGGTTATTATCTTATTCCATGTTTATGATAAATGTTTATCTTGCATGCTATAATTGTATTAATTGGAAACGTTAATACACGTGTGTTTAATAAACAAAATACAAAGTTCCCACTACTGCCTCTCATATAAACTAGCTTGTTGATTAACAAGACGATCAAGGTTTCCTGATCATGGACATTGGATGTTGTTAATAACGAGGTCACAACATTGGTGGAATGATGTGATGAACATTCATCCAAAGTATAGCATTACGATCAAAGTCATTATGTTTATATTGCTATAACATCATACGAAGTAATCTTAGTCCTTAGACCATGAGATCATGTTAATTGCTGACACCGGAAGAGTATCTTGATAACATCAAACGTCACATCGTAACAGGGTAACTATAAAGATGGGGTCAGTGCTACAAAGGTGTTATGTTGAGGCTCATGGATCAAGAGTGGGATTTTTCCATCCCGATGATGGATAGATATACTCTGGGCCCTCTTGGTGATATCACATTAATATAGCTTGCAAGCACGTGATGTGATCACTAGAATGTTATATCACGAGAACGAGAAAAGAGTGCATGTCGGCAACGAGATCAAACTAGGTATGGAGATACCGATGATCGAATCTCGGAAATGTAATATATCGCGAGACAAAGGGATTTAGCTACTAGCGTTAAAGATTCTCACGATCACATAAGTCATCATTGAATGAGTAGGAGTCAGTATGGATCTCTAGGTCCCGCTTCTGATTATTGATCTGAGAGGGGTCTCGATCATGTCTGCATTATTCGTGAACCGTAGGGTGACACACTTAAGGGATACCGACACCATTTGGAGCAAATATGTTTCAGATAAATATTTAAGAAAGCGCTGGAATTATTTCAATAGACATCGAAACTGTTTCGGGTGAAATTGCTGAAATTGGTTCTGCATGTAATATTGAAATGTTGCAGGGGGTTTTATGTGAATGTTTGTTAATTAAAGTAATTAACAAAATTCTGAATAAAATTAATAAAAGAGTTTTATTAAATGAGAGAGCATTAAATTTGGAGAAATTTAATGCATTTAAAGTTGAGACTTTAAAAGAGAATGTGAAGGGGCATTTTAATGTGGAGGGGGTTACCACCACATGAATGGGGGAGGTGAAGGGACACCCTCCATGGGCACCGGCCATGGGAGGGGTACCCTCCCCTCCTCCTATAAAAGGCCACCCTCTCACACCTTCATACTCACACCTCCTCGTGAAGGATCTCTCTCCCCCTCTAGTATTATTCCCTCATGGTCTCGGATTAGCGAGATACATGTTCCCGGTGGCTTTATTCTGAAAGGAGTTGCTGCTTCCGCTACATTTCTGGAGCGAGGGACGAAGGTTGTCGGGGGTACCGGACGTGTGTGCGATCACGGATGCACCGCTTCTTTGCGGTGCTGGACTTGCTGGAGCTGGATCTGATGGACGTGCTGGAGCCGGACCTGCTGGACTTCATCATGATCTTGTGATCGGCAAGTGTACGACTACATCATCCACGAGATCCAACTCGTTAACAAAGATTTGTTGTCTTCGAGGGTAAGTTCTCTATGGACGTATATCCACTCGTTTCTTGTATCTAGTAGATAGATCTTGGCGTATAGTTCCCATCGTAGGAATTTTTTTGTTTTCTATGCTGCGAACCCAACAGTGGTATCAGAGCCTGATCTATCCATAGGTGCTTTGCACGGGTAGAACACATAAGAGTATGTGGGAGATGATGATCATGTTATTGCTTCTTTGTGTATTTTGGATATTGGCGGCATAGTGGATGAAGCGGCCCGGACCAACCTTACATGTCATCGCACATGATACCGGTTCCACGACTGACATGCAACTAGTTTTGCATAAGTGGCTAGCAGGTGTCTGTCTCTCCTACTATAGTCAATATTTGATTTACAACGAGTTGCTAATAACTTAGTTATCATTGTTGTGGTTCCATGTTCGTAGGTAAGACCGGTTCTATCTTCGAAAGCCCTAAGCCACGTAAAAACTTGCAATTGATCTCGTTGCCGACATGGTAAGTTCCATAGACTAGTGTCATGATATGGTAATGTTAGATCGTTGCTGGGCTAGTGTCATGATATGGTAATGTTGTAAGTTGATGTATAGTTGATACTCTTACAACACACCTAACGTGTAAGTTCCATAGACCTTGGCCTTACACACAAAGGAATGATAGAGATCATACCATGATGCATATGATGGTGATCAAATGCATGGACCATATCATTCCACTTTACACATATGATGTTCGCATCTTATATTGCTAGTTTGGCGTTTTAGTAGCATTTTAAGATGATCCCTCATTTAGATATCAAGATAAAAATGTGTTCTTCCTTAAGTATGCACTGTTCTATGGATCGTGTTTCGAGACATCACGTGATGATCGGGTGTACTCGACTCTACACTTTCATATAACGGGTGTAAGAGAGTTTTACACACGCGAATACTAAGGTTCTTACTTGGCGATCCTAGCATGTACAGACATGGCCTCGGAACACAGATCGAAAGGTTAAGCATGAGTCATATAGTTGATATGATGCCCATATTGATGCTCGCCTTTGAAGCTACACCGACTCACGTGATGATCGGACTTGATGTAGTGGATTTAGTTCATGTAATCACCAAAAAGGCACGAGGGATGTCGTTTTTGAGTGGGAGTTAATTTCTAATTTGGATTAGTCAAACTCAATTTGTCATAAACTAAATCGAAGTGATTTTGCATAATTTGTTGTAGTCATTGGTGTCTGTTCACTACCTTATGCTTAGTTTTAATTGAGATAATAGAACTATAGAATTCTGGATATTTACTCTATGAACTGGTATCGTATTGTTTTGTATGTCAATTTAAAGTTTATAAGTCCTATTGCAAACTTTCAGCAAACTCTATTTACTCCATGAAGTTTAATAAGTAGTATTAAATCAAGAGTAAGAATTCCAATGTTAGTATCTAAAGTATCATGTTTGCCTCCATGATTATTGATATTCAAAAGTTGTTTTAATATCAAGATTATATAGGAGCTAAATTTTTTTTAAGAAACCATCATGTGTGAAAGATATTGTGATATCTGAAACAATGTTTTTGGTTACATTATGATAGAGTATAATTTAGCAAAATACATGTTCTCTTATTGTATGAGAATTTGTGAAGGATGGAGATGCTAAGCATCCGGATCTCCCAAAAAGGTTTTGGGAACTAACATTATACTCGCCATTCTTCCTTACATGCTATAGTAGCTTGATCATGAAAGTTGTCATGATAAGGATGAATAGAAGATGTAAGTAAAATGTTTACTACACTGATAAATTACTAAAGAATGGATTATTGAAAGAACACCAAACATTTGATGATGGTGATCCACTTCAAAGTGCAAGTCCAAAGGTATTAGTATTTGACTATACACGCTTTGTACTATGTGTCATGTGAATGACACCACTATTGATGTTGATAGATTCTTTTAAAAGAAAAGGAATTGTTGAAAGAGAATCTATAAAATATTTGGCCAAAAAGAAAAGGTTGGAGATGTCCAACTTAGGTATATATAAGATATACATGTTATGGTTGTATTCCTTGCTTGTTAAACAATATGGTTCTGAGGTATTGGATACCGGTATTGGATACCGAATTTGTTGGTATGAAGTGTCATACAGGAAAATGCAATTCATGAACTGCAATGGCCTAAGTAACTGGCAAAAGAATAAGTGATGATGTTCATCGAAAACAAATAAAGTGTTATTCTATTTTTCGTTGTCGTCAAACCTAGCCTTCAAGATTTGTTTTAATAATTGTTATTTTGTTCCGGTATTACGAAAACAATGGTTGTTCAAATAATTACCGTATTCCATAAAGGATGAATGAACTTTTACAAGTCTAGTTGGAGAAATCACATCCATAAAAACTATTTATAAAATGTCGCAAGACAAATGATTGAAAGATCACTTATGAAGTGACATCGCTGTTTAAATTATGTTGGAAAGAAAACATGAAGAAACTCCATGTTGATGGATTTTTGGAGTCTTTGATTTTGATCAATTGACGCTTGTGAGACTTTCCTCGAGATAATTGAAACTCCGTCCATAGGCCAAAGAGAAACGGATGACTAACTTATTGGATATTATACAAATTGATGTATATAGTCCATTATACGTAGCCATATGCGATGGATCTTTTTGCTTCATATGCTTTCTCCAGAAATTTAAGTGAATATATCTATATATTTACTTAACAAGGAAGAAGTATGAAACATTTGAAAATTGTTCAAAGACTTTCAAGATGAAGTGGAAAATCATTGTAACAAGAAAATAAAGAGTTTATGATTCGATCATAAAGGAAGATATTTGAGTTACATGTTTAGCAAAAACACCTTAGATTTGAGGAATTGTTCCATGATTTGTGTTTCCCGATAAACCATAGGAGTATGGCATATTCGAGAGATGGAATCAAACCATGTTTGACATGGTAAGATCAAAGGTATCATTTATAAAACTGCCATTATGTTTTAAGGATTGAAGCTTTAGAGACTATCGCTTTTACACTAAAAAGAGCACCATCGTGATCCGTTGAAATGATACCATATAAGTTATGGTTTGGGGTAAAACCCGAATTGTCTTTTCTTAAATTTTGGTATGCTATGCATAAGTAAAATGTTTACAACCAAAGTTGGATAAGCATGTCTTTGTAGGTTCTCCCAAAGAATTTGTTGCGAATTTCTCCATAACACCGAGGACAAATGAGTTTGTTACTTGGAACGTCAAGTTTCTTGAGAAGGAATTTTTTGCAAAAAGTTAAGTGAGAGGACAATAGAACTTTGATAAGGTTGTTGAACCTTAGATATATGTGCTAAGTAGCACAGCGTCGGAAAGTGTCCCGGTGGCGGCCACAATGCTCATGGCTCCCGTGATTACAAAGGTTGTGATCTTGGAGATTAGAGTTCCTATTGAACCGTGTGGGTCGGTAAGAATAAAATAGTGTGATTTTATAAGCAAGTCGTTATTGTTTTGACAATGATGAACCGACTACATGCAAAGAAGTGATGATGGGCCCTGACTCCATAAAATGACTAGAAGTCATAGAATCCATGATAGTATCCATAAACGAGAAATCAAGTTTCTGAACTTGGAAGACCCTCCGGAAAGGCATGAAGCCTATCGGTCGTGTTTGGATCTATAAAGAAATAGACATGGATGTTTAACATCTATGAAATAGTCGACATATCGGAAAGAAGTTTACGACAATGTTCAAGGAATTAACTATGACAAGGTTTGATCTTTCATAGCGATATTTAGTCTTGACGAATTAATGTAGCAACCACTACATATAATTTGATGCATGGTAGTTGAACAAACAAAACAATGTTCTTCTAATAGAATGGTTACCTAGGACGTGTACAAGACACGGTCCGAAGGGTTTTGTTAATTCAAAGGGTGCTAAAAGGGCATGCAAACTTCAATAGTTGAAGTAGGCATAGCGGAGTTGGAATCTTCACCATGATGAAACTATTAAAAGAGTTCATCGGAGATGATGAAGATGCTTGCATTTGCAAGAAATTAAGTGGGAGCGCTGTGACATATTTCTAATACATTATGTAGAGAACATATTGTTGATTGGAAATGATGTATCTTTTATTAACACAAGTTAAGAGTTTCATTAAAATAGGATTTCGATGAAAGACTTGGGCAAAACCGGAATATTTGGCATCAATGTCTATATGGATAGATTGAGGCGCTAATATGGTTATGCCAGACGTACATATATGAGATATTGAAAGGGTTCAATATGGAAACAACAAGAAAGGTTCTTGCTGCATGGAAATGATTGTATCAAGATTCAAGTGTTTCAAAACTTCGTGAGTAAAATCACATGAATATTTTGATCGATTATACTGTCATATGTATATATCCAAATATGTACTATGCTCTAAATGTTATGAGCACATACCAGAGTGATTCATAAGATGATCATTAGACAATAGTAAAGATATTCTTATGAGCTTTGGAAGAACTAAGAATATATCATGTATAAGTGACAAATAGTTAAAGGTAGTTCATTGTAAAGTGTTATATTGATAATAGTTTTGTCACAAGATACAAATTAAATTTATCTCAATTTAGACTATGGGTGGCACAATGTAATGGAAAGGATGTTCCATGATGGATTTGGATAAGTTCCGAAGTTGAAACATTGTGACGGATACTACAACAAAAGGCTAAGTATATGACTACTATAGTAGCAGCAAAGGAGGGTATTTGTGTTAAGAAGTTTTCTATCAAACTAGGTGTGGTTCAAAGTGGGATAATACTATGAAGATATATTGTATGACAATAATATCAACATATTTTAACCCGAACGAACTAAAGGTCTCACCAAAGGACCAAATTTATACAATGCCATCTCATTTGAGAATGAGTAGTGCGTAGAGACGCAAAGACATGCAAATACACACGGACCTGAAAGTGCCAGATCTAGAGATTATGTTAACCACTAGCAAACGCGTATATTCAACACCTAGGTGTTGTATATACAAGTTTACAAACTAGATTATTGACTCTAGTGCAAGTGGGAGACTGAAGGGAATATGCCCGAGAGGCAATAATAAAGTGGTTATTATCTTATTCCATGTTTATGATAAATACTTATTTTGCATGCTATAATTGTATTAATTGGAAACGTTAATACATGTGTGTTTAATAAACAAAATACAAAGTTCCTAGTACTGTCTCTCATATAAACTAGCTTGTTGATTAACAAGACGATCAAGGTATCCTGATCATGGACATTGGATGTTGTTAATAACGAGGTCACAATATTGGTGGAATGATGTGATGAACATTCATCCGAAGTATAGCAGTACGATCAAATTAATTATGTTTATATTGCTATAACATCATACGAACTAATCTTAGTCCTTAGACCATGAGATCATGTTAATTGCTGACATCGGAAGAGTATCTTGATAACATCAAACGTCACACCATAACAGGGTGACTATAAAGATGGGTTCAGTGCTACAAAGGTGTTATGTTGAGGCTCATGGATGAAGAGTGGTATTTGTCCATCCCGATGATGGATAGATATACTCTGGGCCCTCTCGGTGATATCACATTAATATAGCTTGCAAGCAAGTGATGTGATCACTAGAATGTTATATCACGAGAACAAGAAAAGAGTGCATGTTGGCAACGAGATCAAACTAGGTATGGAGATACCGATGATCGAATCTCGGAAATGTAATATATCGCGAGACAAAGGGATTTAGCTACTAGCGTTAAAGATTCTCACGATCACATAAGTCATCATTGAATGAGTAGGAGTCAGTATGGATCTCTAGGTCCCGCTTCTGATTATTGATCTGAGAGGGGTCTCGATCATGTCTGCATTATTCGTGAACCGTAGGGTGACACACTTAAGGGATACCGACACCATTTGGAGCAAATATGTTTCAGATAAATATTTAAGAAAGCGCTGGAATTATTTCAATAGACACCGAAACTGTTTCGAGTGAAATTGCTGAAATTGGTTCTGCATGTCATATTGAAATGTTGCAGGGTGTTTTATGTGAATGTTTGTTAATTAAAGTAATTAAAAAAATTCTGAATAAAATTAATAAAATAGTTTTATTAAATGAGAGAGCATTAAATTTGGAGAAATTTAATGCATTTAAAGTTGAGACTTTAAAAGAGAATGTGAAGGGGAATTTTAATGTGGAGGGGGTTACCACCACATGAATGGGGGAGGTGAAGGGACACCCTCCATGGGCGCTGGCCATGGGAGGGGTACCCTCCCCTCCTCCTATAAAAGGCCCCCCTCTCACACCTTCATACTCACACCTCCTCGTGAAGGATATCTCTCCCCCTCTAGTATTATTCCCTCATGGTCTCGGATTAGCGAGATACATGTTCCCGGTGGCTTTATCTGGAAAGGAGTTGCTGCTTCCGCTGCTTTGCTGGAGCGAGGGACGGAGGTTGTCGGGGTACCGGACGTGTGTGCGATCACGGATACACCGCTGCTTTGCGGTGCTGGACTTGGTGGTGCTGGACTTGCTGGAGCTGGATCTAATGGACGTGCTGGAGCCGGACCTGCTGGACTTCATCACGATCTTGAGAACGGCAAGTGTACGACTACATCATCCACAAGTTCCAACTCGTTAGCAAAGCTTTGTTGTCTTTGAGGGTAAGTTCTCTATGGATGTATATCCACCCGTTGCTTGTGTCTAGTAGATAGATCTTGGCGTATAGTTCCCATCGTAGGAATTTTTTTGTTTTCTATGCTGCAAACCCAACAAAATGAGGCAGACACATTGGTGTCAGATTTTTTCAGGGACGAGTTAGTGAACCTGGGGTGATGTACAAGAACAATATAGGTTGTGCAATTGTTACTTGGTTCACGCAGCGCCGTCCCTAAAGAAACTTATGAGGCGACAATCTTTATTCTACATACACTCTGATGCAATTATTTGTCATTGTGTTGAGATGAAATGATATATGAACCGATAAACTATTGTTGAGATGCTTTATCTTTGATATCCATGGATATATTGTCTTACATATACATGTTGTCAATTCTTGAGTTGTAATAAAATTCAATCATATGTATGAGTTCTAAGTTATGTTCTTAAAAATCAATAGGAGGATGATTATGAAGTGGACGATAGCAAGGAATCCAGGGACAACAAGAGCCACTACGTGCTGAGGCGGTTACGGTGTGGGCTAATCCGTTTCTACCGTAGGGGGGAGACTGTTTTGCGCATTCTGTGGTAGAGCAATCGACGTGGACCTCGACAGCATGATCCGGCACGTGGTTGGCGTTTCAGAGGCGGAGACAGAAGCCATAGGTCGATTACCTTGGCGCAGCACGCAGCCTTCGGCAAATTCCTCCGGGAGTACGTCAGGACTAGCCTGTATCCCATCTACTAGGTTGTCGCTGCCTCCTGCTGATATGCCCCTGCCCCGCTAGGCGTCTCCGTCTCCCGGCCTCCTGCTGCCGCCCCTGCTTTTATTTTGTTTTAGTTAATTATTACCTATGTGTGGCATGTAAGACAATATATCCGTGGTGTCTCTGGTGAACCTTCTATATTAATATACTCCTTTATATGGAGTGCCTTAAAATTTCTAGTGTTCAATTATACTACTGATTATGCTCATGCACACTACAATATATTTCTAGTGCTTGATTATATTATAATTGTCAAGGAATACATCAACAAGTTAAATTGGTCGAAATTTTGTATTGAAGTAACTAAATGATCTCACATCAGCGGTGGACGTTGGTAGAAGCCGAAGACCTTGGAGCGGCACGCAGTCTTCAGAAAATTCCTTGCAGGTTCAACAACGGGTTGCCGCCGCCTAGCTCCGAATTCGCTTACAGTTCCAACATGACACTTGAGCTACCACAGAGACCTCGGCAGAGGTGGTAGAATTGGTGCTGGTGCCAAAAGAACATTTCATGTTTTCCTATATTTTGCGTGTTAGATAACAATACTGTGGAGATTATTCATGTGCGCTAAGTGTGCAGGAAGCTTTGGGGGGCGGATTATCCGCCCCACCAAGGGCCGGATAATCCGGCCTACCTCATTGCTCAAAGGATGCCAAGGCGCGTCGCTCGGAGTCTGGTCAGATTTTCTCCCAGAAAATCCGAACTGGGGCAGTTTTTCTTCCCCAGGCCGGATAATCCGGCTGTCGCATGGGCCAGATAATCCGGCCCCCAGATTTTGAGCAAAGCATGCCAAGGTGCGTCGCTCGGAGTCCGGTCGGATTTTCTCCCAGAAAATCTGAACTGGGGCGGTTTTTCCTCCCCGGGCCGGATAATCCAGCCTTCACATGGGACCGGATAATCCGACCCCCAGAAGATGATCAAGGGCAAGCTCGGCGCGACGTTCTGATAGGGGGCAGACTATCTGCCGGATATTCTGAGTCTGGGGCGTAGTTTTCCCCAGGCCAGATAATCCGGCCCTTACTTGGGACGGATAATCCGGCCCCCAAAGTCTCCAACGGCTGGTTTTGGACGGGGGTATAAATACCCCTTCTTCCCCAACGTTTAGAACTCTTGATTCATTCGAAATTGTTCAGACACAGTGCAAGAGCTCCCATTCTAGATCTCCCACTTCAAACACTCGAAGGCTTCGATCTTTGGGGGAATTGAAGGAGGAGAGTATCATCACCGTCATCACAAATCAAGCACATCAACTCCTCTCCATTCATTTGGAGAAATCCCTGATCTATTATTCTTGTCAATATCTAGATATTGTCTTTGTTATTGATAACTTGTTCTTGTGGCAGCATGTTGTCATTACGGGAGCCTCCAAGTTGATTGTGGAGTTGTGACCCGCTAGTTGTGTAAAGGTGTCAGACCCACCTCGAAGGGTCTCTATAGTGAAAAGGTGGATCAGGCCTTTGGTGGCGGGATCCATCGAAGAACAGGGTGAGGCCTATTGTGGCGTGGTGGTCTTAGTACCGCCCACCCCTCCAACGCAGACGTACTTCCCTTAATAAGGAAGGAACTGTGGTCAAGCAAATCATGTGTCTTCGTGTGCTTCACTTCGGTTTACCTGTTCCTCTTCCACTCGCTAGTAGATAGGTTTGCATATAGGGAAATTCCACCTAATAGTATATCTAGAGAATTTACCCTTTGTGCTAAGCCTAAAATTGAAAAAGCATTAAAATTTGAAGTAGCACCTATTCACCCCCCCCCCTCTAGGTGCCCATACGATCCATTTCAATTGGTATCAGAGCCCCGGCTCTTAATTCGGGCTTAACCGCCTAAGAGTATGGGTACCAAGGGTGATGGGAATGAGGCTGTGAATAAGGTCACAATGGATGACCTCAAGACGTTGGAAACAACCTTGTTGAAATCCTTTGAGGCCAAGATGGAGGAGATGAATCAAATGATTGCTCGCCTCACATCATCCATAGCCCCATCTCCATCCTCCTATGAGGCAGCCACACCATCATCTAAGGAAAAGGCTAACACCGGATCCAAGGATGATGATGCGAAAGGTGAAAAACTTAATGGTTCCACCTCCAAGAAGGGAAGTGGTAAGGAGGAATATAGTGAGGTTTGTCACGTATATTCCCCTGACCCACCTATTCCTCATCCTCATATAAACAATAGGGGTGATCCACCCAAGCTCACTTCATCCTCTTTCAATCAATGGCAATTCTTAATGAAGTCTCATGTTTGCAGCTCCTCTATTGAACTTTGGAGGATTATTGAAGAGGGTCTTCATATTGGAGATCAAACCAACCTGACAAGAAGAGAAGTCGTGGACAGCCAATTGAATGCCACTGCTCTCCACATGATACAGCTAGGTGTGGGTCCCAAGGACATGCCCCACATTGAACATCTCAACACAGCTAAAGAAGCTTGGGATGCCCTCACTGATCTCTTTGTTGGGAATGAAAGCATGAGAAGGAATAGGTATGATGCCCTTAGTAATGAAGCTGAGGGATTCTACATGTTGGATGGTGAAAACCATGAAGACATGTATAGAAGACTCAAGGGTATCGCAACAACATTTAGAAAGCATGGAGCCACTCACATTGATGATGCATGGATAAAAAGGAAATATGTGAGTGCCTTAATGCCTTTCGAGCCAACAGACTTGAAGAGCCTGCAAGGTAGACATAACTACCATCAAATGACATCCAATGAGGTCATGCAAGAAATGGCGTCATTCAAAGTGGTGGCAGAGAATGTTGAAGATGCCCGTGCTCGGGCCATTGGAATGCAAAAGGGTGTCAATGTTGCTCTAAAAGCTAATGTTGTTGAGCAAGAGGAGGATGAAAGAGCGTTTGATGGGGCCTCCATAGACTGCCCTGATGAAGTCAAACATTCTCATGGTGAGTACATGGCTTTTTAGGCAAGGAACTTTTGGAAGGACCCTGCCAAGGCCAAGTCAGAACTCGAGCGCAAGAATGGGTCGAGTGGAAGAAGAGAAAGCGACCCAAAAATGAGAACGTGCTACAACTGTGGAGATAGGCTGCACTTTGTAGCCGAGTGTCCGTATCAAAATAGAGGAGACAATGGTGGCAGGCTCATTCTTAAAGAAAAATCCAAAGCACCTAAGAAGAAGCCATTTATTAAGAAGAATGGCCCCTACAAGAAGCAACCCAAGATCGTCTTAGTGGCACAAGAAGAATATTCATCTACAAGTGAAGATGAAGAGGATGAAGATAGTTCTTGCGAGGTGGCTGCTATAGCCACCACATCGACTCCATCATCTCTCTTCGACTCGCCAAACGAGAACGTCATAAACAACA
Organism: Avena eriantha; assembly: GCA_910589775.1. NCBI lineage: Eukaryota > Viridiplantae > Streptophyta > Magnoliopsida > Poales > Poaceae > Avena > Avena eriantha. The sequence goes on along the minus strand of OU342744.1, from coordinate 137,290,856 downwards.
ACGCCACTTGCCTAATGGTAAGAGGGTCCGAGGTATCAAGTTCTAGCTCTTCATTTCCTAAGACTAACATAATTTTGGATATGCATGATCATGACAGTCTTAAAATGAAAGAAGAAGTTATTTCCTTGGACACCTTTTTCACTAACCTGCAAGGTGAGCACAAACTCCATTTTGATGCTCTTATGAGTCAACTTGCTCAAGCCGAAGATCTTCTTGAAGAAAAGGGCAGAATCGAAAGAGAAGATGCCTTAGAGATAGCTTCTTTGAAGAATGCCTTGGAAGAAGAAGAGGAAACTCGAGTATCTTTGGAAGAGAGACTCGAATCCATTGAGGAGTCACATGAAGAAGCTGTGGCTCAGCTCATCAAAGAACATGACAATGCTCTTGCCAAGGTAAAGAAACTAAAGAAAGAAAAGATTGAATTTGGGGTTGTTCATGCTAGACTCTTGGAGAAGTTTGATAATCTTGAAAGTGCTCACAAGGCATTGAAGAGTGATCATTCTACTTTAAATGAGTCTCATGACCAGCTCCAAACTTAATTGAAGTTGTACGATGTGCCAAGTACCTCCACATCATCTTATGGAAAAGAAGATCTTGCAAGAGGTTCTCAACACAAAGGTAAAGAAGTGCTTGATGAGATACTGAGCAAGCAAAAGACAAACAATAGAAAAGAAGGTCTTGCCTACATTCCCAAGACAAAGAGCAAGAAAAACAACAAGAAGAAGAAGAGCAAGACTGCTCAACCAAAGACTAGCAACATTACCAATGACAAGTCTAATTTTGATGGTTTTGCAAGGGCTAACAATCCTAACTTTGAATTATATTGCGACTATTATGGTGATGTTTATGCTAGTTATGTAGGCACCTATGATTGTTACATTCCTTGGTCTATTTGGGTCCCCAAGACCCTTGTCACTAACATGAGAGGACCCATTGAAAAATGGGTACCTAAAACCAAGAAGTAACTTTCTTGCAGGGCTATGCTTCCGGTGGTTCTAAATGGGTACTCGATAGCGGTTGCACGAGTCATATGACCGGAAGCAAGGAGATCATCACGGAGATGTGACCAAATCATGATCATATAACCATCTCCTATGGTGACAAGTCAAAATCTGAGGTATTGGGTCTCGGCAAAGTTGTGGTGGCTCACGATATCTCTCTCGTGGACATCATGCTTGTTGAGACCCTCGGGTACAACTTACTTTCAGTTTGCGCCCTTGGTAAGATGGGCTTTGCAGTTTATATTGATGCTGATTTGGTGGTACTCTTGTGGAGCAAGTCTCTAAAAGTTGCTTTCGTGGGATATGTCGAAAATGACCTGTACGTGGTCGACTTTTCGGGGAAAACCACTACAGGCCCGATGTGTCTTTTTGGAAAGGCTGACGCGGGTTGGCTATGGCATCACCGACTAGCCCACGTCAATATGAGAGATTTGCAAAGTCTTCACAAGGGTGGCCACATCCTTGGACTAAAATAAAATGTCTCCTTTGCCAAAGATCGTGTTTGCAGGTCTTGTGTTGAAGGGAAAATGCATGATTCTCCTCATTGTCGGAATACTATCATCTCGTCAAAAAGGATTTTAGAGCTCCTACATGTGGACCTCTTCGGACCTCCATCTCATGAAAGCCTCGATGGGAAGAAGTATTGTCTTGTCATCATTGATGATTACTCAAGATACACTTGGGTGTATTTCTTCAAGTTGAAGAGTGAAACTCAACAAACGGTATTTTTGTTGGTTATGGTGCCGAATCCCACACTTATAGAGTCTACAATAAGCTCTCTAGAACTGTTGTAGAATCTTGTATTGTAGTATTCGAGGAAAATGACAGTTTCCGTCTGAAGCAAGTTGGTGTTTGTGATGCAGATGTTGAAATACCCCAAGATACCATAAGAAGAATGGGCATGGGATTTTTCCGCCCCATTGAGGAACCCCTTGTGGCGGATCGGGAAGGACAATGCTCTACTCATGTAGAGCCCTCATCTACACATACGCAACATGTTCCAACCACGGGAGCAACTTCTACACCATCTCCATCAACTGCTGAAGGTCAGGATGTTCCAGAAAGCTCCAGGCCGGATTATCCGATGGACACCGGATTATCCGGCCACCCCACTCCTGACGACCATATTGCTCCTGGTGCTGAAGATATCGATGCACGCTCCAAGCTGGATTTTCCGGCAAGCCCCGGATTATCTGGCCCCTCGCCAGTTCAAGCAAGCCCCAGGCATCCTGATGAAGCTGCTACAAGTACTCCCAGGCCGGATTATTCGGCCTCTCCATCGGCCGGATTATCCGGCCCTGACTCACATGTTGTTCAACAGTCTCCTGTTACGGTTGCTAACTCATCTCAAGGGCACACTTCATCACCACCTACTACTGTTATCCTAGATTCTAATCAAGGTCGAGCAAATGAGTCCAATGCAGATTCAAGTGATGAAACTACTCCACCAAGAGACAACAAACTTATTGAACTTCGTCGCAAGGCTCGGGCTGATCGGAACCTCGAGTTAAGGGGTCACACCCTCGACAAGGTTGTTGGTGATCTTCGACGAAGGGTTTCTACAAGAAGGGAATTGGCTAGTTTTGGTGAGCATCAAGCTCACATCTCAATGGTGGAACCTAAGAAGGTCTTTGAAGCTCTTGAAGATCCGGACTGGGTTATTGCCATGCATGAAGAATTGAATAACTTCGAGTGCAAGAAGATCTGGAAACTTGTGGAGAAACCCAAAGATTGCCGCAATGTTATCGGCACCAAATGGATATTTAAAAACAAGCAAGATGAGAATGGCATTGTTGTGAGGAACAAGGTTTGAGATGTCTATGATGGGGGAATTACGGTTCTTTCTTGGATTCGAGATCAAGCAACTTAGAGAAGGAACCTTCATCAATCAAGCAAAGTACATCCAAGACATGCTCAAGAGATTCAAGATGACGCATCTTAATGGTGTCGCCACTCCGATGCAAACAAAATGTCATCTTGAACTTAACCCACATGGTAAAGATGTGGACCAAAAGGTATACCGGTCCATGATCGGCTCTCTTCTTTACCTCTGCGCATCTAGACCTGATATTGTGTTAAGTGTCGGGGTGTGTGCAAGGTATCAAGCAGCTCCTAAAGAAAGCCACTTAGTGGCGGTCAAGAGGATCTTTCGATATTTGGTTCATTCCCCTAACTTTGGTATCTAGTATCCCAAGGGCTCCAATTTCTCTCTATGTGGTTATACTGATTCATATTGGGCTGGTGATAAGGATGATCGGAAATCCACTTCTAAAGCTTGTCACTTCTTGGGAAGATCTCTTGTGTGTTGGTCATCTAAAAAGCAGAATTGTATCTCTCTCTCCACCGCCGAAGATGAATATGTTGCTGCTGCTAGTGCTTGCACTCAGTTATTGTGGATGAGGCAAACTTTAAAGGAATACGTTGTCAATTGTGACAAAGTGCCTCTTTTATGTGATAATGAAAGTGCAATCAAAATTGCGTACAATCCGGTAGAGCACACCAGGACAAAGCATATTGAGATTCGGAATCATTTTATTCGAGACCATGTTGCTCGAGGCGATATTGATCTATCTTTTGTGAGCACGAAGAACCAACTTGCTGACATTTTTATGAAGCCACTTGATGAAGCAAGATTTTGCAACTTGAGGAATGAGCTAAATATCATTGATTCCAGGAGTTTGTCTTGATTACCCATGCACTCACCCGTACATTTCAGTCTTATTTGGTCTAGGTGTGGGCATGGATATAGGGGGAGTGTGGTCCTAATTCATTGGGCTAACCCTCCCCCCATAATGCCAAAAGCAAGATAAATCATTTCTCTTAATATCATTTTGTGATATGTGAGCTTATTGATGAGTATTGCTCGTGAACCCAAGATATATCTTCGCGGTGTCACACCATACACTCCAACAAGGTGGCTTCAGCCACCGCCCTCTCCCTTGAGGAGAATTGGATTTTTATGGATATTTTTGGTTGTTTTTGCTCTCTCATGTTCTTATGGGAATCACACTCAATCTTGACTCTTATTTGATTTGGATCTTGCAATTTTGAGTGTCTAGTACCATCTTAGTTTGGTTTTCTTAATCCTAAGCCTTTCCCTACCCCTAAGCCATCTATTCTTGCACACAAGTCCCTTGTACACCTTGTGGGGGTGTTGTTTGGGGACGCGTAGGCCTGAATCTGTGTACAACAGACTTTCAGATTTGAAGCCGGATAATCCGGCCCAAGTGTAGGCCGGATAATCCGGCCCTGGCGGATTTCGTCTTAAAGGGCAGGGACCGGGGGGAAGGGCTCATAACGAGCAGCACTTCTCCCCCAACCCTCTCCTCCTCCTCAGCCGCTGCCTGTCGTCCCCCACCCTCCCCGGAGCCTCTTCGACCACCGGATATTTCGGGCCTCCCCGGATCTTCTTCTCCGCGCCTCCGGGTACCTTCTCCTCCGCGTTCTTCCTCCAATGAGTGAGGGTAACTCCCTCTCTCCCCATCTTTGGCTATATGTGTTATTTGTTGGGTGGAACGCTGTCTAGAAGGATGTTGTTTTCACATAGAAATCGTAGTCTTGCAGTTTCTAGGCCCGATCTACTTTTTTGCATTCCATCTAGGTGAAGTCAAAAATTTCTGCCAGGGCCGGATTATCCACCCCTGGCCAGGCCAGATAATCCGTCCTGACAGATTCAACTTTGGTTCAGTTTCACGATGGAGTGTGCATTGAGTAGATTTGTCTTATGAACTTTTTGACTACTTTTTCCATGCTCTCGCCTGGACTTGTATCTATGCTTATCCCCATGCTATCACTCTTGTTCTCCTCATAGGTGGTTCCAGTGTTCCCAAGACCTACAAGCGCCACCCTCGCGGTAAATACTTCCGGGACAATGGACAGGGTAACTTAGTGGACGAGGTTGAGTTGAGGAGAAGAAAGAACGAAGAGAAGCGAATGGCTGAACAAGCAAAGAGAACTAGAAAGGGAGTGTCCAAAAGGAAGGGCAAGGAGCCCAAGATCAACTACAAGGCTTTGGATGCAGTCACCTATTCCTCCATCCGTCACCATGATTTGTTTGCAGAGTTGCTATGTTCAACCGTCTGTCCATCCCCTATGCACCCTACATTATGATGCTCACACGTCACCTACTTCCTTATGAAGAGTTCAACATTGATTCTGTGCATAAGGCCAAGAATATCTACACCAAGGTTCGGAAGACCTCTCACCCCTCCTCTGCTCCTAAGGGTCTCATGAGGGATGCTCGTAGGCCTCCAGTGCCTCCCGTTGCTCGTGAGATCAAGCAACTGAATTGGTTCCAGCTACACATCCTTTGCATGGGCATGGACACACGCAAGGGTTAGTATGAGGTGTACAAGCAGCACCATGAGTTGGCTCACTCTCAGCAGCTCATCCTTCACCATGTGTCAGGTGCGTCTGGTGACCCCCCGGCTCCTTCACCTCCCACACCATATGCTCGGTGGAACTCTTCTTCTGGGCTGAACTATGGAAAGCTGGAGCATCACTTGTTCCCCTCTACGGCCGCTGCTGATGATGAGGATGGTGACACCAAGGAGCTTGAAGATGAGGACAAGGACGAGAATGAACATGAGGACGAGGACGAGGATGAGGACTAGGAGTGATCCCTTGGGGCACTAGCATCACTCTTCTTCCTTTTTGGCGTCTCGGTGCCAAAAGGGGAGAAGTAGTTCTATTAGGATCATTCGAGGATTTGCATGGGTCAGGCATAAGCACTTGCATTTTTCTATTCGTCGTTTTCTCGCTTATGCCCATTTAGCGTTGAACTTTAAATTTGTGATTTGTGGTTTGTTTGAGACTCTATGTCAGTGGTTGTCTAGATTTATCTCATGGATTATGCTTATGGATTCATCTATTCATATCCTATTATGCTGGAAATCTTTATCAAGGAAGGCGCTTATATTCATTATCACGTTGATAATTGAGGCTATTTCAAGGATGCCTCTCTTCTACCTCAGTGGTATGATTATATTGCTCATATGTATATGGAATAGATTCACCTATTTGTGTGCATGTGTATTCAAATGCAAAATTCTAATATGCACACATTGAGGGGGAGTCTCTTCCATGTTTTTTTTGCTGGTTGTCTTGTGATCCTTTCCTACAAATCCTAGTATTGTCATCTAACACCAAAAAGGGGGAGATTGAAAGAACATTTCATGTTTTCCTGTGTTTTGCGTGTTAGATAACAATACTGTGGAGATTATTCATGTGCGCTAAGTGTGGAGGAAGCTTTGGGGGGCGGATTATCCGCCCCACCAAGGGCTGGATAATCCGACCTACCTCATTGCTCAAAGGATGCCAAGGCGCGTCGCTCAGAGTCTGGTCGGATTTTCTCCCGGAAAATCCGAACTGGGGCGGTTTTTCTTCCCCAGGCCGGATAATCCGGCTATCGCATGGGCCGGATAATCCGGCCCCCAGATTTTTGATGGGTTCGTAGCATGGAAAACAAAAAAATTCTACCGCAAGAACGAACAAAACCTAGATCTAATCTAGATAAAAGCCAAGATCTAATCTATTAGATATGAGCAACGAGATAGATAGGAACTAACCCTTGTAGATCCGAAAGCGTTAACAAGATTAGATCTCGTGGTTGATGTAGTCGATCACTTGCCGATCTCAAGATCGTGTGGACGATCCTTCCGGCGTCGCGTTCCAGCAGCGCTTCCGCAGTCGTTCAAGTGGACGATCCTTCCGGCGCCGCGATTCGGCAGCGCTTCCGCAGTCGGTCACACGTGCGGAGTCGAAGTAGACCTTCCTCTCCCCGTTCCAGCAAGCAGCGGAGGTAGTAGATCTTCTCCACGGAATCCCAGCAGCACAACGGCGTGGTGGTGGTGGTGGAGTAGAGAATTCTGCAGGGCTTCGCCTATGCCTGTGCAGAAGATGGTGGAGGAGAGAGGAGGCAGAGATTGGGTGTTATGGGAGCAGGGGAGGAGGGGGCGCCCCTGCCCCTCTATTTAAAGAAGGGAGGCGCCTAGGGAGGGGGAGTCCTTGTAGGACTCCCCTCCCTTGTAGGCCGGCAGATTGGAGGTGGGGGGAGGAGTCCTCCTCCCCCACGAATCCGTATCTTGACCCACCAAGACTCCTTGATCCCTATCTTGATTTTCAAGCAAACTCCAAGATATCTTCTAGAACCTTCCGGAACATTCCGAAACCTTCTAGAATCCTCATACAAACACTCCGGAACATTTCCTAACTCAGAAAATGATCCCCTATATATGAATCTTATTCTTCGGACCATTCCGGATCTCCTCGTGATGTCCCGGATCCATTCCGAGACTCCGAACAACATTCGGTCTCCAACGCATATTCCATATCTACTTAAAACAACTTCGAACCTTAAGTGTGTCACCCTACGGTTCGTGATTATGCAGACATGATAGAGACACATCTCCTATCAATAACCATCAGCGGGACCTGGAGATCCATAATGGCTCCCACATACTCAACGATGACTTCGCGATCGATTGAACCACTTACATACGAAACTAATTCCCTTTGTCTCGCGACACTATACTTATCCGAGGTTTGATCGTCGGTATCTCCATACCTAGTTCTACCTCGTTACTGATAAGTACTCTTTACTCGTTCCGTGATATGTCATCCCTTGTGACCTAGTCACATGCTTGCAAGCTAACTAGATGACATTCCACCGAGAGGGCCCAGAGCATATCTATCCGTCATATGGACGGACAAATCCCAATCTTGGTTCATGCGCTTCAACACATACTTTCAGAATACCCAATGACACTTTTATAACCACCAACTTACGAAACGGCGTTTGATGTCATCAAAGTATCCATCCGGTGATGGTGATTAACATAACCTCATGGTCGAAGGAATAAGTTACTATGTATTTGAAAGCTTACAGCAATACAAACTTAATGACTTGATCTTATGCTACGCTTACTATGGGTGTGCGTCCATCACATCATTCTCCTAATGATATAACCTTGTTATTAATCACATCCTAATGTCCATGATCAGGAAACCATGATCATCAATTAATCAACAAGCTAGTTCAACAAGAGGCTTACTAGGGACTCTCTTATGTTTACAAAACACACAAGTATTAGTGTTTCCTAATAATACAATTATAGCATGTGATGTAAACATTCATCATAAACACAAAGATATAATAATAATCACTTTTATTATTGCCTCTTGGGCATATCTCCAGAAGTCTCCCACTTGCACTAGAGTCAATAATCTAGATTACATAGTAATATACCTAACACCCATGGCGTTTTGGTGTTGGTCATGCTTTTCCCTAGGGAGAGGTTTAGTCAACGGATCTACCACATCCAGATCAGTGTGTACTTTGCAAATCTTTATGTCACCATCTCGGACATACTCGCGAATAGCGTGGAAACATAGCTTGATGTGCTTCAGCTTGCTATGTGACCTTGGCTCCTGCGCATTAGCTATGGCACCTGTGTTGTCACAGTAGATGGCCATCGGGTCCAACGCACTGGGAACCACGCCAAGTTTAGTAATGAATTCCTTCATCCAAACGGCTTCTTGTGCAGCCTCCGAAGCAGCTATGTATTCCGATTCAGTTGAAGATTTCGCCACAACGCTTTGCTTCGCACTCCTCCAGCTCACTGCAGCACCATTCAAAATAAATACGTATCCCGACTATGACTTTGAGTCATCCGGATCGGTGTTCCAACTAGCATCGGTGTAACCGTTTACAACAAGTTGTTCATCACCTCCATAAGAAAGAACCATATCCTTAGTCCTATTTAGGTACTTTAGGATATTCTTGACCGCTGTCCAGTGCTCCATTCCAGGATCACTTTGATATCTGCTAGTTAAACTAACAGCATGTGCTATATCCGGTCTTGTACACAGCATGGCATACATGATAGAACCTATGGCCGAGGCATAGGGAATTTTATTCATTTTCTCTCTATCTTCTGCCGTAGCTGGACTTTGAGTTTTACTCAAGGTCTTACCTGACAACATGGGCACGAACCCTTTCTTGCTATCTTCCATTCTAAACTTCTTTAGAACTTTGTCCAAGTATGTACTTTGTGAAAGCCCTATTAGGCATCTTGATCTATCTCTATAAATCTTGATGCCTAGAATATATGCCGCTTCGCCAAGATCCTTCATTGAAAAACTATTATTCAAATAGGTTTTGACGCTATTAAGAAGTTCTATATCATTCCCAATCAACAATATGTCATCTACATACAGTACTAGGAATGCTACAGAGCTCCCACTCACTTTCTTGTAAATACAAGCTTCTCCATAAGTTTGTATAAATCCAAAGTTTTTGATTACTTTATCAAAAAGTTGATTCCAACTGCGGGATGCTTACTTCAGTCCATAAATGGAGCGCTGAAGTTTGCATACCTTGTCAGCATCTTTAGGATCGACAAAACCCTTGGGTTGTACCATATACAACTCTTCCTCAATGTCACCATTAAGGAACGCCGTTTTGACATCGATCTGCCAAATCTCATAATCGAAATGTGCAGCAATTGCTAACAAAATCCTCACAGACTTTAGCTTCGCTACTGGTGAGAAAGTCTCATCATAGTCAACTCCTTGAATTTGTCGGAACCCTTTCGCGACAAGTCGAGCTTTATAGACGGTAACATTACCATCAGCATCTGTTTTTCTCTTGAAAATCCATTTGTTCTCGATAGCCTTACGGCCATCCGGTAAGTCCACCAAAGTCCACACTTGGTTTTCATACATGGATCCCATTTCGGATTTCATGGCTTCTAGCCATTTGTCGGAATCTGGGCTCACCATAGCTTCTTCATACGTCGCAGGGTCATCAGTGTTGTCCACCAACATGACGTTCAAGGCAGAGTCATACCAATCAGGAGTGGTACGAACCCTCGTTGACCTGCGAGGTTCAGTAGTAACTTCATTTGAAGTTTCATGATCATTATCATTAGCTTCCTCTCCAATTGGTGCAGGCGGCACAAAAACATCTTCTGGTGCTGCGCTACTCTCAAATCCGAGAGAAGGTTCAATAACCTCACCGAGTTCTACTTTCCTTCCAGACACCTCATTCGAGAGAAACTCCTTCTCAAGAAAGGATCCATTCTTGGCAACGAAAACTTTGCCTTCGGTTCTATGATAGAAGGTATACCCAATTGTTTCTTTAGGGTATCCTATGAAGACGCATTTCTCCGCTTTGGGTTCTAGCTTATCAGGTTGTAACTTATTTACATATGCCTCGCAACCCCAAACTTTAAGGAACGACAACTTAGGTTTCTTACCAAACCAAAATTCGTACGGTGTCGTTTCAACGGATTTAGATGGTGCCCTATTTAAAGTGAATGCGGCTGTCTCTAATGCATAGCCCCAAAATGATAACGGTAAATTTGTAAGAGACATCATAGACCGAACCATATCTAAGAGAGTTCGATTACGACGTTCGGACACACCATTACGCTGTGGTGTTCCCGGCGGTGTCAACTGTGAAAGTATTCCACATTTCTTTAAATGCATGCCAAACTCATAACTCAGATATTCACCTCCGCGATCAGAACGCAGAAACTTAATCTTCTTGTTACAATGATTTTCCACTTCACTTTGAAATTCCTTAAACTTCTCGAAAGTTTCGGACTTATGTTTCATAAAGTAGACATACCCATATCTACTCAAGTCATCTGTGAAAGTGAGAACATAACGATATCCACCATGCGATGCTACACTCATTGGACTGCACACATCGGTATGTATTATTTCCAATAAGTCTGTAGCTCGCTCCATTGTACCAGAGAATGGAGTCTTAGTCATTTTTCCCATTAGACATGCTTCACATCTTTCAAGTGATTCAAGAAGTCCATCTGAATGGAGTTTCTTCATACGCTTCACTCCAATGTGACCAAGACGACAGTGCCACATGTATGTAGAATTATCATTCAATTTTATTCGTTTAGCATCTATGTTGTGAACATGTGTATCACTACTATCGAGATTTAGTAAGAATAAACCATTCATCTCAGGTGCATTACCATAAAAGATATTACTCATATAAATCGAACAACCTTTATTCTCGGACTTAAAAGAGTAACCGTCTCGCAATAAACAGGATCCAGATATAATGTTCATGCTTAACGCAGGCACCAAATACCAATTATTTAAATTTAAAACTAATCCCGAAGGTAGATGTAGAGGGAGCGTGCCGACGGCGATCACATCAACCTTGGAGCCATTTCCAACGCGCATCGTCACCTCGTCTCTTGCCAGTCTTCGTTTATTCCGCAGCTCCTGTTTCGAGTTACAAATATGAGCAACCGAACCAGTATCAAATACCCAGGCACTACTATGCTTACTAGTAAGATACACATCTATAACACATATATCAAATATACCTTTCTTCTTGATGTTGCCGTTCTTCAGATCCGCCAGGTACTTGGGGCAGTTACGCTTCCAGTGACCAGCACCCTTGCAGTAGAAGCACTCAGTTTCAGGATTAGGACCTGCCTTGGGCTTCTTAGCAGGTGCGGCAGCTTTCTTGCCGTCCTTCTTGAAGTTGCCCTTGTTCTTAGGCTTGCCCCGTTTCTTGAAATTGGTGGTCTTATTGACCATCAACACTTGTTGCTCCTTCTTGATCTCCACTTCAGCAGTTTTCAGCATGGACGACAGTTCAGGCAACGTCTTGTTCATGCAGTGCATGTTGTAGTTCATCACAAAGTTCTTGTAACTTGGTGGCAGTGATTGAAGAAGACGGTGAATCCCCAATTCATTAGGAATCGATATTCCCAACTCTTGGAGCTTCTTAGCGTACCCAGACATGGTGAGCACGTGCTCGCTAACGGAGCTTCCCTCTTCCATCTTACAGTTAAAGAATTTCTCGGAGGCCTCATAGCTCTCCATGGCCGCGCGAGTCTCAAAAATTAGCCTGAGCTCCTTAATGATCTCGAACGGGTCGTGGTGCTCAAAACGCTGTTGGAGCTCCGCTTCTAAACCGTACAGGATGGCACACTGAACTGTGGAGTAATGATTCTTCCGAGTGGCGAAAACATTCTTTTCGTCATCGGTGGCATTATCTGTAGGTGGGTCACCTAGCGGTGCATCGAGCACATAGGTCAACTGACCAGCCCTGAGGACGATCTTCAGTCCACGGAACCAGTCCGTGAAATTGCTTCCATTGTTCTTAAGTTTTTCTTTCTCTAGGAACGCATTGAAATTGATGGAGGGGGTCGCCATAATCTACAACAATTTGCAAGTAGTTTAGACTAAGTTTATGACAAATTGAGTTCAAATTTAATTATTAAACTAACTAGGTGAACTCCCACTCAAAACAACATCCCTCACATTGTCTTAGTGATTACACGAACCAAGTCCACTACACCAAGTCCGATCTTCACGAGAGAAGATGTAGTTTCATCGGCGAACAATCTTCATGTTCATCATATCAATTATATGACTCATGCTCTACCTTTCGGTATTCCGTGTTCCGAGACCATGTCTGTACATGCTAGGCTCGTCAAGACAACCTTAGTTTCCGCATGTGCAAATCTGGCTTGCACCCGTTGTATGCACACGTAGAATCTATCACATCCGATCATCATGAGATGCTTCGAAACGACGAGTCTTAGCAACGGTGCCAACTAAGGGTGAACACTTTATTACTTGAAATTTAGTGAGAGGGATCATCTTATAATGCTACCGTCGCGATCTAAGCAATACAAGATGCATAAAGGATTAACATCACAGGCAATTCATAATTAGTGTGATATGATATGGCCTTTTCTTCTTGCGCCTTTGATCTCCATCTCCAAAGCACGAACATGATCTCCATCATCACCAGCATTGTGTCAAGGTCAGTGGCGCCGCTTCATGGTTGTCCATCATAACCAGCAACTATTACAACTACTTGGAATAAAGCTATTACAAGATGAATAGACACGCAGGTCTTAACAGAATTAAAGACAACCATTAGGCTCCTGTCGGTTGCCATATTACAACAAGGATCATTGCATACATCAAATACAATCACAATCACATGTTGGCCATATCACATCACAAAACCCCTGCAAAAACAAGTTAGACGCCTCTAATTTTCTTTGCATGTTTTACGTGGTTTGGGGCTTTCGCATAAGACCGATCTTACCTACGAACAAGGACCACAACGTTGATACAAGTGTTGTCAAGATGCTCATTGTAAATTGAATCTTAACTATGGTGGGAGAGACAGACACCCGCAAAGCCACTTGTGCAAAGCAAGTTGCACGTCAAGTGTGGAGCAAGTCTCATGTGCGATGACATGTAATGTTAGCCCGAGCCGCTTCATCCCACCATGCCGCAAGATGTAAAGTACACGCTAAGACACCGACAACAAAAGCATCAACACCCACAAAAACATTGTGTTCTACTCGTGCAACAGATCTACGCATAGATACGGCTCTGATACCACTGATGGGTTCGTAGCATGGAAAACAAAAAATTTCTACCGCAAGAACGAACAAAACCTAGATCTAATCTAGATAAAAGCCAAGATCTAATCTATTAGATATGAGCAACGAGATAGATAGGAACTAACCCTTGTAGATCCGAAAGCGTTAACGAGATTAGATCTCGTGGTGGATGTAGTCGATCACTTGCCGATCTCAAGATCGTGTGGACGATCCTTCCGGCGTCGCGTTCCAGCAGCGCTTCCGCAGTCGGTCAAGTGGACGATCCTTCCGGCGCCGCGATTCGGCAGCGCTTCCGCAGTCGGTCACACGTGCGGAGTCGAAGTAGACCTTCCTCTCCCCGTTCCAGCGAGCAGCGGAGGTAGTAGATCTTCTCCACGGAATCCCAGCAGCACAACGGCGTGGTGGTGGTGGTGGAGTAGAGAATTCTGCAGGGCTTCGCCTATGCCTGTGCAGAAGATGGTGGAGGAGAGAGGCGGCAGAGATTGGGTGTTATGGGAGCAGGGGAGGAGGGGGCGCCCCTGCCCCTCTATTTAAAGAAGGGAGGCGCCTAGGGAGGGGGAGTCCTTGTAGGACTCCCCTCCCTTGTAGGCCGGCAGATTGGAGGTGGGGGGAGGAGTCCTCCTCCCCCACGAATCCGTATCTTGACCCACCAAGACTCCTTGATCCCTATCTTGATTTTCAAGCAAACTCCAAGATATCTTCTAGAACCTTCCGGAACATTCCGAAACCTTCTAGAATCCTCATACAAACACTCCGGAACATTTCCTAACTCAGAAAATGATCCCCTATATATGAATCTTATTCTTCGGACCATTCCGGATCTCCTCGTGATGTCCCGGATCCATTCCGAGACTCCGAACAACATTCGGTCTCCAACGCATATTCCATATCTACTTAAAACAACTTCGAACCTTAAGTGTGTCACCCTACGGTTCGTGATTATGCAGACATGATAGAGACACATCTCCTATCAATAACCATCAGCGGGACCTGGAGATCCATAATGGCTCCCACATACTCAACGATGACTTCGCGATCGATTGAACCACTTACATACGAAACTAATTCCCTTTGTCTCGCGACACTATACTTATCCGAGGTTTGATCGTCGGTATCTCCATACCTAGTTCTACCTCGTTACTGATAAGTACTCTTTACTCGTTCCGTGATATGTCATCCCTTGTGACCTAGTCACATGCTTGCAAGCTAACTAGATGACATTCCACCGAGAGGGCCCAGAGCATATCTATCCGTCATATGGACGGACAAATCCCAATCTTGGTTCATGCGCTTCAACACATACTTTCAGAATACCCAATGACACTTTTATAACCACCAACTTACGAAACGGCGTTTGATGTCATCAAAGTATCCATCCGGTGATGGTGATTAACATAACCTCATGGTCGAAGGAATAAGTTACTATGTATTTGAAAGCTTACAGCAATACAAACTTAATGACTTGATCTTATGCTACGCTTACTATGGGTGTGCGTCCATCACATCATTCTCCTAATGATATAACCTTGTTATTAATCACATCCTAATGTCCATGATCAGGAAACCATGATCATCAATTAATCAACAAGCTAGTTCAACAAGAGGCTTACTAGGGACTCTCTTATGTTTACAAAACACACAAGTATTAGTGTTTCCTAATAATAAAATTATAGCATGTGATGTAAACATTCATCATAAACACAAAGATATAATAATAATCACTTTTATTATTGCCTCTTGGGCATATCTCCAACAATTTTGAGCAAAGCATGCCAAGGCATGTCGCTCGGAGTCCGATCGGATTTTCTCCCGGAAAATCTGAACTGGGGCGGTTTTTCCTCCCCGGGCCGGATAATCCGGCCCCCAGAAGATGATCAAGGGCAAGCTCGGCGGGACGTTCTGATAGGGGGGCAGACTATCTGCCGAATATTCTGAGTCTGGGACGTAGTTTTCCCCAGGCCAGATAATCCGGCCCTTACTTGGGACGGATAATCCGGCCCCCAAAGTCTCCAACGGCTGGTTTTGGACGGGGGTATAAATACTCCTTCTTCCCCAACGTTCAGAACTCTTGATTCATTCGAAATTGTTCAGACACAGTGCAAGAGCTCCCATTCTAGATCTCCCACTTCAAACACTCGAAGGCTTCGATCTTTGGGGGAATTGAAGGAGGAGAGGATCATCATCGTCATCACGAATCAAGCACATCAACTCCTCTCCATTCATTTGGAGAAATCCCTGATCTAGTATTCTTGTTAATATCTAGATATTGTTCTTTGTTATTGATAACTTGTTCTTGTGGTAGCTTGTTTTCATTACGGGAGCCTCCAAGTTGATTGTGGAGTTGTTCCCCGCTAGTTGTGTAAAGGTGTCAATACCCACCTCGAAGGGTCCCTATAGTGGAAAGGTGGATCAGGCCTTTGGTGGCGGGATCCATTGGAGAACAGGGTGAGGCCTATTGGGGCATGGTGGTCTTAGTACCGCCTAGCCCTCCAACGCAGACGTACTTCCCTTAACAAGGAAGGAACTGCGGTCAAACAAATCCTATGTCTCCGCGTGCTTCACTTTGGTTTACCCATTCCTCTTCCACTCGCTCTTTACTCGCTAGTAGATAGGTTTGCATATAGGGAAATTCCACCTAATAGTATATCTAGAGAATTTACCCTTTGTGCTAAGCCTAAAATTGAAAAAGCATTAAAATTTTAGGTACAACCACAACGACAGTAAGCTCGGATTCTAGAGGAGGAAAACAGAACCGAGCATGGTCGACACGGTGACAGATCTCACCGGGAACCAATTCTCGTCCCGCATCGTGCCATGGGTGCATCCATGGTGAGGGAGAGCTCCGACTCGGTATGGGGAGGAGAGTGGGGCCGAGCAGGTTCATCACGTCCCAGCTCTGCGCCATGGCCGCGACCACAGATTGCCGCTCTGGGGAAGAAGAAGCACGTAATGGATGCAGGCGCCAACGCTGCAAGCCTACAGGGAGGAGAGCTGGGCCGAGCAGGTTCGTCCACATCCCAGCTCCGCGCCATAGCTGCAACGCCCCATATATTGGCGCTCCGGGGAAGAAGAAGACGCGTAATGGATGCAGGCGCCAACGCTGCAAGCCTAATTGACACCTAACCAACGAGAGCGACATAACGACGAGAACTGACAGGGGGCCCAACTTGATGGCCATTAGCCTGATTTTTTGTATTGAAACGTAAAGTTGAATTCGTGCCCAAAAAATATCCTCTGAGTATTTGGCACACCAACTGTAGTTATCCCGGCTGATTTCAGGGAACTTGGGTACCGCGTTGCCTGGGCGCCCCAACTTTCGGGCCGCAAAATGATATTCTCCTTACTAATTCCCTAGAAGAAGAGCAAGTGACTAGGGTGTCTCTTGAAGAAAAACTTGAAGGCCTTGATGAGGAAAATGATCAAATTATTGCTAAACTCATTAAGGAACGTGATCATGTCATTGCTAAGTACAAAAAAGGCTAAAAGGACAAGATTGAGTTTGGTGTTGTTCATGACAAACTTGTCAGGGATTTTGAGAGGCTTAACAAGACTCACAAGGTCTTGTAAAGTAAACTCTTGACTCTCACAAAGACTTGTGAACAACTTCAAACTCAATTGACTAATGTTGCTTCACCTAGTATTTTCATTCCCTCTAGTAGTACGAACATCCTTGAAGAAAATGCTAGGTTAAAGGGGGAGCTTGCAAATGCCACCTTCCCCAAAGGTAACAAGTCTCTTGATGACCTTTTGAGTAAGAAAAGGTCAAATAATGAGAAAAGAGGTCTTGGCTATGTATCCAAAGCCAAGAAAAACTACAAGAAGAAGAAGGCCAAGCCTGCACAAGCAAAAGACAAGACCATTATGGGTAGTAATACCCCAAGTGGCAAAACTATGTCACAAGATGACTTTGCGGGAAGTGTTAACCCTCACTATGTCTTAATACTTAATTTTTATGGTGATGTTTATGCACAATATGTTGGTCCATTTGATGGTTATATTGCTTGGTCTATTTGGGTTCCAAAGACCCTTGTCACTAACAAAAGAGGACCCATTGAAAAATGGGTACCTAAAAACTAGCTCGATCTTTTGTAGAACTATGCTTCCAGAGGGTCAAAGTGGGTGCTTGATAGTGGTTGCACAAGTCATATGACTGGAAGCAAGGAAATAATGACGGAGATAAGTGCAAATCAAGATCATATAACCGTCACATATGCCGATAAGTCAAAATCTCAAGTAATGGGTCTTGGCAAAGTTGTGGTTGCACACGATGTTACTCTTGTGGACGTCATGCTTGTTGAGACTCTTGGGTATAATTTACTTTTAGTCTATGCTCTTGGAAAGATGGGCTTTGTCGTCTTTACTGATAATGATAGTATGGTCCTCTTGTGGAGCAAGACTCTAAAGGTCACTTTTGTTGGGTATGTTGAAAATGACTTGTATGTGGTGGACTTTTTGGGGAAAACCACTACAAGTGCGATGTGCCTATTCAGAAAGGCCGATGTGGGCTGGTTATGGCATCGCCGGCTAGCTCATGTCAACATGAGAACTTTGCAAAGCCTCCACAAGGGTGGCCACATTGTTGGACTAAAAGAAAATGTTAATTTTCCAAAGATCGTGTTTGTAGGGCTTGTTTTGAAGGAAAGATGCATGATTCTCCCCCACAAGCCAAATAACATTATAAAGTCTAAGAGGATTTTGGAGCTCCTTCATGTGGATCTCTTTGGTCCTCCATCTCATGCTAGCCTTGGTGGGAAGAAATATTGATTGGTGACTGTTGATGACTACTCAAGATATTCATGGGTATACTTCTTGACTTTGAAGAGTGAGACCAAACAATACTTCATCGACTTTGTCAATATGGTTCAACGTCAATACAATGTGCCCGTGCTAACAATAAGAAGTGCAACGGCACCGAGTTCAAGAACTACACATTAAATGGATTTCTTAGTGATGAGGGGATAAAACATCAATATTCCGCTGCATATACCCCTCAACAAAATGGTGTAGCTAAGAGAAAGAACCAGACATTAATGGATATGGCAAGGTCCATGTTGGCGGAGTTTAAGTCTCCATACAACTTTTGGGCGGAGCCAATCTCCACCGCATGCCATGCATCAAACCGGCTCTACCCCTGCAAAGAGTTGATCAAGACGCCATATGAAATACTTACTGGTAACAAGCCCAACATTTCATACTTCCAGGTGTTTGGTTATGATGAAATACCTCAAGATGCCATAAGAAGAATGGGTGCGAGATTCATCCGCCCTATTGAAGAACCCCTTGTGGCAGATCGAGAAGAACTATGCTCTACTCAAGTGGAGCCCTCATCTTCACAACTTCAACAAGCTCCCATTATTGAGGGCAATGATGACCCAAGCCAAATACAAGCTGAGAACCCTCACCATGTTGATCAGGCAGAAAGTTCCAGGCCAGATTGTCCAGTCTCTCCATTGACTGGATTATCTAGCCCTGCATAGACAGTTGCAAAAGGCAGATTTATTCAGTCATCCACAAGATCATCTCAACGCCTTTCAAATAGTTTTCCTGATCAAGATCAAGATCAACTTGTACCTCATGTTGATGAAAATGAACCCATTGTTGATCAAGGTCAAATTGATGGTCAAGATGAGGACCAAAATGATGAAGATATCCCCATAAGAAACAACAAGGAGATCGAAACTAGTCGTAAAGCTAGAGTGTACAGAATGTTGGAAAGAATAGACCACACTCTTGAGAATGTTCTTGGTGATCTAAGGAGTGGTATGTCTACTCGAGCTCAATTGAAGCATTTTGGTGAGCATCAAGCTCATATATCCATGGTGGAGCCAAAGAAAGTGTGGGAAGCTCTTGAAGATTTGGATTGGCTAGAAGCAATGCACAAGGAGCTCAACAACTTCAAGAGAAACAAAGTATGGAAGTTAGTAGAAAAGCCCAAGGAGTGCCGCAATATTATTGGCACTAAATGGATATTCAATAACAAGCAAGATGAACATGATATTGTTGTGAGGAACAAGGCAAGATTGGTAGCACAAGGATTCTCTCAAATTGAAGGCATTGATTATGGAGAGACTTTTGCTCATGTGGCTCGCCTTGAGTCCATCCATATCCTTCTTGCATATGTTGCAAATCATAATTTTAAATTACAACAAATGGATGTGGAAAGTGCTTTTCTAAATGGTCAATTGGATGAGTTGGTTTATGTCAAGCAACCCCCAGGATTCAAGGATCCCAACTTTCCAAACCAAGTGTACAAGCTTGATAAGGCGCTCTATGGGCTTAAACAAGCTCCACGCACGTGGTATGAGCACCTTAGAGAGTTATTGTTAGACCGTGGGTTTAAAGTTGGGAAAATTGATCCCACTCTTTTTACTAAGTCAACGGGGAGCTTTTCGTTTGCCAAATATATGTTGAGGATATTATCTTTGGGTCGTCTAACAAAGCATTTAATGATGAATTATCAAAGCTTATGACTAACAGGTTCAGGATGTCTATGATGGGGGAGCTTAGGGTATTCCTTGGTTTTGAGATCAAGCAAGTAAGGGGAGGAACCTTCTTGAATCAAGCCAAGAATACTCAAGACATGCTCAAGAGGTTCAATATGAAAGAACTAAATGGATCCCCTACTCCCATGGCAACCAAGACTCATCTTGAACTAAATCCAAATGGTAAAGATGTGGATCAAAAGGTATAGCGGTCCATGATTGGTTCTTTGCTTTACCTTTGTGCATCTAGACCCGACATTGTGTTAAGTGTAGGAGTATGTGCAAGATATCACACAGCTCCTATAGAAAGTCACTTGATGGCAGTCAAAAGAATCTTTCGATATTTGGTTCATACCCCAAACTATGGTGTATGGTATCCTAGGGGATCAACATTCTCTCTTTGTGGATACACTGATTCGGATTGGGGTGGTGATAAGGATGATTGAAAATCAACCTTCGGGGCTTGCCAATTCCTTGGTAGGTACTTGGTGTGTTAGTCTTCTAAGAAGCAAAACCGTATATCTCTCTCCACCGCCGAGACTGAGTATGTGGCAGCTGCTAGTGCATGCACCCAATTGTTATGGATGATGCAAACTTTAAAGGAATATGGTGTCCATTGTGACAAAGTGCCTCTTTTATGTGACAATGAAAGTGCTATCAAGATTTCCTATAATCTGGTGGATCATACAAGGACAAAGCATATTGAGATTTGTCATCATTTCATTAGATATCATGTTGCCTAAGGAGATATTGAGCTATCTTATGTGTCAACCAAAGACCAACGTGAAGATATATTCACGAAGCCACTTGATGAAGCAAGGTTTTGCTATTTGAGGAATGAGCTAAATATCATAGATTCAAGAAGTTTGACTTGATCATCGTGCATACACACCTATTACTTGATCATTGTGTGGTTTAGGTGCAGGCATGGAGATAGGGGGAGTGTAGTCCTAATCCATTGGGCTAACCCTCCCCCATAATGCCAAAATCAAGAAACTAAATTGTCTTAGTATCATTCTTGTGATATGAAAGCTTCATTGATGAGTAGTGGCTATGAACCCACGGATAATTCTTCACGGTGTCATGCCTCACACTCTTACATGGTGGCCTCAACCACCGCCCTCTTTGTCATCAAGAGTTGGTTCTTGTTTCAATTGAATTTGAGCTTTATTGGATATTTATGTCAATTTTCATTGCCTACTTGGTTCTTCACAATTTGGAATCTAAACCTAAGCGTTATACTCTCCCCTAAACATATTCTATCTATCATATATGTCCCAAATTTGAATCTGGTTGTTTTTGGTCGAAGAGGGCCGAAGATTCCGGTGTGTAAACACAGGAGTCTCCGGTCAATCCAGAGTTTCCGGTCCGTCGGACCGGAGTCTCCGGTCTAGGACGGTTTCGAGCAGTGACTAAAGGGAGCCAGGGTGAAACAGTTACATATGACTCTATCTTCCACCCCCAACTCCCACCCTCACACCCTTCGCCTCCTCCTCCAAAACCGCCGCCAGTCAACTCCACCCTCTCCACCCCTGGGACATTCCCCACTAGTGGAATCACTCCAATGGACATATCTGGTACTCTTCTTCTCACCATGAACCTAGGGTTCATCCCCTTTGTTTATTTTGAGTATTGTACTGATTTGTCCCACTAGAACCACATGTTTGTGTGCACTCTATCACATTAGTCTCATTCCCTTGCCCGATCTGCTAGAATTAAGTCCTCCTGCAGCCTCCTTGTGCAACCCACAATCTCCAGACCGGAGATTCCGGTTTGTCATATCGGAAACTCCAGCCCTGGCCCGAGACTTCGGTCCGTCTGGCCAGAAACTTCGGTCCAGGCCGGAGATTCCGGTGTTGCATGCCGGAGACTCCGGTGTTGATTGCTTCTAGCACATCTTGCAAAGTTTTGAGGGTATTGTTTGCCTCTGGGACATATATGCTCACCTTTATGTTATCCCCTTCTCTCTATATTCGCAGGTGGCTCTGGTTCTCGTCGTGGTCACACCAAAGCCAAGTCCAAAAGAGTGGACCCACAGTTTGATGAAGAGGCTGGACAGTATGTGATTCCGCCATCTAATGTAGGCAGCTGGCTAGAGATGCTGAATATATGAGAAGGAATAATGAGCGCATTGAGGAAGAGAACTGTGCCAAAAGGGCAAAGTATGACAACTTGCAGTCTCTTGCTTACATGTCCAAGAAAGAGTATTGCGAGCTGCGCAAGACGAGGTTCTATGACTTGCCAACAACCTGCAATGACCCATGCTATCGGAGGAAGGAACATTAGGTGTTCATGAATGATATCTATAGCAAGCTCACCAAGTCCCCGGTTTGTCCTCAACGGTATATGGACTTTCCATATATGCGAGCCAATGACTACTTCACTGATGCTCTTTGGGTCACGGAGAAGCTTGGGCTGCACAATCTTATGAATCTTCATGAGGACTACAACACCATCCTTGTTTAGCAATTTTATTCCACAGTTGTTTTTTATCATGATGAGGCTAGGACAATGACATGGATGACCGGTAAATTTCGCTGCACAACCACCTTCTATGATTTTGCCAGGGTCATTAGCCAGACTTTCAATGGTGTTTTTATTCCTGCTGGGCACCGCATGCATGACATAGCTCTTGGCGAAAGTAAAAGAAAGCTTGCACCTCTCTATGGGAGTAATGCCACGGTTGGTGAGTCCAAGGGTCTCAAGCCTCTGTACAACCTGCTGTTGAGGATCTTTTGCCACACTATTTCTCCTAGTGCTAGGAATGATGATGATATTCGGTGTGGCCTAGTCAACTTGCTTCATCATGCTCACAAGGTGGTGTGTGCTGGCCCCACTGCTGTAGGCTATGAGATTGACATCATGGATTTCATTTTTGAGGAGATGCATCATGCCATTCTTTTCAGGAAATCTCTTCCATATGCAGCTCTTGTGATGAGACTCATCAATACTTAGGCTCATATTTGGGGAATCGAAGGAGGAGGCCTTGATCTATAGCTTCACCAAGAGAGATCTTCATTTCCCCCTCCTTCACTTGAGGGCCCCTTGCTCTAGGGTTTCATTGGAAACCCTAGGCCTTGATTTGGTTCTTACAAGCTTGTCTTTAATTGTTGTGACAGCTTGCTTGGATTTGGGAGCCTCTAATTAAGTTGTGGATGTGTGCCTCGAACTTGTTGTAAGGGTGCTGGCTACCACCTTGAAGGTTGCCGATATAGTGGAAGCGTGAATCGATCCCTTTGGGGTGAGGTTCATTGGATAACAAGGGGGGCTCTCGTTAGTGGTTTGATACCACCCCCTCTCCAAACGCACACGTACTTCCCCTCAAAAGGAAGTAACTGTGGGAAATAATCCTCGTGTCTCCGCGTGCTTCATTTTGTTTACTTCTATCCTTTACCGCACCTTACTTATATCTTGCTCTTGCTTAGTTAGTTGTGCTAGTGTGACATATAGGTAAATTTACCTTAGTTGCATATCTAGAAATTTACCTTTTGTGTCAAACCCTAATTTGAAAAAGAGTAAAATTTGAAGCATCACCTATTCACCCCCCTCTAGGTGCCCATACAATCCTTTCAATTACAAACATAGAGGTTTGAAATAGTTACACACATGACACAATGAAAACATAGATAATTTAAAGATGGATAGCATGGTGCCATCATCTCTCAATGATGGTATGATCATGGAGTGATCAATACTCCTCGTCATCCTCATACTCAATGCCATCCTCCTCAACTTCATCCTCTTCCTCAGACTCGAACTCCTCTTCCTCAAGATCTCGCATGTTCACTCTTCACTACAACGCGAAGTCTAGGCACTAGCGCTTATAAACACCGAGGCATAGCCTTAGCCACCGTGCTCGTGCTGACGTGGAAAAAAAGCTGTCAAGGATAACTGTGTTGGGGATTGTGAAACGACAGCAGATTTTTGGGCGCGACACAACATGATCCGTCGAGCTAGCACTTCCGCGGCAACAATGCGTTTACGCCATTTCCCATGTAGGGAGGCACTACGTACATGTCGTGGTAGCTGTGAGACTACCACACAAAGATACTGCCTAGTCTAGTATATATTGGCAGATGCGTTAGTGCATAGCAATATAATTAAATTTATAATTAATCCAGAACGTTTTGTATATAGGTCACATACAGGAAAGCACAGAAAACTCATAACCATAAAACCATATCACATGGAAGGGATACACATATATAGTTCAGATGCAAGTTCGTCACCCCAATCTAGTTCACATACATCTCTAAAAAACTAACTAACTAACTATTTCATAACAACTAACTTAGATTTTATGCAATGTCACGACCAAATAGCCCTCCTTTTCTTTAAACTCTAAGGCACAAGCATCTCCTTCATGCAGCTTGTTCTGAACAACACAATCTTTCCAATTTGAAGTCAAGATGACAGTGTCGTTATTTCCATGCTTCAAATGAACTTCTTCGATGGTCTCATTGCCACCGTGATCTTCATGAATGTGAGGAATGAGAAACATGCAGGCAAATGGGCATGAAAAGTACTACATATGAAGGAAGAAAACAATTATGGTTGTGGTAAGTACAAACATCAATAGGAAGAAAGAAACAACTACTGGTTATGGTAAGAAAGATACCATATTTCCTTTGGAGATGTTGTTCTTGTTCATGGTGCAAATGTAGTAAGGGATTGTTGGCTTGTATCTTCTGACTATCCTCCTCAGGTTTCTCCTTCTCAATCTAGTCATGTAGATAGCATTGCCAAATCTATAGAGAAGGTTGTACTTATCTAAAACTCGGGCATCCGATCCTGAAATGAACTTATATTACTCCACACACATACATACATGCATGTTATTGATCTAGTGTCCCCACTATACCTCGGATGGTAGAGGGCACGACTAGACAAGATCTAGGTACCTTGTTAGGGTTGTTCTATGCATTAGACATTCTTAACCTACAGAGTCCAACAATGCTACCTTATTCTCTTAGAGCAAAACTTCCTAACATACAGAGACCATTCAGATCAATGGGAGGTACTAGGGAGGATGGCAGAGTAGTTCGCGTGGCCACGGTCTAGGGCGCCAGAGCGCTTCACGCCGGAACAGTTCACGCAACCACGGTCAAGGGCACCGGAGAGGTGATGGGTGAAACTAATATATAGAGGTGGGGAGGATAGTGAGATCTGAAGTTGGGGGATTTCTTTCGGATAAGGTTGAGATATAAAGATTGGTGGGCTTGGTCGTTCTAGCCCATTACAAGATAGGTAGACCATAATAACAAAAGGAAATAAAGTACTTATACTTAGATAATAATTGTACAATACATATATGAAAAAACACATGAATTACTACTCAATTATAGAAAACATGTTCAAACTAATCCTCCTCAATAGACTCAGCGGAGGTAACAGACTCTGCGTCGTCATTCAACAGGTCCTCCATATCATCAGTTCGAACTATCTGTCTCATTCTATTAATTTCATCGAGTATCTCGTAGGAGAACTCATGGCATTCTTTCTTTTGCTCGCTGAGAAACTTGTCTACCTCTTGTTGAGCTTCGTTGTTCATTTCCTCAATCTGGAACATCTTCCGTTGTTGGTGCAACACTTCCTTATGTTTAACTCGATTACAGAGACATCACAACATCCGCTGAAGTTGGATAGACTTGTGCTCCCGATCAGCCCATAACCATGGCACTATAGTTAGGAATCTCCTGACCACATCCAAGGAACATGTGGCTGATGTGATGGGTCCATCGATAGTCATACATAAATCTGTGACGCGGTGGAAGGCCACACACACATTGAAGTTGTGTAGCCATCTCAACCCCATTCCATCATGGGTCATCATTAATAGCATAAGGAGGTAATCCATGCAGAATTTGCAGGATGAGTGATGAAATGTAAAGAAACGAGATTTCCCTCCAAATGTGAAAACATAGATCGATCTCCATCAAGAAACCCAAAATATCCGTCTAAATAAAAAGTAAAATCCAGAAAAAGGCTTACGTCCATCTTGCAGTCGATATATAGCGCGCCGCCTAGCTCTCGTCGGATTCGCCCTGCCGCCGGCTGAAGCTTTCGTGCAGAGAGAGGGTGAAGATAAGTGGGGTCAGACTAGGGAGACGATGAAGAGTACGACAGAGATACTTTATAATCACTCAGTCGACTCTTGCCTGCCGTGGTCAGGCTCGGCGGTCAGTGGGACGTGGTTAACCTGCCAGTCTAGATGGGCCCACTCTGGAGGTCGCGTATAATCGATGGCACCAAAGAATGTGCTTGCGCCTAGTCAATCATGGCAATAAACAACATCGCACTTGCCTACTACCTACTGCGACACAATTTAGTGCCGGTATTGGTAATACCACGGCGTAAAAATTTGTGCCTTCCTCGATTGCCGCCGTGATAGCCCATCCATTGCGCATCCAACTATTGCAAGTACTTTTTGCTTGTGCCGCCCAAAAATCCATCGGGTATGGTGGTATTTGTGTAGTGCTTGTATTCCTACGACATTGGAGCTACTCTTGTGTTCCCATTGCATCTCCAATGACATCATACGGTATCCCCAATGCTTGCTGCACACCTTGATGTCCATCCTCCTCATCTCTAAAAACAACCAATGCATGATCATCTCCTCCTTCAAAGAACCATCCTTGTGAAGCGTTCCGTAGCAGAAAACAAAAAAATTCTATCTACTCGAACACTATTACCAGGATCTATACTATGTAGACATAAGCAACGGAAGAGAAAGATGGTATTCATACCTTTGAAGACCGAGGCACGCCTTACATAGGAAGGCATATATTGATGAAGACGAGCAGCACCTCAAGTGTGGTGCCCCCGAAGTTCGTCACACGTTCGGTGTAGGTGACGTCAAACAGACTCCGATCCTGCTGAGCAGTGGAAGAAGTAGATGATGGATCGCTGATCACATGACGGTGGTGTGAAGATGGATAACTCACCCACGAGGTCCTCCCAAATATTCCAGAGAAGTCCTCAATGGATGAGAGAGAGAATGAGAGAGAATGGGATGATCCCAAAGGGGGAGGGGAGACCCCTATATATAGTGGGAGGGGGCGCACCACCTAGGGGCCAGGCGGTGTGGGACTAATCACCACACCCTTCGGCCACCTAGGGGTAGCCGCCGGCCCTAGGTGGGCCCCACTGGGGTGGCCCACTGAGCCCAGGTCGGCTGGCCCCCTTTCCCTAGGCGCCTTGCTCCTTGGGCCTCCCCTTTGGTGAGGCCCATTAGCATTGGACTACCTTTAATAATAAAATAAAATATATATTTAATATCAATTCTCTAATTAACATTCAAATATGCATATTATCTTATTCCTTCACTCTAGAACACCTTCCGGACCCCTTCCGATCTTCATCAGATGTTACCTGAAACTATTCTGGTTTCTCTCTCTCTATTTCTCCTACGATACCTCATCTACCCTAAGCATCCCCACCCTTAAGCGTGACATCCTTCGGTTCAGAAACACTCTGGACATGATTGAGGCTACTCTCACATCAATGATCAATAGAGGGACCTGGATGGCCATGTGACCCCCGTGAGTTTCACAAATATAATCGCCCGAACCGTGAGATAGTCGTTTCCCGTTCCCTTTGTCATTCGATACCTAATTCATCCGAGACTTGATCTTCGGTATCCCCATACCTTAGTTCGTCTCCTTACTGATGAACTTGTTTGCTCATTCCTATGTCGTTGCATTCCGTGATCAAGTCACATGCTTGCAAGGTTCATAAATGCAACGTCCTGGTCTTGATATGTACTCCTCTACGCGTCCCTTTAGAAAACCTGAGTGGCACCTTTTTGATCACCCTTTTACGAGATGATACTTGATAACCATCTAAGATTCCTCCAAAATGGTGATTTGCATTACCTCATAGTCAAAGGATCAGGTTGCGAGGTTCTCTATGTTTTATCATCAATGGTGAACTTAGTAACTAGATCTCATTAAGATATAACGGTCGGATGTATGTCTATCATGTCATTCAACTAATGACATGACCTCATTGTCAATTGGCATAAATGCCCATGATCTTGAAACCTAGATCATCCTCATGACCAATGAACTAGTTCGCTAAAGGCAACTAGAGACACGGTTTGTTTACATACCACACGTGTATTAATGTTTCGTATTAACACAGTTATAGCATGATATGAAACGTATTATGAACATATAGGAGATATATCAAATAATACACTTTATTATTGCCTCTAGGGCATAACTCCTTCAGTCTCCCACTTGCACTAGAGTACACATACAACTAGTTTACAATTGGCAGGAACCTAACACCAATGGAATCTCGGTGTTCTTCGTGCTTGTCTTGTTGGAGAGCTTTGGTTAAAGGATCTGCCATATTTAGTTATGTATCTACTTTGCAAATCTTGACTTCACCTTCGTCAACATTCTACCGAATGACATGAAACCTAAGCTTGATATGTTTGGCTGTGGAATGAGTCCTTGTTCCTTTGCGTTTGCAATAGCTCCCGTATTATCACAATATATTGTCACGGGGTCTTGCGCACTTGGAATGACTCCTAGTTCAATGATGAAATTCCTTAGCCAAACAGCTTCATTCGCTACATACAGCCGCAACAATGTATTCAGACTCCATTGAAGATTGCGCCACCACCGGCTGCTTCTTACTCTTCCAGCTTACCGCCCCACCATTTACTAGGAACACAAATCATGTTTGAGACTTCGAGTCATCATGATCTGAGTTCCATCTTGCATCCACGTAACCCGTTACGTTTAGAGCTTGATCACTTCCTCCATAGATTAGGAACATATCCTTCATTCTTTTGAGATACTTTAGGATATTCTTCACAGTTGTCCAGTGATCCGGTCCTATATTACTTTGGTATCGGCTTGTCAAACTAAGAGCCAATGCCACATCAGGTTATGTACTTAACATTGCATACATGATAGATCCTATGGCTGAGGCATAGGGGATGTAAGACATCTTTTCTCTATCACTATCATTACCGGACATTGAGTCACACTCATTTTGCAATTCTTCATCATTAGCACAAAGCCCATTTTGGCATTGTCCAGTTTGAATCTCTTCAAAATATTTTCGATGTAAGTACTCTGACTTAATGCAATCAGGCGTCTTGATCTATCTCTATAGATCTTGATTCCTAATATGTATGCAACTTCACCCAGATCCTTCATATAAAATTGACTACTCAAATATGCTTTCATGCTTCTCATAAGATCCACATCGTTTCCCATGAGTAGTATGTCATCCACATATACTACTAAGAAAACAACTGAGCTCCCACTCGCTTTCTTGTAATTATAGAACTCTTGTTGATTTTGGAAAAATCCAAAACTCTTGATCACTTGATCAAAACGTTGGTTCCAACTCCGAGATGCCTGCTTCAATCCATAAATGGACCACTGAAGCTTGGACACCTTTCCAGTATCCTTAGGATCAAAAAAACCTTCCGGTTGCATCATATACAACTCTTCATCAATGTGACCATTGAGAAATGCGGTCTTGACATCCATCTGCCAAATTTTATAGTCGAAATGAGCAGCAATTGCTATTAAAATTCGGACAGCCTTAAGCATCACTATGGGAGAATAAGTCTCATCGTAATCAAATCCTTGAATTTGTCGAAACCCTTTGCGACAAGTCGAGCTTTGTGAATGCTCACATTACCATTAACATCTGTCTTCACATCTGTCTTTTTCTTAAAGATCCATTTATTTCCACAGCCTTGTGGCCTTTCGGAAGATCCGGCAAGGTCCAAACTAGGTTCTCATACATGGATCCTATTTCAGATTTCATGGCTTCTAGCCATTTCTCGGAGTCAGCACTATCCATAGCTTCTTTGTAGTTTGCAGGTTCTTCCTGTTCATCTAGGATGACAGACATCACAAGGCTACTGTACCAATCTGGAGTGGCACGAACTCTTGTAGACCTACGAACCTCAGGAGTTTCGACGTTGTTGTTTTGATCATCATCATTGGCTCTTCCTCCATGTTAGAGAGCGGTTTCGGAACAGCTTCCGTTGCACTACTCGGAATTTGGAGGGAAGGATCAACAACTTCATCTAACTCAATTTTCCTTCCACTAACTCCTTTAGCAAGAAACTCTTCTCGAGAAAGGTGTCGGCTTTCGCGACAAATGTTTTGCCTTCGTCCTGGTTGTAGAAAGTACACCCAACAGTTTCCCTTGGGTATCCCACAAAGATACATTTTTCGATTTGGGTTCGAGTTTGTCAGGCTGTATTTTTTTGACGTAAGCCTCACAACCCCAAACTTTTAGAAACGACAACTTTGGCTTCTAGCCATACCATATCTCATATGGAGTTATCTCCACGTATTTTGATGTGCTCGGTTTAAAATAAAAGCAGCGGTTTCCAACACGTATCCCCAAAAAGACACAGACAAATCAGTTAAAGACATCATGGACCGGCATGCTATCCAATAGAGTTCGGTTACGTCGTTCTGACACACCATTACGTTGTGGTGTTCTGGTTGGCGTAAGCTGTGGGATAATCCCACAGTCCTTCAAGTGCATGTTGAACTCATAACTCAAATACTCACCTCCCCGAGCCGATCGAAGATGCTTGATTCCCTTGTTAAGTTGATTCTCTACTTCTTTCTGAAATTTCTTGAACTTTCAAAGGTTTCAGACTTGTGCTTCATTAAGTAGATATATCCATATCTACTTAAGTCATCAGTAAAGGTAACAAAGTAATGATAACCATTGCGTGTTGAGACGCTCATTGGTTCATATACATCCGTATGTATGATTCCCAGTAGGTCTACAGCTCTCTCCATTGTCCCGAAGAATGGTGTCCTAGTCATCTTGCCCATGAGACATGGCTCACATGTATCAAGGGATTCGAAATCCACGATCCAAGAAGCCCTTCCGAATGAAGCTTCTTCATGTGTTTTACGCCAATGTGACCAAGACGGCAATGCCACATAAACATGGAATTATCATCATTATGCTTACAACGTTTAACATCAACACTATGGATGTGCGTATCATAATCAAGATCAAGTAAGAATAAACCATCACACACAGGGGCATGAACATAGAAAATATCATTCATATAAATTGAACAACCATTTGTTCCTCTTTTAAACGAATAATGATCTTGCAATAAGCAAGATCCACTCACAATATTCATACTCAATGCAGGTACATAGTAGTATTTATTCAAAACCAAGAATAATCCTGACGGTAGACGAAGACGCAGGGTGCCGACGGCCATCACTTCGACTCTCGAACCATTGTCGACGCGCATCGTCACCTTGTCCTTCCTCGAGCGCCTCCTACTCTACAGATCCTACTGAGAGTTACAAATGTGAGCAACAGAACCGGTATCAAATACCCAGGTGTTACTCCTGGTGCTTGTAAGGAACACATCAATAACATGTATATCACATATATCTTTGTCCTTGGTGGCTATCTTGCCGGCTTTCTTGTCTTCAAGGTACTTGGGGCAGTTTGCGTTTCCAATGCCCATCCCCTTTGCACTAGTAGCAACATAGTGTCGGGCTTGGGGCCAGGCTTGGCAGTCTTTAAGGTATTATCAATGAACTTGCCATCCTTTTTGGGCTTCTTGTCCTTGACTTTTCCCTTTTGCCCCGGCTTCTTAAGTTGGTGGTCTTATTTACCATCAACACGTGTGCTCCTTCTTGATTTCTACCTCAGCAGTTTTGAGCATGGAGAACACCTCAGCAAGGGTCTTATCATCCCTTGCATGTTGTAGTTCATCACAAAGCTCTTATAGCTAGGGGAAGCGAGTGCAGCACCCTATCAATCGCGAGCTCCTCCAGGATTTTGCAATCCAGGGCGTTCAAAACGCTTAACGTAACCAAACATTTTGACTACATGCTCACTGATGTTGTTGTGCTCTTCCATTTTAGTAGAGAAGAAGAGCTCTATAGCATCATACCTCTCTACATGAGCCTGTGGAGCAAAGACAGCCTTGAGATCCTCAATGATCTCAAAAGCATGCATCTTCTCAAAACTCTTTTGAAGCTCCGGCTCCATGGCATAGAGCATTCCACTCTGGATGAGGGAGAAATCGTCTGCCTTGGACTGCTAGACATTCTTTTCGTCCTGGGAGACAGAATCTGCAGGCTTAGCCGGAAGCTCAGCCTCGATGACATAAGTCAACTTTTAGGGACTAGGAGGATCCTAAGATTGAGGAACCATGCGGTGAAGTTGGTTCCATCAGTTTTCAGCTTGTCCTTCTCGAGGAAAGTGTTAAGGTTGAAGGTGGGTGGGCGAGACATCTACAATGGATTTGCAAAGTGTTTATACCATGTTCATAATAATGAGTTCAAGTTTTAATTATACTATCGTACTTAAAACAAAAGAACTCCCACTCAAACGAACATCCCTCCACTCGTTTAGTGATCACATGATCCTAATCCCCTACACCTCCCCCGATCATACGGCCATCAGTGCAATATCAAAGGTGGACATTCCCTAATGTCGATCACATCAACCATGTGATTCATGCTCTACCTTTCAGTCTCTTGTATTCCGAGGCCATGTATGTCACATGCTAAGCTTGCCAGTTCTAACTTGTGTGTATTCGCAGTGCAACATGGCTTACACCCACTGTATGCGGACGTAGTAGATATGTCTGACACCCGATCATCACGGCCTACCTCATACCAAAGAACTTTCTTGGTGGTGCACACACAAGGAGAATACGATAGCTGGAATACTATGAGGGATTATCTTATTATGCTACCGTCGAATGTATATATAATTACACTAGCATAATAAGTAATACTTCATAAAGTAAAGTGTTATGACGTGGTTAAAGCATCTTGATCATCATCAATAGCTTCAATGAAAGTTTCACAAACTCGCCATTGCCATGTCTCAACACATGCCCCTATGCAACATAAAAATAGACGCCTCTATAATTATCTATTGCAAGTTTTACGCGGCTTTAGGGCTTTCGCGGGTAGAACCCCTTCCCACCTACGAACGTGGATCCACAACATGGATTTAATGATTGCTATTCTTCTTCCCTTTTCAGGGCCCTCCAATGTTGATGCCATATCAACTACTGTAGAGATACAGACACCCCCTAAGCCACTTTGATTCATGGACTAGTCTCATGAATCACCACGTGAGGTCGGTTGGGGGCCGCTTCATCAAACAGTGCTGCGATATGAACAAGAACATAAAATAGGGTAGCAACTAGAGAATCAATGCCCACATATTGCTATGTGTTCTATCCATATGATATGTCTACCCATAAACCTGTCTCTAATACCACTGAAGGGTTCCGTAGCAAAAAAACAAAAAAAATTCTATCTACTCAAACACTAATACCAGGATCTATACTATGTAGACATAAGCAATGGAAGAGAAAGACATTTTTCATACATTTGAAGACCGAGGCACGCCTTACGCAGGAAGGCGTATATTGATGAAGACGAGCAACACCTCAAGTGTGGTGCCTCCGAAGTTCGCCACATGTCTGGTGTAGGTGACATCAACCAGACTCCGATCCAGCCAGCCGAGCAACAGAAGAAGTAGATGCCAGATCGCTGATCACACGACGGTGGTGTGAAGGTGGAGAACTCACCCACGAGTTCCTCCCCAATATTCCGGAGAAGTCCTCAATGGATGAGAGAGAGAGATAATGAGAGGGAATGGGATGATCCTAAAGGGGGAGGGGAGACCCCTATATATAGTGGGAGGGGGCGCACCACCTAGGGGCCAGGCGGCGTGGGACTAATCCCCACACCCGCCGGCCACCTAGGGGCAGTCATCGGCCCTAGGTGGGCCCCACTAGGGCGGCCAACTGAGCCCAGGCCGGCTGGCCCCCTTTCCCTATGCGCCTCGCTCCTTGGGCTCCCCTTTGGGTGAGGCCCATTAGCATTGGGCTGCCTTCAATAATAAAATAAAATATATATTTACTATTAATTCTCCAATTAACATTCAAATATACATATTATCTTATTCCTTCACTCTGGAACACCTTCCGGACCCTTTCCGATCTCCATCGGATGTTACTCGAAACTATTCCAGTTTCTCTCTCTCTATTTCTCCTAGGATACCTCATCTACCCTAAGCGTCCCCACCCTTAAGCGTGACATCCTTCGATTCGGAAACACTCTGGACATGATTGAGACTACTCTCACATCAATGATCAACAAAGGGACCTGGATGGCCATGTAACCCCCGTGCGTTTCACGAATATAATCGCTCGAACCATGAGATAGTCGTTTCTCGTTCCCTTTGTCATTCGATACCTAATTCATCAGAGACTTGATCGTTGGTATCCCCATACCTTAGTTCGGTCTCCTTACTAATGAACTTGTTTACTTGTTCCTATGTCGTTGCATTCCGTGATCAAGTCACATGCTTGCAAGCTTCATAAATGCAACGTCACCGAGATGGCCACATGTATCTATCTGTTACATGGATTAGATAAATCCTGGTCTTGATATGTACTCCTCTACGCGTCCCTTTAGAAAACCTGAGTGACACATTTTTGATCACCCTTTTACGAGGGGATACTTGATAACCATCTAAGCTTCCTCCAAAACGTTGATTTGCATTACCTCATAGTCAAAGGATCAGGTTTGCGAGGTTCTCTGTGTTTTATCATCAATGGTGAACTTAGTAACTAGATCTCATTAAGATATAATGGTCGGATGTATGTCTATCATGTCATTCAACTAATGACATGACCTCATTGTCAATTGGCATAAATGCCCATGATCTTGAAACCCAGATCATCCTCATGACCAATGAACTAGTTCGCTAAAGGCAACTAGAGACACGGTTTGTTTACATACCACACGTGTATTAACGTTTCGTATTAACACGTTATAGCACGATATGAAACGTATTATGAACATATAGGAGATATATCAAATAATACACTCTATTATTTGCCTCTAGGGCATAACTCCTTCACCTTGAGCTTTGGAAGCATCCGTGCTTAGAAGAGAATCAACTTTCTTACTCTCCATCATCCTTTATCTCTTGGATAACATCCTTTGATTAAATTTTATGTAGACCACAAATGTCGGACTTTATTTTGCTCTGGTGCTAATATGGCCACAAAAGTCACACTTTATTTTGGTCTTGTTGTTTGCATCACAATACTTGCCATACTTCCATCCAGCATCATTGGAGTTGCCCATCAATGCAAATGTTGCTTCCTCGGGCTGGTGCATAATACCTTCACCATCAGTGTCCATGACATATTGCCTACAACAAACATCCAAAGACGAAGCCCTAAATCAATAAACGACTCCTACATGTACATCAATATGCTGCAGTTAGGCTACTAAGCAGCAACATCACAACCTCACACACATGCACACATGAGCTAGGAAAGAAGGGACGAGGGATACCTGAGAGATGCGATGGCCGATAGTGATTAGGTCGAGGGCAATCTCGATCTGGAGCCTGGGCGAAGATGGGCGAGGGAGTAGAGAGCAACGAGGGCGAGGGGGTCGAGCGGCCTTGAGGAAGAGGTGGAGGGCGGCGCCGACGGAGTTCAGTGACGAGCCGGCGACACACGGGTGGAGCTCCAGCGGCGACAAATTGGGTGTGCCGCCACCCTCCTCTCTTTCTCTCTGTCTGGGGTTAGGATCGAGGGTGGGAGAGGTCAATTTAGAACCCTATCTACTCGTTTCCCCTCCCAGATGGCCCAATTTTTCGATCTCCCGCCAAGGAGCCATCGACGCTCAGGCAACAATTTTTGCCACGCTTCGCGATTTCCACGCACCTAAGCGAACACTCAGCACTTAATCTGTCGCTTAATTACGCTCAACATTTTCTGTATGGTTAGGGATAAACTGAGCGAGGAGCACCGCTTCGCTCCATTTTCTGCTTAAGCGCGTGCTTTTTTGAACGTTGATCCAAATCAAAAAATCATTCGAGGAGGAAGAATTGTTGAAGAAGAACTTAAAAGAACTCATGTCGGAAGACCAACACTTGTTCCACAAAGAATGCAAATGTGCATATATGCATCTATATCAAAACAAGGACAAAACATATGCATCGGAGTAGGATTAGAACTTACAGCAGTGACATAGATCATGGGAGGGTCGGAGAAGGCCCGCCACGGCT
Source organism: Avena eriantha (assembly GCA_910589775.1). NCBI lineage: Eukaryota > Viridiplantae > Streptophyta > Magnoliopsida > Poales > Poaceae > Avena > Avena eriantha. The sequence goes on along the minus strand of OU342744.1, from coordinate 137,254,883 downwards.
TCGAATCGAAGGGTGATATCCCAAAATCGATCGTGTGGACTGGCCGGATCGAGGGGATCCGTGGCGGCGGTGAAAAGAGAGAGCAGCGGCCAAAGGCTGGGAAGGCATCAAGTGCGGCTGCGAGGGGGAAATGGAACGATGGCAGGGTGCAGACCTATTCTTGGTGGCAAGAGAGCATGACAACAGTGAAAACCCTAGGGAGGGCGACACTGCTGTCAACTCCGTAAGATTCCCTTCCGCTCGTGTCCTGAATGTTCAGTGCGCATATTTTCTATGCACGATGTGGGAAGCGACAAATCAAGCCACTCGAATGGAGTATATTTGGGGTTCCGTGCTGAATGCGGTAGCCCATGAAAACTTTTGAGGGTTGGCCACTTTTACTGTAACTATGTTGTTCGCTTTTCAGAAGAAGAAAACCACAAACCGGTGGTTATTTTACAGGTTTGGGGGTTATGCGGTGTCTTCGATCTAGAAGTGCTCTATCGACATGTACAATGGTACATAAGACTCTCTTAGCCTTCCACATCACCTAGAGATAGCAATACATATAAGTTATACAATGAATTATATCTCTTACTGACGTCTCTAATAACTAATGAGAATGATTTAATTTTAGTAGGAAATTATATTGCTAAGATAAGCCATGTGTACAATGGAGAAAATAACCTTCTCTTATTCTCTAAGATATTATGCCTTAGGTAAGGAAATACAAACAATTCCTTCTCCTCCAACTAAGAAAATATTTGATGTGGCGGGTCTAAGGAAAGGAAAACGATAGTTCCCCGAGGGATTGATTTGTTCAATCCCTCAGGTGCTCTCTCCGCGTTGTTCTCTCACAGCCGCGCGTCCCCAAGCAGGCCCCACCCCTTTTTCTTATCTCTTTATCCCCTTCTCTTCTCTCCCATCTACGCGACCTCCGCATTGTCCTCCACATCCTCTCCTCCTCTCCCATTCTCGGGCTATCTCCCTGTCCAGGCCTCAAGGTCTCATCGGTGCCGTTCCTTCTCGCGGTTCGACACCGCCCAAGGTCCATAGGCACCCGGCGGTGGTCCTTCTCGCCTTGGTGTAGCGATGTCTGTGCGCGTCGGTGCTGATGCTACCGTTGCCTGTGGATGTGCTTCCCGCGCCGGTGGTGGTCCTGCCCGCCTCATGTAGCGATGTTCGCGTCGATGGTGGCGCTGCCGTGAGCATGTGTTGTCGGCGCTGGCGGGGTGCTGCCCGCGCCTGTGCTAGTGCTGGTGCGGCCATGCATACTGCTACAAGGGGCGGCCATGATGAGGGGTGACCTCGACAATGTCCATTATTATGGACTTGGGTTGATGGGAAAGGAGAGTGTTGGTGATTTTGTCGGCTTATCAGACAAACAAGGATGGCGAGATTAACTCGAGTTCAGGTTCTCGTAGAGGAAACCCTACTCATGCCTGACTGATTTTTATTGATGGAGATTTACTTCACGACGGGTTGCTAAGACAATAACACTGTACCTTACTTGTCTACTCCTCCCAACCCTTATATGAGGGGTTGGGTCCTAGAGTCCCCGACGAGTCGGATTACAACTTGAATATGAATTCTACGACTATGTCGGTTTACAGTTTTTGGCTTTTGCTTTTATCATGACATTTGGTTCCTAGGCTGCGGATGCTCCCAGGACTCTTCGTCCCTTGTGGGATTTACGAGCCCTAGTTTAGATACGTAGTATATACCGATAGTAGGAACCCGATAAATCATACCTATGTCAGGTCAGGCTTGCTACAAGAGGTGGTCAGCCTTGCTACAAGGGCAACCGGGCTTTGCTACCGGCGGTTAGTGGCACTGCTACGAGTTGCGGGCGGTGGAGGCTGCTTCTACAACCGGCGGGTGGGGTGGTGTTGCTACATGCGGTAGCGGAGGTTTCTACAAGAGGCAGATGCTGCTACTATAAGCGTCATCAACGGTGTTTCCACTGCTGCAACGACATCTTCTCCGGTGACGGCTTTTTTTTTGCTACAGAGGTGTACGGCTCTGCTAGCGACAACAAGAGGTGCTGCTACAAGGGGTGTTCGTTGTGCTAGCGCTGCGAGCTTCTTCTCCGGCGTCTTGGTGCTACGATGTTTTAGGTGTGAAGTTGGTTTTTGCTACTTTCATACATATTTTTGCTACCACAATTTTATGTGTTTGCTATAATAACGCAAAATGTTTTGCTACGTGGCGAATGTCCCTGGCGAAGTCGTGTTTGCTACATTTTCTTTTGCTACCACCGTTTTAGGGTTTTGCTACAATAATATAATTTTTTCTACAAGGTCTCTGGTGATATTTCCATGCGAAGTTGGTTTTGCTATATTACGACTCCTCTTTTTCTATAAAGTCTCCCGCGAGGACTTGCCTTTTTATTGCTTTTCTGAATTGAACCATTTTTCTACAAAACGAGACAATTTGTAACAAAAAATGGTCGGGATTGAAGCCTGACGGTCTGGGGAGGAGTCGGTTGCAATTATCCGCGCTAGGCGTCCGCTGCCCGCTGCCGTCACCCGCAGTGTACATGCCCTACAAGACGCCTGCCTCTAGATCAAGATCGGAATTGCTGTCCGATCGCAGCAGCGCCAAGTTGCCCCGGCGAGCGCATTGCAGAGACGACCGGCGGGTCGGTTGATCAGGCGCGGTTCCCGTGGAGGGGCGCCGGCCCGTCCTCGCTGCTCAACGAAACGCCCCCACGCGAATGCACGGGTAGTGCTCGACGATATGCTCCCGGTCCAGACGGGTGCACGGCGGCGGCCAGTGGTCGACGGAGCGTGTGAAAGAGACCGACAGTCCTGGCAACGGCCGTCACGTGCCTTTCTCACACCCACACAGCTCGCTCGGCAGGTGCCACAGCTGCCCGCGGGGGAGGGGAAGCGCCTGCCGTGGGTACTCGACGAAATGCCGCTGTCGCGAACGCACGGCCAGTGCTTCCGCGGCATGCTCCAGGTCCAGATGCACGACCAGTGGTGGACCAAACGTGCACCGGAAACGATCCTCGCTCGGCAGGTGCAGCAGGAGGTATTTCCTAAGTTATATTGCAGTGGCCTGTCGACCGGATTCGCAGGCTCAGTTTGCTCGACGAGCAGGGATAGAGGGTGCCTCACACTTGTCGAGGATTCAATGTCGAGCGGTATCCTCTTCAGTCATAGCATTGCTGGGTATTGGCATGTAGAATCAATGGAGCTATGCCATTGCAGATCTCATTCTTCTCTTCGCACATCTCCTTTCAAGCTGGTTGGACTTCATCGGCATCGGACTATGGGCTAAGTAACGTGCAACGGTTCAGAGCCTAGCGTGCAGTTCTCGATCCCTATCGGAGCTCCTTAACTCCGAAGATGGTCGAAGCACAGAGTTGGGCGCAAAGTTTGTTCTGCTCATCATCCCGAACAACATTGGTAGTACAAGGAGACGATCGAAGATTCAGAAATGTATGAAGAACTACACAAGGTAATAAAATGTTTAGTTCGTACTTCATTGCAAGTATAGCAAGATCTGACTGCTGCTTATATTTCAAACTATCATCAGAAGTTCAGAACTTGCCGGGCCAGCCTACATTTTGTACGAAGGGATGAACTCCTGCCTGCCTGCCTGCTGGTACTTATTCACCAATCACCAGTGATAATTTACTTCTTTGCTTGCCCTTAAGCTAGATCCACTCATAGGAGTGCACTGGCGTGGGGGCCAGC